>OZ034800.1:47436800-48036800 GCA_964028335.1 Altica lythri
GAATAAAATAGTATTTGGAATTCAGCAAATGTCCAATTTTTTACGCCTCGTTATGTAGATAATCTTTAATTTAAACATTCATAATATGGTGAAAGAACGATGGTTTAAGTCTCAAGCAAAAGTTTTCTATCGATTTAAGTAGGTAATGCAAAAAAAAACAAAATTAAACGAATACGGGTATTACATCTACAATTTTATCGTGAACTTCTTCGCGAATAAATTCAAGGTCGCTATTTTATATGGCTTCATCCAACTTTTCGAATTAGCACTTGTTCTAATTTTTATTAAATTTTATCGTGAATTCAAAGCCGCCAACCTTAACAAAAGATAACAAAAATAATTTTTGTGAAACGGATGTATTTGGTGGTTAATATATTGTGATTCGAAGTTGGGTGTTAAGGTTTTGTTATTCTATGAGTAATTATGAAGGTGACAGCCTGAGGTGAGAATATCCCTACAATACGGGAGGATGCACAATGGGTCATATGTGGCCTTAGTGCTGGCTAAGCACTAGCTCGCCCCTCCCCAAATTTCCAGATCCAGAAAGTTATTATGAAACACAATAAAATACACTTAAAACAAATAGACACCTCAGAAGGTTTGATATTTCAAAATTTTGTCGATGACAATTGTTTTAAATTTGATAATTAATTATAGCTTTTGCTGTTTCTTTGGCTTGCTACATTTCAACCAGATTGGGTAGGTATATTTAAATCTTTTCTCTAGTTCATCTAAAATAAACAATGGTTCAAATTATTATCTAAACTGACATTAATCGTATAATAAGAACAGATTGGAGGAGAAACGGTGGTTATGAGGACCTTATATTAATTTTATAATATACAATTTTATGGTTCAGAGCGCGAACCTTATCAAAGCCAACAAAAACATTTAAACAAAAAAAAGTTAAAATCTTTAAAGGTTGGTCAACCATCAAATATTATCCTGAATTTTGATAAAAGTGTCGCTATCGTGAAAAAGACCTTGAAAATACGGGTATAAAAAATATAACATAAATGTAAAATATATAGTGTACGTTACTTTTTAAATAAATAAATAAATAAATACCATTAAAACGCCTAATAATTCTATAGTTCAGTATTTTTGTGTTCCAGCTATGAAAAATTTCATCGATAAAGAAAAAGATTTTGGTGTTACTCTATTAGTAATTATGAAACACAATCAAATACACTTAAAGCAAATGGACACAATAATAGAATGTTCTTCTCTTGTTCTTCTAAAATAAACAATGGTTCAAATTATTATCTAAACTGACCTTAATCGTATAATAAAAACAGATTGGAGGAGAAACGGTGTTTATGAGGACCTTATATCAATTTTATAATATTTAATTTCGATGATAAGATTTTGTTACTGAATTTTCTTTTTAATTTTAAAAGACTAAAATTGTATTTGTTATTCATCAAAATGTCCAATTTTTTACGCCTTGTTATGTAGATAATCTTTTATTTAAACATTCATAATATGGATAAATTCTAAAGTAGTAAAAGAACGTTGGTTTAAGTCTCAAACAAAAGTTTTCTATCGATGTTAAGTAATTCAAACAAAACAAAATTAAACAAATACACTGACTTTTCTAAATTTATATTGATTTTCTTTAAAACATGGTTTTTTATTAATTTTTATTTTTTTTTATTTACCAGTATCTATTTAAGAACTCGTAATCATTAGTTAAATTAAAATAAAAAAAAAAAGAAAATACGAAAAAATTGAAATCGCAGTGACAGTGCTGATATACAAAGTAAATTTTGCAAAACAAAAAAAAATTAACAGGTCATTACTTTTAAACATTAACACATAACTTATAAAAATGTTAACTATATAGCGTGTATGTACTTTTTAAATAAATAAATAAATAAATAAATAAATAAATAAATAAATAAATAAATAAATAAATAAATAAATAAATAAATAAATAAAGAAATAAATAAATAAATAAATAAATAAATAAATAAATAAACAACATTAAAAGGTCTAATAATTCTATAGTTCAGTATTTTTGTTCTCCAGTTATGACAAATTTTATTAATGAGGAAAAAGATATTTTTGTTGTTACTCCCTGAGTAATTATGAACAGTTAAAGCAAACAGACACAAGTTTTAGAAAGTTTTATTCTTCAAAATTTTGTCAATTACAATTTTTTATATTTTTTAATTGATTTTGGCTTTAGTTGTTTTTTTGGTTCTTCTAAATTATACAATGGAGGAGAAACGGTGGTTGTGAGGACCTTATGTCAATTTTATAATATATCATTTAGACGAAAACTCACGAATTTGCCTTAGTTTTTAGTCAAATGTATTATTATATTATTGAACGACTGTATCTAAAAAAACTTAATTTGTTAAAATATAGAAATAAGAATATATAAATGACATTAAAGAGAAATTGAAAAAAAAATCATTGAATATATTTTTGTTTCTATACTTTCTAAATTTCAAAAATCCCATAACAAATTTCTCAAAAATAATAAAAGTAAAACTCTACATTTTAGTTAATAAATAATGCTTATTTATTAATGAATTTTAATCAGTTTTGTGAATTTTTATTCAGTCAGAAATTCTGTACAGAATTTAAAAGTCAAATAACTGTCATAAACGTCAAAAAATCCGAGAAAGGTGAAAAAATTGACGTTTTTAGATACAAAAACGACGTTTTGCGCAAAGATGTGTCAAAAAAGTGTCACAAACGCGGAAAAACTGTCATAAAAGTTAGAGAACTGTCATAAACGTCAAAAAAACTGAAAAAATGTGAAATAATTGACGTTTTTAGATGAAACAATGACGTTTTTCGCAAAGATGGGTCAAAAAAGTGTCAAATAACTGTCATAAACGGCAAAAAAATCTTACAAATGTCAAAAACAAAAAGTTTTCTAACGAAAGAAAGACGTTTTTCGTGATCATATTATGTTATAAAACTTTCACGAATTTCAAAAAAACTGTCATAAATGTCAAAAAAACTGTCTTAAAAGTCAAATAACTGTCATAAAAGTCAGATAACTGTCATAAACGTCAAAAAATCTGAGAAAGGTGAAAAAATTGACGTTTTTTGATGAAAAAACGACATTTTTCGCAAACATCTGTCAAAAAAGTTTCACAAACGTCCAAAAACTGTCATAAACTTTAAAAAACTAGGTACCACAAACGTCAAAAAAGCTGTCATAAAAGTCAGATAACTGTCATAAACGTCAAAAAATCCGAAAAAGGTTAAAAAATTGACGTTTTTAAATACAAAAGTGACGTTTTTCTCAAAGATGTGTCAAAAAAAGTGTAACAAACGTCGAAAAATTGTCATAAACGTAAAAAATCATAACAAATTTAAAAAAATGACGTTATTTGATGAAAACCAATGTTTTTTTGCGAAAATATAACAGTTTTTCTTTTATTAAATGAAAGTGTTTTCCATAAAAAGACATTTGTTTCATAGATTAATAAATTTTCCTTACAAATGACAATTTTTCTATGAAAAAATACAGTTTTTCCATATAAATGACATTTGTATATAAATCGATAGGCAACACTTTTTACATCAATAAAAATTAAATTATTTCTAAATAAATTTCACCACAATATCAAAACTCTTAATAAATAATAATTATAATATAATAAAAACAATTGATCAAATACTAATTTTACTAAATTTACTATTTTCTTTATTCTTCTTCTTCTTTTTCTACATTTTCATTAAACGTCATCAAATAATCCAATGGCGCGTTTATTAGAATACGCGTCAAAAAGTAGATCGAAACAAAATTACCTTAATTACTGAAAGTACAACACGTCAGTTAATAATTTTTAAAAAAACTATTTGTTTATATTATAAATAAAGTTTTTATTAAAATAGTTTATAAAATTAAACGTTATTTTAAATAAAATATTTAAAATGAAATATGCCAACATTTTTACGTTCCCATTAATGCTAATTGTAGTTTTACAACGTTGCCAAATCAAATTTAATAAAAGATAATTTATATTTTTATTTTTTTATTTTTATTTAAAACAAGATACAAATGCGTCATCTTATGGTGGCGTTATAGAATTAAAATTGTATATTAAAAGCGACACCTTACGGTGTTTCTTTTCGATTTTTTTATATTTTAAGTAAAAATTGCTTAATTAAATATACTGAATTGAAGTTTGTGACAGTTTCTTTGACGTTTATGACAGTTTTTTTATATATATTCATATAAATATCGTTTTTTAGCTTAAAAATATTATTTTTTTAACATTTGTAAGATTTTTGGACGTTTATGACATTTATTTAACGTCTATAACGTTTGTTATTGTTTTTTGACATTTGTGACACTTTTTTGATGTTTGTTACAGTTTTTTTTACATATATTTGCAAAAAACATTGATTTTCATCAAATAACGTCGTTTTTTAACATTCGTAATGATTTATTTTACGTTTTTGACAGTTTTTCGACGTTTGTGACAATTTTTTTGACACATCTTTGCAAAAAACGTCGTTTTTTCGTCTACAAACTTCAATTTTTTCATTTCTCGGATTTTTTAACGTTTACGACAGTTATCTGACTTTTATGACAGCTTTTTTGACGTTTGTGGTAGTTTTTTAACGTTTATGACAGTTTTTCGACGTTTGTGACACTTTTTTTGACACATCTTTGCGAAAAACGTCGTTTTTTCATCTAAAAACGTCAATTTTTTCACCTTTTTCAGATTTTTTTACGTTTATGACAGTTATTTGACTTTTATGACAGGTTTTTTGACATTTATGACAGTTGTTTGTTTTGAAATTCGTGAAAGTTTTATAACATATGATCGCAAAAAACGTCTTTCTTTCGTTAGAAAACTTTTTGTTTTTGACATTTGTAAGATTTTTTTGACGTTTAGGATAGTAATTTGATACTTTTTTAACCCATCTTTGCGAAAAGCGTCATTGTTTTATCTAAAAACGTCAATTATTTCACATTTTTTAGGTTTTTTGACGTTTATGACAGTTCTCTAACCTTCATGACAGTTTTTTGACGTTTGTGACAGTTTTATAACATATGATTGCGAAAAACGTCTTTCTTTCGTCAGAAAATTCTTTGTTTTTACATTTTTTGTAAGATTTTTTGACCTTTATGACAGTTCTTTGACACTTTTTTGACACATTTTTACGAAAAACTTCGTTTTTTCATCTAAAAACGTCAATTTTTTCAACTTTCTCAGATTTTTGATGTTTATGACAGTTATCTGACTTTTATGACAGTTATTTGACGTTTATGACAGTTTTTTTGACGTTTATGACAGTTTATTTGAAGTTTGTGGCAGTTTTATTACATATGATCGCGCAAAACGTCTTTCGTCACAAAACTCTTTTTTTTTGACATTTGTAAGATTTTTTGACGTTTATAACAGTTATTTGAGACTTTTTTGACACATCTTTCCGAAAAGTGTCGCTATAGGGACCGAGCCTCTAGACCGTCACGCCCCTCTGGTGATTGAATTTGTAAACTTATGGGCAAAAAATTAACCAATAGTATGTGATGAATTCTTTATTAACCTTTTATTAAAATATATTTTAAAATTATTCACGCTGTCTTTATCAATAAAATCATGTTGTATAAAAGGCTGTACAGAAAAGTCTCGCAGAGAGCGGTATATAAATTTACCTGTGAAATTTTATTGTTTTCCGTTAACTACCATTGGTGTCTCGTGGAAAGACATTTTGACCACGAATATTATTATTATTTATCGGTTGAAATCCGTATGTAATTATTTTTTCCATTATTTATTAATTATGACGTTTGTTATTAATAAATTTTTGCCCATTTAATTCCTCATTTCCGCACTAGGGCGCGCGGCCTTTAGTCAAAGTGCTGCCTCTACAGTTGGAGCTCGGTCCCTATAGTGAAGAAGACCTTGATAATACGGGTATAAACACTAACATAAATGTTAAATATACAGTGTATGTTTCTTTTTAAATAAATGAAAATGAATAAATAACATTAAAATTCCTATTAATTCTTTAGTTCAGTATTTTTGTATTCCAGTTATGACAAATTTCATTGATGAACAAAAGAGATTTTGTTGTTACTTTCTACGTAATTATGAAAAACAATAAAATACACTTAAGATTTTTCAAAATTTTGTCGATGTTTTTAGTTTTGATAATTAATTATAGCTTTTGCTGTTTCTTTGGCTTTCAACATTTCTACGAGATTAGGTAGGTATATTTAAATCTTCTTATCTAGTTTTTCTAAAATAAACAATATTATTAATCTAAACTGGTTCTCATCTTATAATAAACACAGAGGAGGAGAAACGGTGTTTATGAGGACCTTATATCAATTTTATAATATTTAATTTCGATGATAAGATTTTGTTACTGAATTTTTTTTTTTAATTTTAAAAGACTAAAATAGTATTTGTTATTCATCAAATGTCCAATTTTTTACGCCTTGTTATGTAGATAATCTTTTATTGAAACATTCATAATATGGATAAATTCTAAAGTAGTGAAAGAACGTTGGTTTAAGTCTCAAACAAAAGTTTTCTATCGATGTTAAGTAATTCAAACAAAATAAAATTAAACAAATATACTGACTTTTCTAAATTTATATTGATTTTCTTTAAAACATGGTTTTTTATTAATTTTTATTTTTTTTATTTACCAGTATCTATTTAAGAACTCGTAATCATTAGTTAAATTAAAAAAAAAAGATAATACGAAAAAATTGAAATCGCAGTGACAGTGCTGATATACAAAGTAAATTTTGCAAAACAAAAAAAAAATTAACAGGTCATTACTTTTAAACATTAACACATAACTTATAAAAATGTTAACTATATAGTGTATGTACTTTTTAAATAAATAAATAAATAAATAAATAAATAAATAAATAAATAAATAAATAAATAAATAAATAAATAAATAAACAACATTAAAAGGTCTAATAATTCTATAGTTCAGTATTTTTGTTCTCCAGTTATGAAAAATTTTATTAATGAGGAAAAAGATATTTTTGTTGTTACTCCCTGAGTAATTATGAACACTTAAAGCAAACAGACACAAGTTTTAGAAAGTTTGATTCTTCAAAATTTTGTCAATTACAATTTTTTGGATTTTTTAATTGATTTTGGCTTTAGTTGTTTTTTTGGTTCTTCTAAATTATACAATGGAGGAGAAACGGTGGTTGTGAGGACCTTATGTCAATTTTATAATATATCATTTAGACGAAAACTCACGAATTTGCCTTAGTTTTTAGTCAAATGTATTATTATATTATTGAACGACTGTATCTAAAAAAACTTAATTTGTTAAAATATAGAAATAAGAATATATAAATGACATTAAAGAGAAATTGAAAAAAAAATCATTGAATATATTTTTGTTTCTATACTTTCTAAATTTCAAAAATCCCATAACAAATTTCTCAAAAATAATAAAAGTAAAACTCTACATTTTAGTTAATAAATAATGCTTATTTATTAATGAATTTTAATCAGTTTTGTGAATTTTTATTCAGTCAGAAATTCTGTACATAATTTAAATAAATTAATATAATTTGGAATATTAACTGCATCTTAAGTTACCTTTACGTTATTTTCACAATTTTCTTGATATTTAAATGTTTCGTCGTGTAGATAATAATTAAACTTTTATAATTTTCTTATAGTGCAGTGTCATTTTTGATATGGCCAACGTGTTTTACTTTTTGCTTATTCCCAAAAAACAAAACGGTAGGTATTTCAAAAAGAAACATTAAAACTTCCTAATGTGCGCTATTTCCCTAACTAGCTGTCTAAGTTGTGGGTTACTTTTTATGAGTATTATCAGTGATCCTTAAAGATGTAAAATTATACAAATTATACAACCGTATTAAATCATCTATTACAAAATTAATGATTTCAAAAAAAGACAATTAATTAAATAAATAAAAATAGTGAAAATTAAATAATACATCAAAGTAATATTAATTATGTTAGTTAAAGAATTAATTGTTCTCTTATTTCATTAACGGAAATCTTCGTATTGACTCATATGTGTATCGACGTAAAGTAGTAGGTATTCGCAAAAAACAGAAACTTATGTTTTGTAGTTGTCGTGAAAACTTTAATTTTTTTAATTTATCAGATTCTTTAAAATATTTTGATTAATTTCTAATTTTTTCATTTACAAACAGAGACAATTATAACATTTTTTCAATTATACGTAGGTAGTTCTAATCATACAATTTAAAAATTAAAAGAATTGTAAACTGTCCCATTTTAAAGAAAAATAAAATGCTTTTATTTTTTATATCACATGCAAAGAAACAGCTAGTTTTGATCTCTGTTTTGCCATTTGAAACAAGACAATTTCAGACCAATGCAACTGTCAGTCAGAAACAAATGTCATTATTTCAAGCCTGTCAGAATGTTTCTGACTGACAGTTGCATTGGTCTGAAATAGTCTTACTTCGACTGGCTACAGAGATCAAAACTCGCTGTTTTAATTATGTGATATGAAAAATATAGTGTGTGGCACGGGATGAAACAGAGACGATTTCTGACCGGGCGATGACAGCCCTCGCTTTGCTCGGGCAGTCAACTCTCGCCCTGGTCAGAAATCGTCTTTTTTCACCCCTTGCCACACAATATACTATTGTTATTTCATTTATTTATAAAATTATACATATAAATTTAGTGCTCCATGTACATTACAGTGTCTCAATTTTTAACTATCCTATGTCCCCGCAAATACCATTGTGTATAAAAACATCTGTATATCACTTGTTTTTGAATTTTTTTACACAAAACCCAGATGTATACATTTCTATACACAATGTATACCTATGTATACTTAAAAACTTGGGTTTAGATGAGGTCCTCTTAAACACCCTTTGACATAAATATATATATATATATATATATATATATATATATATATATATATAAACAAAGTGCCAAGAAAACGCGCATCAATATAAAAAAAAGGAGGATAACGGGCAATGTACGCAACAAGGATCATAGGTTACAAGTAGGAATGGTAACCGCAGACATGCATGTTTCTGGCTCATTAACCGTCATCAGTGCGGCATAACCAAGAAAAGTATTGCACTTGGCTAGCAAAAGTGTTGGGTACTTGGGAGCAAAGGATGTTGGGGAAACATGTGTCAAGAAACACATTATAATATGAAATATAGAACAAAGAAAATGGTATAAAATTTATTAAAATATAATAGGACATAGAAAGATAAAAAGTATGAAACAAAGTTATTTAACAGTTATAAAATTGGTAAATTTGGAATATAAATTATAATTTTTAATCAAATATGAAAATATGATTGATTCAAAAATTTTAATTGGGGGATTTGAGATGATATAAGTTACTATGCTATTTCAATTAAGTACATATAAAGAAAATTAATAAAAATAGAGAAAAGGAAATTATATTCTCATTCCAAGGCAGGGTGCAAATGAGTTAATTTGGGATAATTTATAATGGTCGTCTTCTTTTCAATACCTAAAAAAGAAAAAAATAAGATAAAATTAAAAATTAAAATACACAAGTATATTTAAAAAAAAAAAATTGAAAGAACAAAATTAATATAATTTATCAATAATATATAAAATTCTAATAATCATGTATCAAATAGATAAGGAAAATAGCTATTGAAAAAGTGTATAAATTTTATGATACCTTGGTAATCAAAACCGATTTTAAAAAACTAAGACAAAATGAAATAAAAAAGAACCAAGTGTTAAGACATCAATGTAAAGTTTTACATAAATCTTAGTATAAAATATTAGAACTCATATAAGAAAATAAAAGAAAAGGGGTGTACTTACTTTTAGAATAGACAATGTTTGTTCTCAAGACATATTATGATTTATTATTAGTATAATTTCCAAATGAAAAATTCTGAAAATAGAAATATATTAGATTATATTGTAGATAAGATATTATAAAAATTAACAATTCATTTAAAGTACAGCAGATTTTAAAAGAATAAGTATTGTATTAAATGTAAATAGTTAGTTGAGTATTAGATTTTTTTTAGTAATTTGATTTGATAAAGAATTTGTAGGAGAAAGATTTTATGAAATTAATAACTCATTAAAAGTTTAGTAAATTGTAAAAAAGAATTTCTATTATATTTAAATGTAAATAAGGAATTAGGTATAAGATTTTTGTAATTTTATTTGATTAATAATTTAGTAGGCGAATATCGCATGTTAATGTATAGTGTAAGATTGTTTGGGGATTCAGTTGTTAAATTGTTGATTCGCTGAATCTCTCTCTTGTTTTTTGGGCTTTTGAAGCGATAGCATGTAATAAAATTTGCTCTATTAAAATTTCGATTTTTTTTACTTAAATACTTATAAAAGAACGTCCAAAAGTAGTAACAGGTGTTAATAAAGCCACAAGACCACTGCTGATAACCACTGGTAAGAATTAAAGTCCATATAAATGGGGAAATAAATGTTAGTTATGGAGTGCAGAGCAGATTAGTCGTATGAATGCTTCCTGAGTAATATAATTAAAGTAAAACTGGTTTATGATAAGAAAGAAAGCAATAATTTACTCACCATTTGATGCAAGATCAAGTTATTTCCGGAGGAAAAGCAAATTTTAGTCGTCTACATCTATAAAGTGTCCGTATATCATTGATGTTCCTGGGAAATGGTTGGATTCCAATAGGAAGTGATATCCTGTGCTTTCAGCTGACCAGAGAGAATACCGAACTTCAAAACACGGTATTTATTTCCAAATTTTTTAAAAAATAAAGAACATTTCTGTGTTTCATTCTTCTGTAGATTATGAACATTTGATATCACTTGTACACTGTTTCATTATTTATATAAGTTGTTTGCACATCTTTTGATAAGTTTAATTTGATTTATTGTTTACAAAATTCAGAATTTTTCATAACCCTCAATTTAACGAGGTTTTAATTTGAAGGTAATGTGTCTTTGCGCACAAAACAATAAGAAAAAGTGAGGTTAAGATCAAATCGAAATGGTAGTACAAAATTGCAATTTGGTATAAGATTGTTGAATTTTATTATATTTGTTTTTGAAATTTTCAGTATTAGTTAAATTTGAATCTATTTATTAGTGGAGATTTTTTTTTGAACTCGCACCTTGAGAGAGAGAATAGCTAAGAATTTATATTAAAATAACAATCATTAAATAAAAGAAATTAAGTTGAAATATACCTTATCCACATCTACATCAATATTAAAATAAATATTTTCAAGGTATATTATAAATTTTGGCGCCCAACGTGGGGCTCTAAACAATCAAAATTAGAGCCTATTCAAATAATTAAAACTTGAGAATTTTGTTAAAATTTTTTTCATTATTTCGCTCTAAATAATCAAAACTAGAGCCTTTTAAAATAATAAATATTTAAAAAAATTTCGCATATCAAAACAAAACTCTAGAAAACTTGATTTGGTAATTTTTTTTATTTTTATTTGTTTGTGTGAATCTGGGTTATTTATAACTAAGAAAAATAAACAGGTATTTGCTTGTAAAATATTTATTGGTATAAAGGTATTCATATTAAAATTTGCACATTATTTGTATTTATCTGGGAATTTGAACTATAAGTATGGATAAAAAAATGAGATTGAGAGATGGTAAGATAGTCGGAGAGGAGAGTGAGAGTAGTGATGGAGGAGAGATTGGGATTGAAAGTGTGGCGGTACAAGTACATGAAGAAAGAGTATTAGGAGCAGGGGATTACCGAGTGGAAGAGCTGATTCAAACAGGCCAGACACAGGAAGAAGCAGAAACGGAAGAAGGAGAGAATTTAATAGAGATAGGGGGAGAACAGGATCGAACTATGGTTGAAATAGAGACAGAGGCAACTGCTGGTGAAAATGAACAAGAAGAACAGGTGTTACAAGTACGACCACAAGAAGAAAGTCAACCTGATATGGACAGGTTTTTACAAATCCTTATGATGAGATTTGATCAGCAGGATAAGAAAGTGGAAGAGACTAATCAAAATATCATGAAAAATATTGATAAGAAATTTGATCAACAAAAAGAAGATAATGTGAAGATGAGAAAAGATATTAAAGAAGATAATATAAAGATGAGGGAAGATATTGATAAGAAATTTGAGGAAAACAATAAAAAATTGGATGAAATAAAAGAAGATAATAAAATATTTAAAAGAGAAATTAGTAGTATTAAAGAAGACAATTTGAAGATAAGGGAAGAAGTTAAAACTATAAAAAAGGAATTTGACAAGAAAATGGAACAGCAGAACAAGAAATTGAGAACTGAAATACATGATACTGGAATAAAAATTAGGGGGGAAATTGAAAAAGGTATGGAAAACAAAATAAAAGAAGTTAGAAAGTTAATTAAAGAAAATTTACCTGAAGAAATTGAGCTTGAAATCAACAAGCAAACAGAAATTATAAAAAAAGAAATAGGACAAATACGGATCCAAGAGCAAATTAATGAAGAGGTAGTGGACAATTTAAAAATTAATTTGGGAAAAGAATTTGAAAGACTAGAGGGAGAAGTAGAAAAACAAAAAGGGGTTTGCAGTAAGAATCAGGAATTAACTGGGTTAAAATTAAGTAAGGAAATGGAGGATATACAAAAGAAGTTACAAGAAGTTATGGAGAATAATGTTAGAGGAAATGCATTAGGAGTTCTTCCCAATATGATGTCACACTACAACAATGCAGGAATTAAATTTGATGGAAACATAAACCACATTCATCCAAAAGTATTCGTCAATATCGTGAAAAGCAAATCAAAATATACTAGTGATTTCTCGGAACAAAAATTGTTAATACGTAATATGTTAACAGGACATCCTTTACTTTGGTTTTGCAATAAAGAAAACCAAATTTTTTCGATGAAAGATTTCGAAGAGCAATTTTGTAAATATTTCTTGGGAAAGATAAAACAAGCGCTCCGAGAAAAATTGTTTATTTGTAAATATCAAGAAAGGGGGAAGAAATTTAAAATTATAATAGGGTTTAGGTATATAGGAAATTATCAGGAAAGGGGTAAGATATTTCAATTGATTAGAAAATTATATGTATAGGAAAATTTAATAAAAAAGATATAAACAGGTAGATGATATTTAGAACAATTTTGTAAATAGATGTTATGTTGTAAATAGTAATTTTAGGTGTATATAGTTTTTTTTTTGTTTTTTAATAGGGGGATGTTTATAGAATAAACATTAAGAAAATCCAGTGAAATGTTAAATCATTAGAATTTAAATTGATATGAATAAACAGTTTGAATATTTTGCATAAAAGTTTTTGTTTTTTCCAAGGGATGATCTTAGAGAAATTAATTTTGTCTTGGTATTCTTTGTACATGAATAATTATTTACAAGCAAGTATATAATATATAAACAGATTATAATATGAAATATAGAACAAAGACATTTGTATAAAATTTATTAAAATATAATCGGACATAGAAAAATAAAAAAGGAAAATTATATGAAACAAAGTATTTAACAGTTATAAATGTGGACAATTTGGAATAGAAATTATAATTTTTTAATCAAATATGAAAATATGATTGATTCAAAAATTTTAATTGGGGGATTTGAGATGATATATGTTACTATGCTATTTCAAATTAAGTAAATATAAAGAAAATAATAAAAATAGAGAAAAGGAAATTATATTCTCATTCCAAGGCTAGGGTGCAAATGAGTTAATTTGGGATAATTTATAATCATCGTCTTCTTCTCAATACCTAAAAAAGAAAAAAATAAGATAAAATTAAAAATTAAAATACACAAGTATATTTAAAAAAAAAATTCAAAGAACAAAATTAATATAATTTATCAATAATATATAAAATTCTAATAATCATGTATCAAATAGATAAGGAAAATAGCTATTGAAAAAGTGTATAAATTTTATGATACCTTGGTAATCAAAACCGATTTTAAAAAAACTAAGACAAAATGAAATAAAAAAGAACCAAGTGTTAAGACATCAATGTAAAGTTTTACATAAATCTTAGTATAAAATATTAGAACTCATATAAGAAAATAAAAGAAAAGGGGTGTACTTACTTTTAGAATAGACAATGTTTGTTCTCAAGACATATTATGATTTATTATTAGTATAATTTCCAAATGAAAAATTCTGAAAATAGAAAGATATTAGATTATATTGTAGATAAGATATTATAAAAATTAACAATTCATTTAAAGTACAGCAGATTTTAAAAGAATAAGTATTGTATTAAATGTAAATAGTTAGTTGAGTATTAGATTTTTTTTAGTAATTTGATTTGATAAAGATATTGTAGGAGAAAGATTTTATGAAATTAATAACTCATTAAAAGTTTAGTAAATTGTAAAAAAGAATTTCTATTATATTTAAATGTAAATAAGGAATTAGGTATAAGATTTTTGTAATTTTATTTGATTAATAATTTAGTAGGCGAATATCGCATGTTAATGTATAGTGTAAGATTGTTTGGGGATTCAGTTGTTAAATTGTTGATTCGCTGAATCTCTCTCTTGTTTTTTGGGCTTTTGAAGCGATAGCATGTAATAAAATTTGCTCTATTAAAATTTCGATTTTTTTTTACTTAAATACTTATAAAAGAACGTCCAAAAGTAGTAAAAGGTGTTAATAAAGCCACAAGACCACTGCTGATAACCACTGGTAAGAATTAAAGTCCATATAAATGGGGAAATAAATGTTAGTTATGGAGTGCAGAGCAGATTAGTCGTATGAATGCTTCCTGAGTAATATAATTAAAGTAAAACTGGTTTATGATAAGAAAGAAAGCAATAATTTACTCACCATTTGATGTAAGATCAAGTTATTTCCGGAGAAAAAGCAAATTTTAGTCGTCTACATCTATAAAGTGTCCGTATATCATTGATGTTCCTGGGAAATGGTTGGATTCCAATAGGAAGTGATATCCTGTGCTTTCAGCTGACCAGAGAGAATACCGAACTTCAAAACACGGTATTTATTTCCAAATTTTTTAAAAAATAAAGAACATTTCTGTGTTTCATTCTTCTGTAGATTATGAACATTTGATATCACTTGTACACTGTTTCATTATTTATATAAGTTGTTTGCACATCTTTTGATAAGTTTAATTTGATTTATTGTTTACAAAATTCAGAATTTTTCATAACCCTCAATTTAACGAGGTTTTAATTTGAAGGTAATGTGTCTTTGCGCACAAAACAATAAGAAAAAGTGAGGTTAAGATCAAATCGAAATGGTAGTACAAAATTGCAATTTGGTATAAGATTGTTGAATTTTATTATATTTGTTTTTGAAATTTTCAGTATTAGTTAAATTTGAATCTATTTATTAGTGGAGATTTTTTTTTGAACTCGCACCTTGAGAGAGAGAATAGCTAAGAATTTATATTAAAATAACAATCATTAAATAAAAGAAATTAAGTTGAAATATACCTTATCCACATCTACATCAATATTAAAATAAATATTTTCAAGGTATATTATAATATATTGATATGGATTTTTCTTCTTGGAACAGGTTCTTTCAATGGAATGTTGGAACGTGATTCATTATTTGTAAATTGGTTGCCCAGGTTAAGTATTTTTAGGGTATCTTGATTGTTTTTGTTGAGTTTAGAAATTGTTTGATGGATGGGGATTATTATTTTTTTATTATTGATTGGATTGTCATTGAGTTAATTTTGTAAAAGTCAGATGAAATAAAATTGTAATAGTATATTACATACGAGTGTTGTAAATAGCCTATTACACACAAGTAGATAAGATACGCACGAGCCGCGAAGCGGCGAGTGCGTATTTCTACGAGTGTGTAATGGCTTTACAACACAAGTTTTGTATACTATTTTATCTACGAAGAATTCATTGTTAAATTCGTTTGTAATTACAAGAATTAAATGGAATTAAGCACCTTTATTATTTTGTCACTTGACACTTATATGACACTTATCAAAAATTGGTATAATTGCCTACTATTTTTTTCATACTGAATCGTAATATATATATATTACAGTTTAGTTGTATGGGTTATTACGCTTCACTTAAATGTAATTGGTTATTTACGAAATTAAAAATTATGCGTATTTAAACGTTTTTTAGTAGGGAGTAGATAAAAAATTAAATATTGAAATTTAAATTAAAATAAGAAGAGTTTATAAATAACAAATAAATAAATAAAAAGGTAATTGGAATTGGATAAGAGGATACAGAGAGGTCAGAGTTGGAAAATTGTAAAAGAAGAAGGTATAGAGAAAGAGTTGAGCAGCAGAAAGGTATTAAATAGATGGAAAGGCAGCAGCAAGAAGGAGTTGGAAAGTAGTTGGAAGAGGAAGATATAGAGAAAGAGCGGAAAAACGGAGGAAGAAAGATTTAGAAAGACGCGAGAGAATTATTTTTTTTATTTATAATTTTAAAATTTATTGTAGGACAATCAATTTAAAAATTCTTGAATCCACGACCGATAAATTTATTGAAAGTGGGTGTTCCAGAAGGAAGATCCATTTCAATATATATATATATATATATATATATATATATATATATATATATATATATATATATATATAGAGAGAGAACAAGAAGACTTTGCCGACTTGTTAGGAATAAATTTAGTTTTATTAGGGTGAATGGCAAACGAAAAGTGTACTCTTTTAAGTATTTATTATCCAAGCTTTCGTGAATTTATATTCACATCCTCAGGGAAGCTACAATATTTAAAACATAGTTGAAACCTTGTCTATGTAAAAAATGTTTAAAGAAAATTTTACTTACACTTAATGAGATTATTTCGTCTTTGATTGTAAAAATAAGAATAGTAATAGGTACAATACATTAAACATTGAAATTATAATAAAATTAGGATATTTCTAAATTTAGATTCTTAAATTTCGTGAATTTAATTTCATATTTGACATTGTTTGTTAAAGATGTTTATTTTCACTTGGAAACTGATAGTCAAGGTTACATCACAGAAATAGAGAATGAGAAAATTTCAACATGTTGTCTTGATTGACTAAATTATTTATTTAATTTTATTTTTATTTTATGTTTTGTTGAGATTTTCTTTTCTAATTTAAAAATATATATATATATATATATTTAGAGGTGTCTTTTTAGTGTGGACAAGAAGAGAAAAATAGATTATATTGTTAATGAGGCTATTCAATAATCTCTTTTAGAAAGAATACAGGTTAATGAGAATTAATTGTAGCTTCCCTGACGATGTGAATATAAATTCACGAAAGCTTGGATAATAAATACTTAAAAGAGTACACTTTTCGTTTGCCATTCACCCCAATAAAACTAAATTTATTCCTAACAAGTCGGCAAAGACTTCTTGTTCTCTACTACTTCAAGTATGGGGTACTACCAACACATTCAGGCTACGTATGGAACACCAACAGTACTAAACTTGAAATCCTGGTCTAAAACATACATGAAACTAGCCAAAGAATATAATAGAAGATGCTTTCTTTTGAAGTGCCGTAAACAAGACATCCTTCCACCTCACATAAACCACAGCATGAAATCCATTGAAACACTCATCCATCGACAAGACATCACAGACTCAATAGATTATAAACACAGGTTAGGAAACAAACTTTTAAATTTATAAATTAAAAATAACCATCAAATAATTAAAAAACTTGAACTAAATAAAACTAAACTAAGACAAGAGGTCATAAATGTCACTAATATTGATTTCTTTAACAATTTTGCTAGCTTTCAACAAAGACACTATAATAGAATTTTCCATAAAGTGAAAGAAAAAAATCTCAATAAAATCCAAAAATTGATTGATAAAGAAATCAATATTAAACTTACTACTAAAGATGGGTGGATAAGAAACATTTCTAACATTACTATTCCGGAAGATATTAAAAAATTTCTGTCATTAGGACCTAAATTTAGTATTGAACCCAAAATAGGAGTTGACATTCCCTTGAGAAGCGTTTTGGCAGATATAGACTACATATCTTCTAAAATCAATGATTTAAAACTAAGAAATACGCTTGTAGCTAGAGCAACTAATATTGTAACTAATGCCACCATAAAAAATAAAAAAAAGAACAATTTGTTTAGAAATTTGTATATAAAAACAAAAAACTTTCTAAAAAAACCACCCAGAGATAATTATCACAAGATCTGACAAATGTAACATCACTGTCATAATGAATAAAAATCAATATATACAACTTTCTGAACAAATTATTCAAAATGATTCTTCTTATGTTGAAATAAGAAAAGACCCTACAACAACAATTCAAAACAAAAGTGACAAACTTATAAAACAACTAGAAAGTAAAAAATTCATTAATGAAATTCAAAGAAAACAGTTGACTAGCTACAAAAGTGTCCCTGGAAAATTTTACACCTTACCCAAAGTTCATAAAGACCCGTTAAGTGTTAGACCAATTCTTGCCTCTATAAGTACACCTTCTGAAAACATAGCTACACTTCTAACAGAAATTTTGTCAAAAGCGTACGACTATGATAATGAATATTACATCAAAGACTCCTTTGAAGTTAATAGATTATTAAACAAAACAGAAATCCCAGAAAGATATGTTTTAGCTAGCTTAGATGTCATTTCTTTATTTAGTAATGTATACCTCAAAATATGCCTAAGTGCAATCGATAAAAAATGGGACAACATCAGCAGACATTGTAACATTGATAAAACAACCTTTTTTGAACTTATAACTTTTTTATTTGATAGTAACTATTTCACTTTTAATAACAAATTATATAAACAAAAATTTGGTTGCCCTATGGGTAGCTCAACATCTCCCATATTAGCAAACTACGTGATGGATATGATATTAGATATCATTATCCAAGTATTACCCTTTAATATACATTTCATAAAAAAATATGTCGATGACATAATTCTAGCTTCACCTGTTACATCTCTAGATAAGATCTTATTTTATTTCAATAGTTATGACCCACATATACAATTTACCTTAGAAAAAGAAGATGAAAATTTCTCTGTACCATTTCTGGATACGAGATTAATACGTAGAGGTACCTCGATCCTGATAGACTGGTATAGGAAACCACTAAACTCTGGTAGATTCATTAACTTCTGGTCATATCACAAAAAAACAATTAAAACAAATCTTATCAAAGAAATGAAAAACAGAGTTCTAAGGATAAGTGATCCATCCTTCCACAAAAAAAAAACTTAACATCCTACACCAACTGTTTGTAGATAACGCATATCCATCTCGTTTAGTTAAGTCAATACTATTTAACACCACCAATATACTGTCAAATAACAATATCAATAACAACAATCATATACAAAATAATGTAAACGATGTTACAATGCCTAAAGATACCAACCATACTATAACACCAACTTTTTATATTTCGTTACCTTACATTAGAGAAGTGACACCTGCTTTGACCAGAATATTTAAAGAAATAACTAACTTAAAAGTAGCTAATAAATCAGTACTTACAATTAACAGAATTTTCTCAAACACCACTTACATCATCTTCTGATGTAGTCTATAGCATCCCTTGTGGAGTATGTAACAAAATCTACATAGGTCAAACATCTCAATGTCTAAAAAACAGAATCCAAGGACATAAAAGTGACATTAGACTACATCCAGAAAGATGCATGTTAGCCACACATGTTAACCAAGAAGATCATCATATGAATTTTGAAAGAGTAAAAATCCTTGATATTGAAAGAAATCTGACCAAGAGGCTTTTCTTAGAAATGTCACACATCTACCAGTCTGACAATACAATAAATAAAAAATCAGACATTAACCATCTTAGTGAAATCTGTTCCTATTTACTAAGTTTGGATAAAATTGACAAAAATTCAAATATCAATGATTCCTCATCAATAGTTGACTAATCCACTAAACTTTAAAAATTGCACCTTTAGTCTTAAGTCACATAAAATGAATATCAAACGAAAAATTACATCTCTTTTAAATGTTAATTCCACCATATTCATAATATATTTATCTTCAATTCAGAATACACCTTTATAATTTTCCCCTTTCCCACACTAGGGATGAAAATACTAAAGTTTGTTTTCTAACAATCGAACAAAATAACACTTTCCAAAATTTCTCAGAAGAAAAGAAAAATAACAATAATTCTCATTAACCTGTATTCTTTCTAAAAGAGATTATTGAATAGCCTCATTAACAATATAATCTATTTTTCTCTTCTTGTCCACACTAAAAAGACACCTCTAAATATATATATATATATATTTTTAAATTAGAAAAGAAAATCTCAACAAAACATAAAATAAAAATAAAATTAAATAAATAATTTAGTCAATCAAGACAATATGTTGAAATTTTCTCATTCTCTATTTCTGTGATGTAACCTTGACTATCAGTTTCCAAGTGAAAATAAACATCTTTAACAAACAATGTCAAATATGAAATTAAATTCACGAAATTTAAGAATCTAAATTTAGGAATATCCTAATTTTATTATAATTTCAATGTTTAATGTATTGTACCTATTACTATTCTTATTTTTACAATCATAGACGAAATAATCTCATTAAGTGTAAGTAAAATTTTCTTTAAACATTTTTTACATAGACAAGGTTTCAACTATGTTTTAAATATTGTAGCTTTCCTGACGATGTGAATATAAATTCACGAAAGCTTGGATAATAAATACTTAAAAGAGTACACTTTTCGTTTGCGATTCATTCACCCCAATAAAACTAAATTTATATATATATATATATATAGTAATGGTTAATACTTCTGAGCTCCGGCTTTAGGGTTTGGGTTCCTTCTTGTTTCTTCTATTCTTTTTATTTTTTATTTAAATTAAAAAAATCACTATTCAATTATTAAAAATTGTATGTTCTCATTAACTTCAAAAATGACAAATCTTTTTGAATTACTTTTAAAATTCAATAACCAAAAATCAATAATCAAAATTCAATAATCGTTTCCATCCCATTTTATCTCCTATTTATATCTATTCTAAGATATTTTATTTACATAATAGACACAGTGATACCATAACAATATATATATATATATATATATATATATATATATATATATATATATATATATATGTTATGATGTAGTGTTTCACGGATGGTAGAATGAACAGTAGTGGTGTTCCGGGTTTCAATCCGTTGGTTGTTTGTGTCTTCACGACGTTTCGCCAACATCTCAGCTGGCATTTTCAAGTGATGCTTCCTTTGCGGCTGCTAAACTTGGAATCCAAGTTTAGCAGCCGCAAAGGAAGCATCACTTGAAAATGCCAGCTGAGATGTTGGCGAAACGTCGTGAAGACACAAACAACCAACGGATTGAAACCCGGAACACCACTACTGTTCATATATATATATATATATAGAAAAAAAATATCTTCTTTTGAATCTTTCTTCTTCCAATACTCAGCTCTTTCTCTATACCTTTCTCTTCCAACAATTTTCCAACTCCTTCTTGCTGCTGCTTTTCTATCTATCTAACACCTTTCTGCTGCTCAGCTCTTTCTCTATACCTTCCTCTTCCTACAATTTTCCAACTCTCTGCTTTTCTGTACCTTCTAATTTCTGGTTTCTTTCTATTTTATGTAATTAGATCTTTTGATCAGTACCTTTTTGTTTATTTATTTATTTTTTATTTATAATTAAGCTCTTCTTATTTAAATTTAAATTTCAATATTTAATTTTTAAAATTTTATTTCATTTGACATTTTTACAATTCACTTCTTGACAATCTAATCAATAATAATCAAAAATTTCCAAAACAACTTATAAACTAAACAAAAACAATCCAGATACCAAAAAATACTTAACCTGGGCAACCAATTTACAAATAATGTATCACGTTCCAACATTCCATTGAAAGAACGTGTACCATGAAGAAAAATCCATATCAATATATATATATATATATATATATATATATATATATATATGTTATGATGTAGTGTTTCACGGATGGTAGAATGAACAGTAGTGGTGTTCCGGGTTTCAATCCGTTGGTTGTTTGTGTCTTCACGACGTTTCGCCAACATCTCAGCTGGCATTTTCAAGTGATGCTTCCTTTGCGGCTGCTCAACTTGGAATCAAGTTGAGCAGCCGCAAAGGAAGCATCACTTGAAAATGCCAGCTGAGATGTTGGCGAAACGTCGTGAAGACACAAACAACCAACGGATTGAAACCCGGAACACCACTACTGTTCATATATATATATATATATATATATATATATATATATATATATATATATATGTATACCAATTTTCATAATATTCGGTCCAGTAGGTTTTGAGTTCATCGATAACATATAGACAAACATTCATTTTTATACAGGGTGTTTCATTATATTCTGACTGTTTTTAAAAGTTTTTAAAAGTTTTTCGAAACTGTTGTAGATGCGGTTTTCACAGTTAGGTTTATAATTATTTTAAGTTTTGTTGTGACACGTTTATATAAAATGGCCTAATTCCGGTTTACCTGATAGAAAAATGGCGTATTTTCAAAATACAGTAGATGTAAATTTTTTAATTTTAACTTCCCTTTCTGTGCACCGATTTTAAACTTTAAGGTATTGTTATAAAGCAAAAATATGCGTCTTTTAGAAAATTGCTAAATATACAGGGTCTCTTATTTAAAAAATTACATCTACTGTTTTCTGAAAATACGCCACTTTTCTAGCGGGTAAACCGGAAGTAGGCCATTTATATAAGTGTGTTACAACAAAACTTACGGTAATTTTAAACCTAACTGTAAAAATCCCATCGTATGATCTAAAACCGTTACGAAGATATAAGCTCTTAAAAACAGTAAGAATATAATGAGACACCCTGTAAAATAGATAGTATGCGGAGTCGTGTTAGGTTTGTGCGTCACCGTCGCCACGTCAGAAATCTGATTTACGTGCGGCTATAGATGTTTCACATCAAAATTTGTTTATTATTTAGTTTTTTTATTTATTTACCTAAATATTATAAGATAATATGCACTTTTAAGTCTATATTTCAATTTTTAATATTTTTTCACATCAGTAAAAATATTAAAAATTAAAATATGGGCTTTAGAAGTGTATTTCTATATGAAACAATTCATACCCTGTCCCGCCAAATTTTTGAATCGATGAGCTTCTTCCCCCTATTGTTGGCGCGCCACCGTCGCTCAAAACATGAGGCCAATTTCATATAAGATATCAGTACATCTCTTTATTATATACTATCTATGCGTTAGGTTTTTTACGTCATACGTCACCGTCGCCACGCCAGAAATCTGATTTACGTGCGGCTATAGATGTTTCACATCAATAAGAATTTTTAATTAATCATGTTATTAGTTGTTTTTTCACACCTCATGTCATGCTGTCGTCTTTTAAATAAAAAAAAAATATTAATAAAATTATTATATTATTGGGAAAACCAATCTTCATTCTTCATTGCCCGCATCTAAATTAAAAAAAAAAAAACATTTTACGTTCATACTCAATACTCATTCAAAATTATGTGTTTAAACAATCAACGACACGTAAAATTATTTATATGTGACCGTGGGGCGCGTATTAAACCCTTAAAAATTGAAAAGAAATGGTCGGTTGCTGACGAAATTAATTGAAACGCCGAATGCAGCCGCGCAGAGGGCGACCTTCAATCGCTGCAGCAACCACTTTCTCCACTGTTTGCAAAATGCAGCAGTGGTTTTTCTTATACAGAAATTGATGACCTTTCAGGTGAGCTTCGGTTTTTTGAGGAGATCGATCATACTAGTTACTTAGATACGAGGCGTCTCTTATCTTGCTGCTGCCACTGATTAGGCCAATCAGGGGGGCTTGCAGCACTGCATTATCGTATAGTTCTATCACTCCCCTATTTCGAGGAACAAATAAAAATTGGTTTTATCATACTAGAAACCGCATTTTTAATATAAAATTTTTATTTTCTTTTATGACATTGCCAGGTTTTTTGCATTGCAGCATCGCCATTCCGTGTTCCTCTATCAATGACGTGACTAATTATATATATATATTTTATCTGGGAGTCTTATCGAACTAGGTTTAATGTCGTGGTCTCTTAGACTATCAGATTTCTGGGATGAGGTCAAATTCGGTATTCGTAAAAACCCTTTTGAATTTTTTGAAAGTACTTCTGGCCATCTCTATTCAATATTGATTTCCAATTCGTAAGAACGATAAATCGGAAAAACAAAAATTTGGAAGGATAATAACAGCGGCACCCAAAAAAAGTTGTTTGTACATTCGACTCCACCTACCGGCATGTATTTCGACCCTTTAAAGTCGGACGTATTTGAAGATTTGTTCCAAACTACTTTGTCGCTTTTGGATCCTGGATCGGTAATATTTATGGACAACGCATGGTATCATAGTCAAAAAATGGAGAAGATTCTGTGTATGACTTGGAGAAAAGCAAGTATCGCTTGGTTAAAATCCAAAAATATTTCGTGCGACTATACAATGTTGAAAAGAACTTTTGGCTATTGTAAGAGAGCATGAAAAGGACAACCAGAAAACAATCGATGAAATGGCCAAAGAGCAAGGATGTATACTATCCTAATATTACCTCCTTAGCACTGCGAATTAAATCCCATAAAGTTAATAACGAGATTGTTTGAAACAACACAACATTTAAAATATGTGATTTACAAAAAATATTTGAGAAGGCAATTCATCATGTTACAAAGGACACTTTGGAAGAACTGCATTAGCATACCGAAACGGTGGAGAAAAAATTTTGAACATCGGATATGGAAGTAAAACAAATTTTGGTACCTTTCATAACACCGACACACAAAAAAAGTGGTTTGTACATGCGAGTCTATCTAATTACTTATTTCGAGACGTACACCTTCAATTTTGAGTAAAAATTGCTTCTTAAAGATGGGCCGAATCGTTCTTAATAAAGTCAGTCTCAACTAATTCAGCTCTCTACTATACTGCCCTAATAAGGAAAAAAGCCTTATCTCCAGAAATTTTCAAAATTGAGATATGTAAATATTAATATTTAGGGAGCGGTTTTGCACCATTTTTTGAGGTTAAAAAGCCTTATCTTCACTCCTAAACCATAATAAAACACTAAGATAATTTAAATAAAATGCCTCAAGTCCGGGATTTGAAGAAAAAACACCTTAAGTGCTAAAGTTAATTGTACATAAGGTATTTTTCTTTACTTTCAAAAAGTTAAAAATTTATATATATAAAAATGAATGTTTGTCTGTATGTCTGTATGTACTCAATGAACTCAAAAACTACTAAACCGATTATTATGAAAATTGGTATACATATGTAATTTTTTACGGAGAAGGTTTGTGTGATATGTTCATTGATACCACTCGCCACCAGGTGGCGCTGCAGAGTAGCAACTTCTGCCCCGTTCAACCGATGGTCATGAAAATTGGTATGTATATGTATTTTTCCACGGAGAAGATTTGTATGATATGCTCATTGATGCCACTCGCCACCAGGTGGCGCTGCAGAGTAGCAACTTCTGCCCCTTTTAACCGAATGTCATGAAAATTGGTATGTATATGTATTTTTCTAGGGGCGGTGGGGTGGTGCAGTGAAGGGTGGGATGGATGCAGAAGCTTGAGTGGCTGACTGCTACTAGGCTTCTGGATCCACCTCCTGAATCGGCAGGACCCTGGTGTAATAGCCTCCCAGTGGCACACTTCGGGCAACGGCAAGCTGAGAGAGGGCCTTCTGTCCCTCCCTCATCTTACGGCTAATAATTACACAAACAACCCTAAGTGAAGGTGTGAGGTACCGTGCTGATGTACTGAATGGCCAACGGGTTAGTTGGTCGCAAACGGTCCCCTGGGGGCACCGGGCGAAACCCCCTTGTAACTAGCCTTACCTGATCATGCGGGGCTCTGATCAGGTGGACCATCCCTTCCCTAGCTTCTCGTGGGATTCATATGGACATGTAAATAGGCCAAAAAGAAATGGAAACGAAGCCAGAAGCCGAATGGCAGGTGGCGAAAGGAAAACGCCGGGAAGCTAAAGCCAAAAGGCAAGCTAAAAAGGTGGAGAGGCCAAAACCAGAAGCTGTAAGGCAGGTGGAAAAGGCAAAGGCCCAGGAACCACAAGCCGAAAGGCAAGCAGGAAAGGGCAGTCTAAAGGTCAATTCGGAGGAAGATATTGACCTAATGTCGACCGAGGAAGTTATCCAGGCACGACTATCGGGTACCTCAAAGAACAAGGTACGGAGACTTGTGAAGGAAGGTCTCGAATTCGCCGAGGCAACTTCAGGAAGTCTCTAGAAAAAGGTAAAACCGAAAATAAGGAGGAGAAGAAGGAGAAGCCAAAGCCTACAGCACAGGTAACTCCTAAGCAGAAAGGCCAACAGGCTCTCCAAAAAGCGGTCAAGGTCCGATAAAAGTACACCTCCTGAGGTACACCTCAAAAAGAGGAATATTGAGGGAAGGTCTTTTAAAGAGGCCTTGACAGCTGTAAGGGTGGCAGTTGTAGAAGCTGGATACCCAGAAAGAAAGCTAGATCCTACAAGGCTTAAGGTAGTAGAATCAGCAATTGAGAATGCACTGAAGGATATGCCGGAAGACGGCCCTCAAGTAAGGCTGGACCAGTGCAAGATGAGGCCGGGTTTTCTGCTGGTCACATGTGCAGATGGTGCGAGTGCACAATGGCTAAAGGATGTAGTTCCAAGTCTAAAACCCTGGGAAGGCGCAAGCCTCCAGGCCAAGGACGGGACAGACATCCCAAAGCCGTGTACATGCACCGTGCACATACCAGATAAGGATGGGGTAAGGCTCGATGCCGACCGCATCCTTAGAAGACTAAAGGTCGGCAACCACAAGCTGAACACCGGGCTGTGGACGGTCTTTGGGAAAAGTCCAACAGACAAGGGACAGGTATGGACGTTCTCCATGGATAAGGAGTCCGTGGAGGCGCTAAAAGCACAGGACATGCTCACCCACGTTGGGATAGGCAAAAATAAATTCCGTCTAAAGGGGGATGAGCGTCCTGTGACTCAGGGAAGCCCAGAGTCGGAGGCAGGCTTAACGGCCCACCACGACAATGAGGAAGATGGGAGGACCACAGCCCCCTCCAGCAAAGGTCGCGCCACAACTGTGGAAGTGATCGCTGGGGAGAGTGAGTGTCAACCTTCCATGGAAACGTAGGTGCAGTCAGAGTCCCGCAGGCAAATCTCCAGCATGCAAAGGCTGCATCGGCCATAGTGTGTCGGAGATTCGAGAGAGAAGGCGTGGACTTAGCCCTCCTGCAGGAACCTTGGCTATATGGAGGCAGGGTCGCAGGCCTAAAACCGCACCAAGGTGAGTTAATATACGACACAAAGGCTACAAGGCCTCGTGCCTGTATACTGTTTACTAAGACAGTTGGATGTAAGCTAATTCTGGTGCTATGCACTGGGGATTTTGTTGCAGCCATACTGTCAATATCCACGGAAGAAGGCATCAGAAGGCTTATGGTCTGTTCAGCGTACTTCCCTGGAAAAGACAGGGTTTGCCCTCCAGGCCAGTTAATGGACATCATAAGCTACAGCCGGAGGGAAAACCTACTATTGATTGTGGGGGCCGACGCCAATGCTCATCACATAGCGTGGGGTAGCACGGACGTCAACCCTAGAGGTGAGTATCTATTACAATTTATACTTAGTAATAGCTTACAGATATTAAACAGAGGCAAAAAGCCAACGTTTGTAACAGTTTTGCGCAGGGAGGTCCTTGATATGAACCTCTGCACAAACAACATCTATGACAAGATTGAAAACTGGCATGTCTCGGACGAGCCGTCTGGGTCGGATCACAGGCATGTGAGGTTCAATATTGTTACCCCCAAAATTATTGAGACCACGTTCAGAAATCCACGGAGAACGAATTGGGAGGGCTATGTAAATTCCCTCCATGAAAATCTCGAGGACAGAACGGTGTCAATAAGAGACGTGTCTGGTTTGGACCGGGAGGTGGACATGGTAAGCGAGGCTATTGTGTTGGCTTATCGTGAAAGCTGCCCGGAACAGACAAGAAAGTACACAAGAAACACTCCCTGGTGAAACGAACACCTACAGACCGTTCATAACTGGGAAGAGTATCGACAAAAGTTAACGCTGTACAATAAAGAAATCCGAAAAGCCAAAAGAGACTCCTGGAGGAGGTTCTGCGAGGAAGTCCAAACGACCCCCGTATGTTCAAGAATCCACAAGGTCCTGGCTAAGGATGGTACAGCGAAAGAGGTCAGCCTTCTCAAAAAGGAGGACGGATCATACAGTAAAACGTTGGGGGAAAGTTTAAGAATGCTAACATTGGCACACTTTCCTGGCTCACGGTTTTTGGAAGCGGGAACGGATAGCGCAGGCCACGGTCAAAGGCCAGTAAGGCCATCAAGGGATGACTGGAAGCTAGCTACCGAAATAACCAGATGGGCTATCAGCACATTCCGTCCATTCAAAACACCGGGAATGGATGGAATATACCCAGCCCTAGTCCAGAAGGTGCTGGAAGTAATTATAACACATTTGTGTAAAATCTTTAAGGCTTGTTTGGCCTATAGATTTATACCAGCTGTGTGGCAGAAGGTGAAAGTCTTATATCTCCCTAAAATGGGGAGGATGACGGACCAAACAACCAAGTCATACAGACCAATAAGTCTATCGTCATTCGTAGCAATAACGCTGGAGAAACTGGTCGATAGATATATAAGGGACGAAATCTTAACGGTGAATCCATTAAGTGATCGTCAATATGCATACCAGCGGGGAAAATCCACAGACCTAGCGCTGGATGACCTAAGCAGGCTATTATCAAAGTCAATTGAAGACAAAGAAGTAGCTCTAGCGGCGTTTATTAACATTGAAGGAGCCTTCAGTAATGTGGGACCCGAGTCAGTAACCGACGCACTTTCAAGGAGAGGAGTCCCCCCACTATTATGCCAATGGGTGTATGCCAACCTAACGCATAGGATCGTAGTGTCCAAGTTAGGTGAGGCGTCCATTAAGGCAACAGTGGGAAGGGGCTGTCCGCAGGGAGGGGTACTGTCGCCTCTGCTGTGGTCAGCACTTGTGGATGACCTCCTTAAGAAACTCCTCAATGAAGGACTTCACTGCCTAGGTTTCGCAGATGATTTGGCCATAATCATTCAGGGGAAGTTTCTGGGCACAGTCTCAGAGCGGATGCAGTCCGCAATAAATATGGTGTACAAGTGGTGCAAGGATAAAGGCCTAACAGTCAATCCACAAAAAGCATCAGTTGTCCCTTTCACTAATAAAAGAGTGTTAAAAGGCTTAAAACCAATAACGCTCAATAACGTGCTGGTTCCAGTGGCCACAGAAGCCAAATACCTGGGTGTGGTGTTTGACCAGAGGCTATCATGGAAGCAACATATTCAAAAGGTCACACATAAAGCTACAATAGCCCTTGGTAGGTGTAGACAATTGTGTGGCAAGAACTAGGGATTGAACCCCAAAATGAACCTATGGTTGTATACACAAGTCATTAGACCAATGTTAACCTATGGTTCGGTGGTGTAGTGGAGTAGAACGCAGCAGTCCGGGGTGATCAGGCAGCTGGAAAGCATTCAAAGGCAGGCATGTCTGAATGTAACAGGTGCCATGGGAACCGCCCCAACGGACGCACTACAGGTTTTACTGAACCTACCACCATTGCACATTTACATTGAGGGCGAGGCTATGGCAACTGCTCACAGACTGCTACAAGGCCAGGCCCCCATTACCTTATTAAAAGGCAAAAAGCAAGCAGAGTTATACAATAGGGTTAAGGCAGATCAAATAATGAGTATACCTCAGGACAGGATAGTCCCCAGGTATAACTTTGTGAGAAACTTTCGAGTAGAAATACTGGAAAGGGACTCGTGGAACAATGGCCCCTCAATCCAAGGGGAGTCAATTTGGTATACCGATGGCTCAAAGACTGAGAAAGGCACAGGATCAGGTATATACAGTAGAGGACACAGGATAAAAGTCCAACTAAGTCTAGGTGCGTATGCCACAGTGTTTCAGGCTGAAGTAACGGCCATACAACACTGTGCAACGGAGATCGTAAGTCAGGGTATAACGGGTAAAACCGTAGTCATATACTCGGACAGCCAAGCAGCTCTAAAGGCGATAGTGAAGACAGATGTGAAGACTATTTTCAAACCAACGAGAAAAATCAAAGAATGTCTTCGATCGGCGAAAGACAGAAGAGATCCACTGTTGGCTTCGGGAATTTACCGCATTCCGTGCACATGTGGAAGCGTGTACATAGGAACCACCAAACGCTCGATCAACACCAGGATTAAAGAGCACAAGGCCAATTGTCGTCTAGGGCAGACAGACAAATCCGCCGTAGCGGAACATACCCTCACTATGGACCATCGGATTAAGTTTGAGGAGACCAAAGTCCTCGCTACTACATCAACATACTATTCCAGACTCTATAGAGAAGCCATAGAGATAGAGAAGCACCCGAACAACTTTAATAAAAAAGAGGAAGCAGTCAAGATTAACAAAACATGGGTCCCGATAATAAAGAGTGCGAAAACTCTACCCTTAACGAACAACACCGACCAGAACCGATTGGAATCGAAAGCAACTGAGGCCCCGCCCACTTTCTTCGCGACGTATAAATACGGGCTGCGATCACGCAGAGCTTAGTAGTTCGCAGACTGTCAACCAGGAAGCAACTTCTAAAGATGCCAACCGCTCGTGTTGGCGAAACGTCAAGTCAGCAAGACAATCGACGCCGGCCTAATAGCCCAAAAACCATTGATTCAATAGACAATGGCCGCGAAAGCCTTTCACAGTTTATTTGTCGCCTCTATGGGGAGGAGATAGCAGCGTTGCACCGGCAACTGGAACAAGGAAGGAAGAAAAAAGCACAGTTATTAGCCTCCTTGGCTTTTCTATCTCGTTGTAGGGAAGAGTATGTCATACCAAAGTTCTTGAAAGCGAAACAGGTAATAAGATCGGCTCAAGCTCGAAGAATTTATAACCGAACGGAAAAAGCTCTGCTCAGAGAGAGGATACAAACCACCAGAAGAAATTTAGCAGAGGTCGATACTAAACTATTAGGAATCTTTTATCAGCTAAGCAACAGACTTCACCGAACAGACTGGGATAAAATTAATGCAATATCATATAGAAGCATGGAGAATGAACTGCAAAGAAACACCGACCGCCAAAAAGACAAATTTGAAAGATTAACGAGAAACATTGGGTCAAAGCAAACGCTAGACACTCAGAGAACAGTGATTAATGTTAGCAATCGGAACTTGTCTCCAGATGAGGTCTCCGTACTTGCTAAGGGCGGCAACTTTGCTATAACGCCAAAAGATGTGCCGAAGGAAGACATTATCGCAAATCTAGAATCCGCACTAAGATGTCTGCCAGAAGAAACAGCTCAGGAATTACGCACCGAATCAGCAAGAATTTTACAAAAGGCCAAACCACCCAAAAGTAACCTAAAGCCTAGGGAGTTAAGAGCAATTCAAGATCTTAACAAGGATGAGAGTATACTGGTGTTAGCAGCGGACAAGGGAAATGCCACTGTCGTAATAAATACCGCAGATTACAAGGAAAGAAAAATGATTTACTGTATCCTAGCAGTTACAAGGAGTTACGCAATGATCCAACACAACGCGTAATAAGAACAACAAAGACCTTAGTGAAGAAGTCAAGTCTAGAATAACAGACAAAGAAATTAATTTGTAAAAGTGAAGCTGCTATACCAAGACTCTATGGTTTGCCAAAGATACACAAAGCCAACATTCCGCTGCGTCCCATTGTAAGCACCATTGGTTCACCGACATATGATTTGGCTAAACACCTGTCATCACTCCTGCAACCATACATCGGACTTACTGATTCGTATGTCAAAGATTCCACCCATTTTATTTCAAAAATTAAAGACTTAGTTCTTGAAGAGAATGATATATTAGTAAGTTTTGATGCAGTATCTCTTTTTACAAAAGTGCCCTTAAGCAATGCAATGGAACATATAGATGATAAATTCCCAGAGGATATCTCCAATTTGTTTAAACATTGCCTCACCACCACTTATTTTTCATGAGACAATAAGATTTACGAACAGATCGAAGGAGTAGCAATGGGAAGCCCTCTTAGCCCGGTAATAGCAAATTTCTTTATGGAAAAGTTCGAACAACTAGCGTTGGACAGTGCCCCATACAAGCCAAAAGTTTGGTATAGATATGTAGATGACACATTTGTAATATGGAGCCATGGGCAGGATAAATTGCAAGAATTTCTGACACACATTAACAGCATCCATGAAAAGATACAGTTTCCGATGGAAATCGAAGACAACAACAAGCTGGCGTTCCTTAATGTGTTATTATCACGAAAACGAAGATTATTGAGCCACACAGTTTACAGAAAACCTACACAAACGGATCGTTATTTACGTAGGGATTCCAACCACCACCCATGTCAGAAATATGGAGTCATCAAATTCTTAGCAGAAAGGGCAAGAAGGATTTGCGAACCCGAGGCACTAAACGCAGAGCTAACTCATATTCATGATGCTTTAAGGGCCAATGGTTATTCATTTCTGCCTTTTATTCCGGGAGTGACAGACAGAATTGGTCGATTGCTAAGAAAGAAACATGTGAAGACTATTTTCAAACCAACGAGAAAAATCAAAGAATGTCTTCGATCGGCAAAAGACAGAAGAGATCCACTGTCGGCTTCGAGATTTACCGCATTCCGTGCACATGTGGAAGCGTGTACATAGGAACCACCAAACGCTCGATTAACACCAGGATTAAAGAGCAAAAGGCCAATTGTCGTCTGGGGCAGACAGACAAATCCGCCGTAGCGGAACATACCCTCACTATGGACCATTGGATTAAGTTTGAGGAGACCCAAGTCCTCGCTACTACATCAGCATACCATTCCAGACTCTATAGAGAAGCCATAGAGATAGAGAAGCACCCGAACAACTTTAATAAAAAAGAGGAAGCAGTCAAGATTAACAAAACATGGGTCCCGATAATAAAGAGTGCGAAAACTCTACCCTTAACGAACAACACCGACCAGAACCGATTGGAATCTAAAGCAACTGAGGCCCCGCCCACTTTTTTCGCGACGTATAAATACGGGCTGCGATCACGCAGAGCTTAGTAGTTTGCAGACTGTCAACCAGGAAGCAACTTCTGAAGATGTCAACTGCTCGTGTTGGCGAAACGTCAAGTCAGCAAGACAATCGACGCCGGCCCAATAGCCCAAAAACCATTGATACATTATAATATAATTAAATAAGGTAACCAAATTCTTTTTATTTTTAAAAAACATTATGCAAAATATAAATAAATAAAGTAATAAAATTGTAGAAAAATTTAAAAATTAATATAAAATATTTATAAAATTTCAATATTTTAATCGAAAATAATAGAAATTATTATTGTTTTAATAAAAATTTATATTGTTTTATACACATATTTTAATTACCTGTTCCGATTTATGCGTAAATAACTTTTGACAAATTGATTTCAGAAAAAAATTATAGAAAAGAAATTTTAAACAATTCAATTATTAATAAAATTGCTCTTTTAAAGTTGATAGTTTGTAAAATAAATGATAAAAAATGATTCAAGACCCAGAAAGGTAAGCGACGCGTACTTGTGAGTGCGCGAAATTAACACTTAAAAAACTGGTATAAATAATTAAAAAATTTAAAATCTCTATTAATAACACTATTATCTATTGTATAAAGAATTTAAAAAAAATATATGTGATTTATATTATTTTTTTTGAAGTAAAACTTCTTTAGGCGCGACTAGGGGTAACTCAGATTTATTTTCTGACGGAAGTAATTCTGGCGGAAGTAACGGTGTGACGTCAGCTATGGGAGGAGCAGAAGTTTATAAATTTTATTATGTAATCTTGTAAATAATTTTTAAAATTTTCAAAATTTTTAATTTTTTTAAATTTTCAGAATTTTCAAAATTTTTTAAGATCTACTTCAAGCGCGCGTAAAGGTTACACGCACATTCTTTTTTTTTAAATATATTTTTCATGGGTCGAAAGTACCGAAATTTGAGATTTTTCAAACCTTTACAAATTCATATCTCTGAAAATAACAATAAAGAATATAAAAAAATTGTCCGTTTAAAAAATAACAATTTCATGTAATTGTTTAAACGATTTTGGTAAAAACAATATGACCAATATGGCAACATGCATTTATGCATTTATATTATCAGTAGGACAATTTGAAAAGGATCGCATAAAAAATTGGGGTTGAATAATTTTCGGTACTCGTGCACCGATTCCTCCTGAACTATTAGGCCAATTGTACCCCAATCCCGACAACATTCTATAAGGGATTCGGTTGTAAAAAAAACAATAGTAATAATACAAAAATTTATTTAAATTTTTAAAATATATTTATTTTCTATAAATTTATCAATACCTATTTGAATTTTTCTAGTTATTTATTATTTACATTTTCATTAATTTTAATTTTTTTATAACCTCTTGTTGATCTGTAAATATTATTTTTTATTCTATTAAAATAATTTATTATTTTCTCTTGTTTTATTTTGATTTCTGATATGTTAATTCCATGATTCGTTAGTTTCATGTTTTGTCTAGTTTTCTTGTACTGTGTGTATATTACTTTTGGCTTAAATTATTGAAATATTTGTTAAATAGTTATTTGTGACACAAGGACGGAAAATGCCATTTTGCAAGAGCGAGTAAAGTTGTGTAGCCGAGGGGAGTAGCACCGAGGCGAAACAATACGAGCACTTGCAAAACATTTTGCGGACGTGTAACACACACAATTTTTTGTCCGACCAATTTTTAATATTTTCAAAAGTTCAAAAACTGTTTACTTTGTGACATACAAGATTAAGTGTATATTGACATTATTGAGATCTATTGCACGATTAAAAGAATTAGTAATAAGTAATGATTTGCTGATAATCGATTTTCACGATCCTTAATTTTTATACTTACGAATACTGTTCTAATAAGCAGCACAGTAAAAATTGTTATATTGATAATATTAATATTAATATCTAATAATTTTATATAACAATAGCAGAGACAATGAAAGTTGTGAGAGAAACTAAATGAAAGTTTAAATCCTGCATGCTTACCTTTAGAAAATGTTCACTGCCAACGAACTGCAAATCCAGGTATAGTTTAGTATATTATACGCTGATTTTAAATAAATTTAATTAAAATTTGTAGTATTCATTATGTATTTTTGATGACTCATAGCGCTGCCTCTTTAGATAATCTAAAAGCTACTTTGCCGGCCTAGGCCGGAAAATGTCATTTTCCGGACGATTTTGAAGTAATTAATAGTATTGTTTCTGGACGGAGGACCAAAAAAATATTTTTTAGACCTTTATTCAATGTTTATGAAATATAATTTTTTACTATTTATGATAAAAAATTAAATCAGCCAGGGTTAGCAAATTCGTATGAAACAGTTAAACTATTTTATGATTTATGGGGGCTGGAATATTAAAACTGTTGTTGGGTGGTTGGAGTTCTTTTCAGGAAATAATATTCGGTACTGGTTAAGATGTTTATTACAATTAAATATATATGTAATGACAATTAAAAGTGTAACAATCCTTTTATAGGCTGATTAAACTACTAATGTTTTAAAGATTAGAGATAGAGATCCACACCTAGGATGCTTCGTTCTCAGGATTTCGAATAGTTTTCGTTACAGCCGAATCGGATGCTTCCTTGCGTACTGGTTGTTGCGAGCGGCTTAAGCTAACTTGCGCCGAGCTTGTGGTTACAAGGAAGTGGTGTTGCCATCTCGGGTCTCGAGGTAGTCAAGCGACACTCTACAGCTCGTAGATCTCCTCGTGGTCAGGAGTAGTGGTGATGCCACCTCGGGGTGGTCAGACGACATTCTATTTCTCGTTACATCCTCCCCCTCGGTGCTTTGTGGACGTCTCGGCTACAGGCACTGATTCGGGATTCTTCCGGGGACGACCTCTTAGTCTGATTGGGTTCCTCCGGAGCCAGACTTTCTTGAGAACTTTGGTATAGAGTTAGGGCTGACACATGGTAACTACCTATGCAGTTTTGCGTATTGGTAGGACTGCTAATTTGGTACGTAGATGGTCCAAGTAATTTTGTTATGACATAAGGGCCATCTCTGCGAGGAGCTAACTTCTTTGAAAAAGGTTTGGATCGGTTACTCAGAGAATGATCAGTAACCCAGACGTAATCTTCAAATTGAAGTTCCAAGGGCCATCGATGTTTATCTTTGTGGTGTTTCTGACGGGTCTGTTCCGATTCCCATGTTTCACGGGCTTGGTGGAACGTTTCACCCATCTTAAGCAGGGCAGGAGTTACTTTGGGAATAAAGTTTTCATTAATGATAATGGCCTTAAAGTCGTGGTGTACTTCAAAGGAGTGGCGAAGTTCATGTCCAAAGGTCAGGTAAGCTGGGCTAAATCCAGTGGATTGACAGCGGACCGAGTTCATTGCGAAACGAATCATAGGCAACATTTTCGACCATGACTGGTGGTTGTTTTTAACTAGGATGGAAAGCTGAGTTTTGATATCTCGGTTTCTTCGTTCAACGGGGTTGGCTTCTGGGTGATACACTGGTATGAGGTGCTGCTCAATCTGGAGGCAGTAAGTAACGTACTGCAGAACTGCGCTGACAAATTGAGGTCCGTTGTCACTAATAACACGCCTTGGCATGCCATATCGCAAACAAAACTTATTAATTAGAGTCCAGGCACATTCTTCTGCAGTGGCCTTTTCCAGGGCAAATAACTCTATCCATCGGGTGGCAGTATCTTATATTACAAAAACCCAGTTTTGGTGTGATGTTGTTTGTGGCAATGGTCCGAAAAGGTCTATGGCTATTACTTCAAAGCGTTGTCGCATAATTAGGGTTTGTAGTAAACCAGCAGGAACCTTGTTAGTAGATTTATATCTTTGGCACTCCTGACAATTGCAGATGTACTCGGCAACGGTTTCTTATTCCTGGCCAGTAGTAGTGTTGTAAGATCTTATGAAATACTTTATCCACACCATAGTGTCAAGATTGAGGCGAGTCATGGTACTGCTTTAGAATGACTGGTCGTTCTGAGATGGGAACTACCATTTGAGCTTCGTCAGTATCGTCATTGTCAGAATACCTATATAAGATACCTCGATTGGTAAGGTACCCTTGAGAGGACCAGGGGTATGCTTGTTCTGTGTTTTCACTCTCCAAACCTTTAATTATTTTCTCAAGTTCTGGATCCTGCAATTGTTTAGTTCTGGTATCATTGGTGCTTGCGGTGGGCATGTGTATCGTCACAAGGCAGACGGCACAGGAATTGTTGGAATCGCATAGAGGTCGTGAAAGTGTATCTGCTACGACGTTTGCCTTTCCAGGGCCATATTAAATTTGTAGGTTGTAGGGTTGTAGCTGGAGGGCCCAACGAGCAAGCCGACCGCTAGGTGTTTTTAGCGTCATTAGCCACTTAAGAGGTTGATGGTCGGTGACTAAAATAACGGATGATTCTTCTAAATATCCTCTAAAACGCGATACTGCCCATACTATAGCCAAGGCTTCTCGTTCAGTGGTTGAGTAATTCTTTTCATGGTTGGTTAAAAGGCGACTAGCATATTCCACAGGACGTTCATCAGACCCCTCCCCCTGCAGTAACGCAGCTCCCAGAGCATAGGCACTGGCGTCGGTTCGTAATATGAACGGTAGACTATGATCAGCCTGGCGTAGAATTGGAGCGGAGGTAAGGGCATCTTTTAGTGGTTGGAAAGCCGTCTCTTGAAGTGGTGTCCATTCCCATTTTGCGTCTTTGCGGGTCAATTGACTAAGTGGTTTAGCCACATTTGAGAAGTTAGGAATGAACCGGCGGTACCAACTGCACGTTTGGAGAAAGATATTGACATGCTTTGGGTTAGATGGGGCTTTCATTTCCTTAATGGCTTGAATTTTACTAGGGTCAGTCCGAATTCCTAGGTTTGAAATAATGTGACCTAGATATTTGGCTTCTGTAGCTCCGAAATTGTACTTATCCCTATTAAGTCGTAGTTTGTATTTGGCTAGAACACTAAATGTTTGTTGCAATTCCATCACCTGCTGAGGTCCGTTTAATAAGAGCAGGATCAAATCGTCCAAATAGGCCAGTAATCGGAAGTGAGAAAGTTGCGAACGTATCCGGTCCATTAGTCTTTGAAAGGTAGAAGGAGCGTTGACAAGACCAAAAGGCATCCTGTTAAACCGGTATGTTCCAAAAGGAGCGATGAAACAGGTTTTATCTTTGTCATCTTTTTCAATTAAAATCTGATAGTAACTTGCTTGGAGATCCATGGTGGAAATACAACCGACGCCTCCAGTTGAGTGAAGTAGGTCATCCAGTCGTGGTAGTGGGTAATGATCAGGTTTGGTGACAGCGTTGAGACGGCGATAATCGATACATAATCTAATTCCGCCTCCTGGCTTTGGAACCATTACTGTAGGGGACGACCTTGCACTTTCACATTCTTCAATGATTTGTTTCTTTAACAGGAGCTGTACTTGTTCTTTTAGAATTTCTTTTCTACGAGGAGTCATTTGGTATGGAGGAGTACTAATTGTTGAGGCTTGTCCAGTGTTAATCTGGTGTTTTATTTGGTCGGTGGGTGGACCATCTTCATTAAACAAGCTTTTATTTTGTACAATTAATTCTTCCAAGACCTGTCTGTCAGCGGTGGATAGATTGACAGCTTCGTTTGGGCGCAGTCGACATTCGAGAGAAGCAAAGAATGTTCCATTTGACCAGAGATCTGGATTTTCATAATAGTCCAGTACTGCAGCTTCAGCATCTTCCATCATGTATTGAGTTCTTGAGCACGGGTTGTAGGTAATACCGGAACATGGAACTGGGTCTGGTCCATAACTTTGGATGTGTTCGGATTCGGGTACGTCTAGCATCATTGGTTCACAAATTGCTGGGATTGGGCTTAAAAGAGTAGAACTTATGTAAGTGCGGGTAGTGATGGAAGGGGATCGATTTCTGGACTGTTGGATAAGCAGGAATGGATTTTGGTCATGGAATTAGCTTCTTTGGATAGGAATTCAACCTTTATATGTGAAGAGTCGTGGAAGTACCAATAATTTTTTTTTTTTTTGAGGACTAAGCCAGCTTTAAGAATAAAATCTATTCCCAAGAGGGTTTGTACATGTGGAGTATCAGGAAATACTAAGAAGGTAGTACTGATACTTCTTTCTTCTAATTTTATGTTCGCCTTGATCGCTTGGACTGTTTTTATAGTCGTATTTCCGTCAGCAAGTGTGACGTCCATTTCTTGCGTCGTGACTGGGTATCCTTGGTCAGCAAGTATCAGTGCTAAGGAGAGGCTGGCTAGGCAGTTGCGAGCACCTGTGTCAAGAAATGCCGTACCGGATTGCCCATTTACTTTAATTTTGACCGCTGGACGATATGGTTCGTTTACAGTTAAGAACGAAAATCCTACGGCTGGCCTGGATGAACTAGTGCAGTCTGGACAATTGCGTCTTATGACACAGGTCTCTGACATCCATTGCATCTCAGGATGGAATTTTCAGCATTGTTGTTTCTGCTAGGAGTAACGTCGCTTTTTCTTTGATTGCATGCTGTGTTTGCAAGGGTAGCTGCTTTCTTTCGACACACGGAGATATCGTGTCCAATGTTTCGACATCTGGCTCATTTCTTGATATCGTGGCTTGTCGATGATTGGCGATCTGTAGCTTGCTCTTCGGTGGCTCGGTGTTCTATATCTCGGACCTTGATCAACAGCTCAGCGAATGTGGTGACGCTTATGGTGGCCTTGGAGCAAATTCGTTACGTATCATCTGCATTGCGTCTTGCCAGGTAGTAGCTGCGGATTTGACACCCATCCACCAGGTGTGTGCTGGTCCTTCTAATAGGAGTGCCAAACCAAGAAAGGCATTGGCATCAGTAATTCCTTCGCTGGTTTTAAAAAAATCTGCACTATTTAGGATGTCTTCAGTGGCTTCGAGATCATACGTTCCACGGAACTACCACCCCAAAAAATAATGCCATATCTAGCTATGGAGTAGAAATTAGAAAAATAAAAAGTTTTCGAAATGTTTACCTCAGTGTATTTAGATAGCACCCGTAACCCATAACAAGTTTGGTTAAGTTTATTACTTATGAAATTTAAATTAACATATTCAGGAATGTCATATCCCCTGATTCTAAAGTATATTGCATTTGTTTTATCTTGGTTTAAAACCAGTCTAGAATTTGCAAACCAATCCTCAATTTGCTCCATCAGATTGGAGCCCATTGATATTAGTTCAGGGTAATCATACGCTGAAAGGATAGCTGTGCTATCATCGGCATAATTGACTAGAGTTTGTCTTTCTTTGGAAATCGCTAAAAAGTCATTTATGTATATTATAAATATCAAAGGCCCCAAAATGCTTCCCTGAGGGACTCCTAAGGATATCTCAAGAGCTTCCGATTGCACGAACTCATTGGTCTCTTGTTTTTTTATTTTTAAAGCATGTTTTTTTTCTAGCATATAACTTTTGAACCAGTTTAGCTCTGTACCTCGAATACCATACCAATTGAGCTTTGTAAAAAGAATTTCAAAATCAATGCAATCAAAAGCTCTCGATAGATCCAGGAATATTCCACAAGTGACGTTCCCACAGTCCATAGAATTATAGATCTGATTCGTTAATTCAAAAAGTGCTGTTTCAATACTGCGACCACTAATGAAACCATGCTGACCATTACTGAGGAGTTTGTGTTCTTTAAAGAATTCTAGAACTTGATTGTAGACAACCTTTTCAAAAAATTTTGAAAAGGAGCTAAGTAAGCTAACAGGTCTATAGTTTTCAAAAGAGTCTGGATTGCCTTTCTTTAAACAAGGTTTGATGATTGCAAATTTCAAACGTGATGGAAAATGGCTTTCCTAAAGAGAAGCATTTATAATATGACATAAAGGTTTACAAATATATTCAAAACATTGTTTTAAAATGTAAATCGAAACCTCCTCATAACCTGAACTTTTTTTATTTTCAAACCCATTTGCGATTTCATTAAGATGTGAAATTGTAATTTCTTTAAATAAAAATTTGTGCTTGTTGTAATCGATTTTGCATACATACTCACTGCTATCAGGAAGTTTATCCTTAATTAAGTTTTTGGCTTTTTCATTAAAAAATTTATTAAATTTATTAGCTCCTCCAAAATAATTTTCAAATTCTGGGTGGTCAAACTTTTTTTTATCTCTACCCGTGATTTCATAAATTATTCCCCATGATGTCTTTGTTTTGTTCTTAGCATACCTACTTTAGTTTGTTTTCAAAATATTTATTTTTTTCTTTTTTCAACAGATTATTATAAAATTTTTGTGCAGTTTTGAAATGGCTTTTAAATTCTGGAAATTCTAGGGACAAGCTTTGATATAAGCACATCTTTTCTTTGGCTTCTAGAATTTTAGGAGTTTTTAACTTATGGCTAGACTTCTTTTCATTAACAAATTTTACAGGAAAATGTACATTAAAATGCCATAGAAAAGTGTCAATAAATTCTGTATATTTTTGTTCGACAGTATGACTTGTGTATACTCTAGAAAAAGATTCACTTGTCAAACTGGTGCAGAAGGCATTTATTGCTTCTTCTGAAAAAAATCTTATTTTATTTTTATTATTTTTTCTATCATGAGTTATATTAAAGGATAAAACCTGCGCATAGTGATCAGAAATAAATGTGTTTAAATTATGAATATCAAATTTTAGTGATTTGTTTACGATAATATTATCAATACAGATTTCTCCACTTGGGTTTGGTCTTGTGATTTCGTTTATTGTGAATAATAAATCATATGATTATAATAGAGAAACGAATTCAATTAATTGTTTTGAAGTCACAATGAAAAAACCTTATTCATATCAAACAAAACATCAAGCCAAATATTGAGTTGAGTAAGAAATGTGTCATTGTCGGTACCGCAGGGGTGGTAGATACAGACTATAATGAATTTGTATTTACCTAGAATGACTTCTCTTGCACAAATTTCAAATACATTGCATATCACTAACTTATTTATAAGTTCCATTGGCCTAGTTACTAAAATGTTATCACAAAACATTGCTACTCCTCCATGATGTCCGGCTTCACGACTGAAACTAGAGGCTACTTTAAAACCTGGTATTTTTATCATATTGATTTGTTCCTCCGATTGCCAGTGCTCTGATACACATAGTACTTTATATCCCGAAAAATCCTCAGTGAATGCCGTAATTTGATCGATGCAGTTCCCGATGCACTGTACATTTTGATGTATTATTGTTAGGGCGTCTGAGTTTTTTTGGTGAGTTCGAGCAGTTTTAGTTGGATGTGCAATTAAAAATCCTCATGTCCTCGTTGGTATCGGTTATATTTTTGAAAGTTAAAACGCCTGTAGCCTACAGATTTAGGCCAAGTAGAGGGTTTGTAAATGTCTTCTTTATATTTAAAGTCAATTCCAAACATACAGCACTTGTTTTGAGATTCACTTGTAGGTAATTCTTTTACTACAATTTCGGCACTTTTAAAAGCTTCCTGATTTCTTATATAACTGTTTATTTTTTCCGGAGTAATGTGTCTTTTTACGCGGTATATATATAGCCATATTTTCCTATCAACACCAAAGTCTTCTGGTGTCTCACTTTCGCCAATTTTTTTCATGGGACGCTTGTTATGTCTTTTGGATTTCACAGTAATAAAACGATCATTTTCTCCGTCATCCTGATTTAAATGAATTATATTATTCATTGTATCCATTTGCACTTGTGTATTTTTTTGGATTTCCGTTATTTTCTTAGTTATTAAATTTTTTGGTGGATCTGGCAACATTTTAGCTCTTTCAACAATATTTCTGGTATTTAATTCACAGTTATTTGTGTTTGGTTTTTTTGCCACTTCGCTAAAAGATCCTTTATCTCTTATATCTAAAGATAAGTTTTTATTTTGCCCATTTTGTTGTTGTTGTTGTGTTTTTACTTTTTCTTCTAATAACTTGTTGGTTTGTCTAAGTAATTTATTATTTTCTTCTAAAAGATTATATTTTTCATCTTTTTCTTTTAAAATCAATTTTAAGAATTTAATTTCATCTAATAAATTGGAATGTGTTACCGTTACCGAATTTATTTGATCCTGTTTTATATCCTTAATGGGTTGATATAAAAACCCCTATAATTATTAAACTAAAACCCTGGATTTTTTTTCCTTGGTTATGACGTCTTGTTCGAGGTCTGTGCTCGATTTCAATATCATATTCCTGCAGTTATTCGAGCCATCTTGCTATCTGTCCTTCTGGGTTCCTAAAGCTAAGTAGCCACTTTAAAATGGCATGGTCTGTTCTGATCAGGAATTTTCTGCCATACAGATATTTATAAAAGTGCTCGACGGATTTTATAACTGCTAAAAGTTCCCGCCAAATTACACAGTAGTCCTTTTCAGCTTTCGATAAAGTTTTGCTGAAGTATCCAACCACTCTTTCTTTACATCTTGTAGCTGTGACAAGAAGGCTCCAATTCCCACATTGCTGGCGCCGGTGTCCAGAATAAACTTACCGTCAGGAAGTGGATAAGCAAGAATAGGGGCAGACGTCAGTTGTTTCTTCAATAGTTCAAAGACTTCTTCCAGGTTAGATAAACGTTCTGTAAAGGTCTTGCCCATTATGATGATGTCATCTAGATAAACTAGACAAGTTTCCCAGGACAAGCCTCAAAGAATGTTCTCCATTAGCCGTTCAAATGTCGCAGGAGCATTGCAGAGACCAAACGGAAGGACCGTGAATTGCTATAACCCTGATCCACTGGTAAAGGCAGTCTTTTCTTTGTCTGCAGGATTCATTTTAACCTGCCAGTATCCGCTTTTAAGGTCTAAGGTAGAAAACAAAGTAGAACCTGCCAAAGCGTCGAGAGCATCATCAATCCTTGGCAGAAGATAACTGTCCTTAGTGACATCATTAAGCTTTCGATAGTCGACACAAAACCGCATGGAACCGTCTTTCTTTCTCACTAATACCACAGGAGAAGCCCAAGGACTACTGGATGTTTCGACTATGCAATTTTGAATCATTTCCTTAAGGGCTCTGTCTGCCTCTTCCTTCTTAACTTGAGGCAGCCGTCGGGTTAACTGTCGATTCGAACGTGCATCGCCAGTATCAATTTTATGTTGGACTATATCAGTTCTTCCAAGTTTATTTTTAGAACCAACTACAGGTTTATAGCGGTAAAGTAGGTCTCTGACTTGTTTTCTTTCTAATTTTGACAAAGAGGGATCTATTTTTGTCATTAATTGTTTGATTCCGTTCGTCTCATCTGTTTCCATAACGTTTACCTTGTAAATTATGGCTATTGCCGGTTCCAAAGTTGCCATTTCCGTGTCCTTTCGAAGAAGAACTGGATAATCGTTCGAATTGATGACTCGGATGGGTACTTCTTTGGCAGAACTAACAAGAGTCTTACCAACAAGGAGTCCTTTTCGCAATTCATGGTCATGGTTCTTTGGTAGCGGTACGTAGTCTCCAACTGGTAGGCAACATCTTTTTCCGCGTAACGATGGTTGGTCGAATGATAGTTTTCGTAGCTCCAGTATCTACCAGCATGCTGAAGTTCTTTCCGTCAATGAGGCCATCTACATATAAGCTGCCCACGCGGTGTCGCAGAGTTGCCAATTTGATGGTGTGAGGGGCTTCGGAAATGTGTGGGGTCGATGTCGCCCTCCAGGAGTCGACCCGTTCTAGTTTTCCTGCTGCTGGGGTACTTTAGCAGGAGATATTTCTTTTTGGTGGCAATTATTTCTTATATGACGTAGTTCTCTGCAGTTCCAGCATCTCACTGGGCTCCTTCTTTTTGGAGATAACTTCATTAACCTCTCCACTACCGCCTTGACGTCGCTAACGGAATGAACGGCATGGTCGCCGTTACCGGTGACTTTCCTTAGTCGAGCAACTCCACGTGAGGCTTCCGTCGCCGCATCAAACTCCAAGGCAATGGTCAAGGCGTCCACAAGAGATTTCGGCCGCGCCAACCGTACAGCCCGTTGCAACTCGACGTCTCGAAGACCATCGGTGAAGGTTTGTACCGCCAGGCTCTCCAGGAAATCCTCCGCTGCATTTGAATACGCAAGTCGTACCATTCTTGCCACTTCCGCCTCAAACTCCTGGATAGTCTCTCCATTTTTCTGTTTCCGGCTCTTCAATTGCATGCGGTTTACCGGTTGTAGATGAGTTTGACCATAACGCATCTCCAGACGATTCAACAATACCTCAAAATTGTCAGCTTTATCCGGTGTCAATGATTGCAGGACGTCTAAAGCCTTGCCTCGCAGAGATATGGTTAGGGAGAATGCTTTCTTCTGGGATGACCGTCCATTCGCTCTGGCCGCTGCGTCGAATTGTTTCAGGTAATTTGGCCAGGAAGTCTTCTCGTCGAAGGTCGGGGGTTTCATCGTAGTTCGTACCTGGGTCGCCTCCCCGTTTCCATGTCGGTCGACGTCTACGTGGCAGGTTTCCATCCTTCCTGCATCTCCGTTGCCGTGGTGGATGGTTTGGTTTCGACGACAAGTTTCCTGTTCTCGTTGAAGCTTCCTTATTTCGGACTGCACTTGCTGGTTGATCTCGTCTCGCAAGTTGGCCACTTGATGGTTTAAGTTGTCTACTTGCTGATTCAAGTTGGCCACTAGCTAGTTTTGCTCGTCTTGCAAGTTGGTCACTTGCTGGTTTTGCTCGTCTCACAAGTTGGCGACTTGTTGATTCTGTTCATCACGAAGAGTGCAGATTTCGGTGCGTAGATGCGATGTTTGCTGCGAGAAGAAACTGGATAACTCTTCTGGTAGGGTAGACATCCGTTGTGACAGTTGGGACATTTCCTTTTGTTGGTTCGTCATTCGTTGTGATAGCTCCTCTTAAAGCCGGAACAGTTGTTGAGTTTGCTCCTCTTGTTGGCTTGTCATTCGTTGTGATAGTTCAGAAATTGCTTTTTGAACCGGGTCATCGAACTCCACAACGTCAGGGTCCAAATTATTACTTAGATAGTATTCACGGAGCCTATTCAACAATACAGGTTTGGTCCCAGTAGTTTCCAACTCCAATTCTTCAAGCTCTCTTGTGAGATCAACCACCAATAATTCATTAATGTTCTTTCCAGGCATTCTTGTATCTTCACCCCACACCTGACACCAATTTGAAACACTTTAACACAATTTATTCACAAAATTGTTAAGATACACAGAACTCAGCTGGATAACGTTTAAACTGGTTGACAATACAATGAACTATTGTAAATTATTTAAACTCCCCTTTACTGCCCATACATCCCCTTATATAAAACAAAAGAACATTCTAGAATGAACGAGAAACATAAATCGAACTTAATCATTATAAACTAAAAAGAAAGAGAACATGCTAGAACTATGGAGGGTAGAGGTAAGGAGAACGATCTTAAATGGGAAATGATTAAAAATGTGTCCACTTTTTAGAGGAACATAACACTTCTCAAACTTGCCACTACAATGGCGCTAAAGTAGATGTAGGGTACAGAATGAATGTAGCAGTTTTTGACAAATTGATTGAAATGTCGTATGATTTCGTAATATAAGTCACAAATTATATAAGTGCTATAAAAAAACGTGGTCAGCCAATTCAGTTTAGTGTATTTTAAATTCGTTTTATACTTTATGATTAACTTATGTATCTTATGATTATTTTAAAAATGGTGTCATAATAAAGCGGAAATGTGTCTTTCCTTGTTTATTTATCTATCCTACTCTAAGAAATTATGGCGCTTTTTTAAAATTTACCCTACTACGATCGTAGCGCCACCCTTATTTACCACATTTTGACGGACACATTCAATACACGGAGACAGTTCTCCTTACCTCTACCCTCCATAGCTAGAACAAATAACCTGAAAATAGTCTTTCAAGTCAAGGTCCTTTTCTTAATCGGTTAACCCGTTACAATATTGTTATTAAAAAAACAGTCGAATTAATAAGCTTCTTTGTAAAATACTTAATGTTTTTACTTTTAAATCTTGGGTTAGGTTACTATTGTATATATTGTAACCTCTTTTTTCTCAATGATGTTAAATGCTCGTTTATAGAGGCTAACCAATGCGAACGGCACTCAGGGGGTAGGAGGAGAGCGAGCGTGGATTCGAACGAGCTCGATGCAATCTTACTAGAAAGATATAAGGGGATATATTTGCTAGAAAAAATAAGATATAAGAATTTGAAAGGGACTAAAGAGAAAATGAGAGAAATGATGGATAAGGGAAAGGTAAATGGGCGCCACTTATTTTTTTTATCTTAAGGATGGGGGAAATATAAGAAACCCAGATGGAAAAAATATAAAATATAGATGTTGGATAAAATGATTTACCAGATGTTGTAGATAGAGATAAAATAATAAAGATATAAGAGATATGAGATAAGATAAGGTAAAATTAGGTAACCCGGCAGATGTTCTGGTTAAAAATTTAAATTACACACTTCTATTAGCAAAGCTAGAAAGAGAAAGTTATGCTTACTTTTTGGTTCTTACTTATCACAACAGCTCTACTTATTTTGATCAAGTCAAAAGCTAAAATTTATGAGTGAAATACGTCTTATTCTTGTTGTTAATGAGATTAGATCAGAATAACTTACATCAGGTCAGAAAATAAAACATATAAATAAACAATAAACAATATTTATTACTGTGTGTAGTAATAAGTCAAACAGATGAACGAAACAAATAGACATATAAAATATCAACAATTAAATAAGGTAAAATACAGTAAAACACATTAGTGTTTAATCACATATAGAAACAATATTACACATTCAATAACAGCTAAGTATTTTTATATTGTTATTTATGTGTACCCATTTAAGCAGAATGTGATATGAAAAAGGAAATGAAAAGTATCAAAATTTAATAAAAAAATTGTAAATCACTTTTAGCTTAAAAGATGTTTTAATCGAGTAAAAAATTGGGGGTACCATATAATAATTTATAATAGAACAATTAAATTTAGATAAACATTAAGAAACCAAAAATTCACTATAAATGTGTTACAAAAATATTTAGTCAGACCCTGCGTAACGCTTTCACTGTTAACTAAAACATGTATGCGACGAACTATTTAGAAATTTGCACACTGTAGGAATCTGTTGATAAGGTACTAGGTTCTTTTATAAAAACCGGTTTCACTGTGGATTTTATGAGCACTTCTTACGTTAATTACCCACACTCTGATATTATTCCGGTGAGTCACAATTAAGTTTTTGTGCCAAAGAAAAAAAATGGTATCCCAAATTTCTGGTAGTTAAGAGATAGTAATTATATTAAAAGACTTACAGTTTGTTTCCTAGATAAGAGAACTTAATGGGGCCACACCCAATTCATACGCTACCGTAAAAACTGGTGATTCTTCGATACTACTAGACAGCTTTTCCATCAGAGAGGTTCTACACTTTCTCACTGACTTTACTTTACTTAGAAACACTAAATTGCAAATAATTATTTGCAAATTTAAAGGAAATTTGCCGGTATTTGAGTCTAGGGGTTATACGGAATCGACTTATCAGCACAAGTACCCACGCTAGACTGACTCTTTGATCGCGGTCCAAATTAAAACCGCGTCGCTTTAAACCACCCCTCTTGCGCCACATCATCTTATTCCACCAATTTGATTGGTCGGGCTCGAAAAATCGATAGTTTTGACGGTTAAACCGTTAAAGGCGAGAATTTTCTAGAAGATAATATGATCAGGGTCGGCTTAAGTAAGAAAATATATTAAAAAAATAAAAATTTTTCATAGTGTTTTTTGGACATGCTACACAGCCCCTTCCGAAGAGAAAAAACTGGATAGAAAACAGTTTTTAAAGAAAGATAAGCTATGGTTGGAACAACAGTAGAGTGTCTAAGAAACTGAAGCTGATAAAGGTAGTGAACATCAAGGTGTAGAAAAGCGATCTTAATGAGAACGACAACTATTTAGGTAGAATTGGGGTATTCGTGTCAGTTATTGAATGTGATATAATATTCACACTATTCTTTAGTGCATTTATATACAAGTGAAACTACACGAGAGTTTGAAGAACCACAAGGTAGGTAAAATGTATCAGATCCGTAGATCTTTGATACTAAGTGACCAGATTTTTATAAACGGTACCGGCCAACCGGAAGATCACAAAGTGATCGGGAACAGGTCTACTCCGAAGTTTCTGCACGGAAACAAAAAAGTGTACAGCTCGCCCTAGACGGGCAGCACTAAGTGGTATCTTTAATGCAAATCGACAAAAAAAGTATTTATATTGCCCTTGACATAAGATGTCAGGACACACGCTACATTCACACACACAAGGAAGAAGGTAAAGAATGCTATGTTCCCATAAGTAAAATTTCCCATAGGAGGCACAACGCGTATTTCCCTTTTTAGGAACTCCTATAAAGAAAAAAGCTGAATTTAAACCAAACTGTTGATATTAATTTTGAAAAGGAAGAAAGAAACACGGACGATAGTTATAATTAGGAATCTAATAAGCCTACCGGCTCCATTAGATCCGACAGTCAAGGTAAGTACGTGATACGTTAACATCTGAAAAGATGTTTGGAAAAGTTCCGTCCTGCTTGGTTGACGTTAAAGATATCAACGAATATACAGTAAGGAAGAGAAGAAAACAGTATTTACTAAAAATATAGTTCTCATTGAGAACATTTAATAAAAAAATCTTAAGGTAGTAGATCACACTAAGACATTAACAGGAATCTAACAAATCTTAAAAACAAATTATCCTAACAGTCTTCAATCCTAGCTGGGAAAAAATAGAGTAAGTAAAAGAGGAAAAGAAAGAGAGTAGAAAGAAATTTTATCTGTCTTTCTTACAATCTCAACAGACCCACTACCGGAAAGAATTCCCTACGGCTTTCCTAGGCTTATCTCTCGTGACGAATTGCAAGGTCAAAATAAAATTCCAGAAGAAGTAGTTAAGATTGAATTTTGTTAGTCAAAAAAGTAAAGTGATTCCAATAGTAGTCATGTTACGGATCAAAGTTCTTTAAACCAACGATATGTGAAGGTATAAAATTGTATGAAAGAACGAAAAAAAATTTTTAAAAAAACTCAAAAAAAATTTTTCAAAAAAATTTCCAAAAAAAATTTTTATGTGTCTTCCACTAAGGTACGATAAACGTCTTATATCCATATCAAAGATAACAAGTAGTTTATGGATGATGAACGAGAAATAAGGTAATAAAAAAATGTTTTCTAAACATAAAACAGTAATAGATATTACTGAACGATACGATAATTAATTTACAAGTGCAGACGCACTTATACGGTAGGTTAACGGTAGGTAAAGGAAAAAACTATTTTTGTTCCTTCAAAAAAATACAAGTGTTAAAACACTCATAGGGTAGATAAACGGTAGTTACGAGAAACATCTTTTCTCTTTCGGTACGATAAAAACAAGTGTTAATACACTTATTAGGTAAATGGACGGTAAATGAGGGAAAGTAAATCCTACTTTCGAGACGATAGGGATAAGTATTAAGGTACTTATTAGGTAGGTAAACGGTAGGTAAGAGAAAAGTATTTTCCCTTTCGAGATGAAAAGTTCAAGTGGTAATATACTTAAACGATAGATAAGCGCTAGTTATAAGTCTGGATACACTTAAACGAAAAATATAAAAGTGAGGCATGGAGAAAATTATTTAGTATTGAGTCATAGCGAGAGGTTGAGATATAGAGAAGTCAAAGAAAATGGAAAAGGAAAGCTTATACTGATAATTCTGAGAAAACAGAGAAACATTAGTTTCTATTCGGAGAGTTCATCTTCAGAAGAATCATCGGAATCAGAGACATAAGGCATAAGGTCTTTTATATGCCAGTTTCCTGCTTTTGATCCATCGGGATTTTGTAACGTATATACTAGTGGAGAAAGTTTACGGACAACCGTACATAAGAGATATTTAGGAGCTAATTTGGACATAAACTTATCGGCAGCTTTGGAGAGAACTTTATTTCTCCTCAACACCTTATCACCAACGTTGAATTGAATGTTTCGACGACGAAGGTTATAAGTTTTGGAATTTCTTTGATAGGCATGGTGAAGATTGTGTTGTATTTCAAAAAAAATATCCTTTAACCCTTGTATATCTGAAACGTATTTATCGTATTGTTCAGGGGTATTAAGGGACATAGGACGATCAGCGCCATTAGAGGAATAGTAATTTCCAGATATCGGTACATGTCTCGCGAAATTTAAAAATGATGGAGAATATTTGGTGACTTCGTGTCTAGCGGTGTTGATAGCCTGTCGGATTTTAGAAAGTTCATTATCCCAGTTAGAATGTTCATCGATATAACACCTAATAGCGGTTCCAATGGTTTTATTCGTTCTTTCTACAAAATTACACTGTGGTGAATAGACGGCATTGAACCATATTTTTTGGACTTTGTATTGATCACAGAGATGTTTCATCATGGGATTGTTAAGGTTTCTAGCGTTATCGCAGATAAGGAATTGAGGGACACCAAACATGAGAAATACTTCATTTTCTATGAAATTAGCGATATTTTTGGTGGTGGCTTTTCGTAAGGGTTGTAATAAAGTAAATTTAGAAAACCAATCGGTAACAACTAAGAGCCAGGTATATCCTTTTTTGGAGCGAGGGAGAGGACCAATAAGATCAAGTGCGATAATTTGCCATGGGAATTCGGCAGATTTCTCTTTTCCCATTAAACCTATTTTAGTGAAGGTAGGCATTTTTTGGGCTCCACAAACTTTACAAGATCTAACAAAACGAAGGACATCGTTTCTCATTTTAGGCCAATAATATCGTTCTTGGATTCGGTTCAGTGTTTTGAAAAATCCGAAATGGGCACAGGTAGGGGGATCATGACAAGATGACATAATGTCATGTCTCTGGGGTTTTGGTACGAAAACTTTCCACTCTATTTCATTAGTGGCGAAAGGCAATTTGGAAGGGATTAATTTATAAACCAGGTCATTATCTACTTTCCATTGAGGATAGAGCTCAGGGTGTTGGAGAATTTTAGTACGAAACTCATCGAACCATACATCTATTCGATTAGTGTCTACCTCAAGATACGAGATTTGGGGTTGTTCAGGGAAGGCACGACTCAAGGCATCAGGAATGAGATGGGAAGATCCCTTACGGTGGATAAGGTCGAAATTATGCTGACGAAGCCGCATAGCCCATCGAGCAAGTTTTCCAGAGGGATTGTTGATATTTTTCAACCAAAGTAAGGAGTGGTGGTCGGTAATTACTTGGAATTTGGTACCTTCAATATAGGGACGGAATTTTTCAATGCTGAAGATGACAGCTAGACATTCTCGTTCTGTGACAGAGTAGTTACGCTCTGCTCGGGATAAGGTTCTGCTAGCATAAGCTATTACGACATCTGAACCATCAATTGACTGTGTGAGGACACCGCCAAGGCCAGTATCACTAGCATCACATTGGATTATGAACGGTTTAGAGAAATCTGGCTGTGTTAACACAGGGGCAGAAATAAGGGCTTCTTTTATTTTTGTGAAGGAGAACTCCGCTTGGCTAGTCCATTCGATAGATTGTTTTTTCTTTTTACCTTTCAATAGATCATTAATAGGAGAGACAAGGGAAGAAAAGTCTTTGATGAAACGACGGTACCAGGAACACATACCGATAAACCTTTTGACCTCTGTGAAAGTTGTCGGACGGGGATAATTGATCATGGCCGAAATTTTTTCAGGATCTGTTTTTAGAATGTTGTTACCTACGATATAACCTAAAAATTTTAGTTCTGGCTTGAAAAATTCACATTTTTTGACATTTATCGTTAGGTTGGCATCTTTTAGCTTATCTCTGACTTCAGATAGGAGACGAATATGTTCTTCAAATGAATTTGTACAGATAATAATGTCATCAAGATAACAAAAGATATTTGGTTCGTAAGCCGGACCGAAGATAGCGTCAACTAAACGTTGCTGGGTTTGTGCTGAATTGCACAATCCAAAAGGCATTACAGTGAATTGAAAAGAACCTCTGCCGATAACACTGAAAGCGGTTTTTTCTTTCGAAGAGGGATCTAAAGGGACTTGCCAGAAAGCTTTTCGTAAGTCTATTGAACTTATATATTTGGTACCTTTGAGAAGAGAGAGAATTCGATCTATATTTGGCAAGGGGTAGGTATCGTGTTTAGTTACATCGTTGAGGGTTCGGCCATCGAAACAGAAACGATATTCATCATTAGCTTTTTTGACGAGAAGTACTGGGGAACACCAAGGACTATTTGAGGGTTCTATAACACCTAGACGAAGCATTTCATCCAATTCGTCGTTAAGGATCTTCGACATATAGGGAGACATTGGAAATGGTCGTTTTTTGAAGGGTTTTGCATCCCCGGTATCGATATGCATTTGTATTTTATCGGTACGACCTAGCCGATTAGTATTACTGATAACAGAAAAGGACTCTATAGTATTTTTAGCTAATGTCTGTTGAACGGGAGTTAGAACTTCGAGAGTATTGAGGAATGTGGTGTTTAATTCTGGTTCCATTTCAGAGAGAAACTGGGGTTTAGAAGTGCTGTTGGAAGACCAGGTATTTTTGGAGAAATCAATAATAAGTGAGAAGGTTTTTACAAAGTTATTTCCACGAATGAAGGTACAAGGTAGTGAAGGGACGACTAGTGCTTTAATGACATGTAAGATATTGTTAGCTATCATTGGTAGATCTACAGTACCAGAGACAACTTGGTTAGTGCCATCTGCTAGGGAAACATTTCGATGTTCAGAAGAATTTATTTGTACATTATTGACTTTAAGGAAATTGAGGGCTTTATTACCAACTACAGTGATTGAACAACCGGTGTCCAATAGGACGACAAAATTTGTCGAAAAAATTTGTATGGGTAGGTAGGGTCTTGTATCGGTAGACTTGTTCAGTAAAACTGGGGCAGTTATTTGTAAGGGGTTTTGAAAGAAATTTTTAACAACTTTTAGCCATTTCTCCCATTGATCTTGTTTTTTGATATCGGTTTTACTAGGGCGGTAAAGAGAGAGTGCACCGATACGACATTCTCCCCTAGTTAGTTTTTTGAACATCGGGGGCAGGTAGAAACAGTGACATTTGGGGAACCACAACGATAACAAAAATAGGATTTTTGTTGATTTTGACAGCTAGAATAAATGTGTCCTTTCTTATGACAATTCCAGCAGGTAACATCCCTACTGTTAGAAGTATTAGTTGGATTAGAAGTACTCGCTACGTTGTTAGAGGTAGAAGGTAAGTTAGATGTTCTCGGTTTATTAGTTCGTTGTTTAGGACGATGATTAGTAGAGTCAATAGTAGATACTTTGGTTTGGAAAGAAGGTTTTTGAAAAGAGAGTGATTTAGCATCCTCCAATTTTTTGACTAATTGAATTAGATCAGAGACGGTATTTACATTGGAGAGAGTTACGTGAGGAATGTATTCCGGAAGTAAATTTCGGGTGATGTATTTTAATTTGCTGACTTCAGCTGGTTCACGAGAGAGGCGTTTGAAGAGAGAAGTGAGTTGAGCAACAAAAATAATAATAGATTCGTTCTTTTTCTGTTTATAGCCTTTAATTTCCTCCCAGAGTTGTTCATCATTTTCTGGTGGTAGAAAGGTTGATTTGAGAACATTCGTAAGTTCATCCCAAGAGTTGAGAGAGGTTTTGATGCTGCGGAACCATATTAAAGCATCCCCGGTGAAAAGTTCAACCGCTGATTGAAAAAGGGTTTCAGGTAGGATGTTGCGGGATTCAGCTAGTTCTTTAATTTTTTCTAGAAATTCAAAAACGCTTTTAGGATCACCGTTAAATTTAATATTCCATTTCGATAAAGGAAAACGATCTAAATATCTAATTTCAGGGGTAGAGGCGTTGATTATAGGTACTGTGCCTTCTGTATTCGGAACTGAACTAGAAGAAGGTGAATTATTGAAGGGAATGGTTTTATCTATCATTTCTTGTTCGAGAAGGAGACAAGTGGTTTTAGATTCATCGCGGAAATTTATATCATCCTCGGAAGGATTTTCAGGTAGAGGTAAACGTTGTATTCTGCCTAACAAGTGAGCGATCCTAGATTTTACTCTACGAAAACATGAATCTGAAGCAGAACCTTCAAATTCTTCTATTAAATTGGAAACGCTGTCGATAGAATTTTTAATTGCTACCTTTTCGTCTTCTAAGTTAATATTTTCTAAAGTGAACGTACCGTTTGTTTCTTTGGTTAACAATCTTTTGAGGACTTTCCTTTTATCCTCTATCTTTCTGTTGGTGGCTGTTCCTCTGATCTTTAACTCGTAGTTAATTTCGTCTGCTGTTAGAAAAGTTACCTCAAAATTGGCCATTGTGATAAGACAAAGTAACGGAAATTGTCGATATTAAAAGTGTGTAATTTTATTGTCGGAAAAATAGGGATTTTATCATCGCGCCCCACGTTGTGGGCGTCAAATTTATGTGTAACCTCTTTTTTCTCAATGATGTTAAATGCTCGTTTATAGAGGCTAACCAATGCGAACGGCACTCAGGGGGTAGGAGGAGAGCGAGCGTGGATTCGAACGAGCTCGATGCAATCTTACTAGAAAGATATAAGGGGATATATTTGCTAGAAAAAATAAGATATAAGAATTTGAAAGGGACTAAAGAGAAAATGAGAGAAATGATGGATAAGGGAAAGGTAAATGGGCGCCACTTATTTTTTTTATCTTAAGGATGGGGGAAATATAAGAAACCCAGATGGAAAAAATATTAAATATAGATGTTGGATAAAATGATTTACCAGATGTTGTAGATAGAGATAAAATAATAAAGATATAAGAGATATGAGATAAGATAAGGTAAAATTAGGTAACCCGGCAGATGTTCTGGTTAAAAATTTAAATTACACACTTCTATTAGCAAAGCTAGAAAGAGAAAGTTATACTTACTTTTTGGTTCTTACTTATCACAACAGCTCTACTTATTTTGATCAAGTCAAAAGCTAAAATTTATGAGTGAAATACGTCTTATTCTTGTTGTTAATGAGATTAGATCAGAATAACTTACACCAGGTCAGAAAATAAAACATATAAATAAACAATAAACAATATTTATTACTGTGTGTAGTAATAAGTCAAACAGATGAACGAAACAAATAGACATATAAAATATCAACAATTAAATAAGGTAAAATACAGTAAAACACATTAGTGTTTAATCACATATAGAAACAATATTACACATTCAATAACAGCTAAGTATTTTTATATTGTTATTTATGTGTACCCATTTAAGCAGAATGTGATATGAAAAAGGAAATGAAAAGTATCAAAATTTAATAAAAAAATTGTAAATCACTTTTAGCTTAAAAGATGTTTTACTCGAGTAAAAAATTGGGGGTACCATATAATAATTTATAATAGAACAATTAAATTTAGATAAACATTAAGAAACCAAAAATTCACTATAAATGTGTTACAAAAATATTTAGTCAGACCCTGCGTAACGCTTTCACTGTTAACTAAAACATGTATGCGACGAACTATTTAGAAATTTGCACACTGTAGGAATCTGTTGATAAGGTACTAGGTTCTTTTATAAAAACCGGTTTCACTGTGGATTTTATGAGCACTTCTTACGTTAATTACCCACACTCTGATATTATTCCGGTGAGTCACAATTAAGTTTTTGTGCCAAAGAAAAAAAATGGTATCCCAAATTTCTGGTAGTTAAGAGATAGTAATTATATTAAAAGACTTACAGTTTGTTTCCTAGATAAGAGAACTTAATGGGGCCACACCCAATTCATACGCTACCGTAAAAACTGGTGATTCTTCGATACTACTAGACAGCTTTTCCATCAGAGAGGTTCTACACTTTCTCACTGACTTTACTTTACTTAGAAACACTAAATTGCAAATAATTATTTGCAAATTTAAAGGAAATTTGCCGGTATTTGAATCTAGGGGTTATACGGAATCGACTTATCAGCACAAGTACCCACGCTAGACTGACTCTTTGATCGCGGTCCAAATTAAAACCGCGTCGCTTTAAACCACCCCTCTTGCGCCACATCATCTTATTCCACCAATTTGATTGGTCGGGCTCGAAAAATCGATAGTTTTGACGGTTAAACCGTTAAAGGCGAGAATTTTCTAGAAGATAATATGATCAGGGTCGGCTTAAGTAAGAAAATATATTAAAAAAATAAAAATTTTTCATAGTGTTTTTTGGACATGCTACAATATTTATAAAGCATTTAAAATTACTTTTGCTGAATAAACATCTGCGTGATTAAATATCTATACTCCTGTTATGACCCTACGCTTATGATTATGTATATAAGTGATTGCTTAGCAATAGAAATTGAAATGTATAATAAAAGATAAAAAAAAGCATTCATCTTTATTATTAGCAAATTCAAAATATAAACTATTATTCAAGTTATAAAGAAACAACAATTTGGCGACGAGGATTAAAACCGAAATAAATATTATCAATAGTAATTAATTTCAAATACATCGATTTAAAAATGAATGAAGAACAATTTCAAAAATTTTTGACAACCGTGACAGCCAGTCAACAAGCCCTAATTGATCAAATTCGAAGTCTTCCATTACCAGGACAGCAGTCGTCTACCGGAATTAATATGAATTCATTAGTTCCCGTCTTTGAAAATTTCAACTCCCAAAAAGAAGATTTTCGAAGTTATCGTCAACGATTTCAAAATTATATGATTATGAAAAATGTTTTTGTAAATAAGGTATACACTGCTCAGATGTTTCTGAACTCAGTAGGGCCTTCAACATACAATACTTTAACAGCGTTAGTCGCACCTCAAATTCCTAGCGAAATTGAATATGAAACACTAATGGACACCTTAGAAAAACATCTTTGTCCAAAGAAAAATGTACTCATATCACAACACAGATTTTTATCAAGTTATCAAGAAGAAAATCAATCGATTTCAGACTATGCTGCTACCTTAAGAGGCCAAACAATCAATTGCGAATTCAATTCTCCATGTGATTGTAAGATGAACATCTCAAACATATTTCTCAGAGCTCAGTTCATTAGAGGAATTCGTGACAATTCAATTCGAGAACAATTACTTCAATCTAGCGACAATGAATTCGAAGAGATTTTATCGAAAGCCTTAGCTTTAGAAACATCAAAGTTAGATTGCAAAGAATTATCTACGACAACCTCATCTAGCATCTCTTTGTTAGATCCTGTAAATAAAATTCAACGATCGTCCAGAAATACTAACTTTCAACATCAACGCAACCAGATACATTCGAGGTCTCGCCGAAATTTTCGTTCGAAATCTAGAACACCCATTAATTATTTCGAATTAGGTATTGATAGACTTTGTATTTGTTGTGGACGAAACAATCATCAAGTAAAAGATTGCAAAATCGATCCCAACAAGTTAAAATGTAGTGACTGTGGAAAAATTGGTCACATTGGGAAAGTGTGTATAAGTACATTGTTAGCAAACAAAAAAGGAATCAAAAATGAAACACATCTGGTTACTGAAACTGAATTTCAACATTATTCTCCAGAAATCAACAAAATTATAGACATCTTCGACAACAAACAGTTTCTAGATTCAAAAAAATTCTACACCACAGTTTTAATTCAAGGAAAACCTCAAAGATTCGAAATCGATTCAGGAGCAGGAGTCACATTATTACCCGAATCAAGTTATAAGAAACTTGGATCAAGCCTTGTACTTCAACCTGCAAATATTGCGTTTAGGTCTTACACCAAAAATATTTTCCACGCTCTTGGTAAAGTTAACGTTAATGTCAGTTACAAAAATAAATCATCAAATGAAGAACTCTACGTTGTTCCAGACCATTTCGAACCACTATTAGGACGTGTATGGATTCGTCACTTAAATATCAAACTCGAACACTTAGACGATACTAATCAGATAAATTTTCAACCTATATTAAATTTTAATCAGATTAAAGACAAATTTCCAGAAATTTTTGAAGCCAGAATTGGAAAAGTACCAAATTTTAAAGTTAGTTTGCAGCTAAGACCAAATGCGAAACCTGTATTTCACAAAGAAAGAGAAGTACCGTATTCATTGCGTGAAAAAGTGGAAAATGAACTAGATAGTCTAGAAGCTTGTGGAATTATTTCAAAAATCAGTAATACCGATTGGGGTTCACCTTTGGTTGTAATTCCAAAACCCGACGGAGGTGTTCGACTTTGTGTGGACTATAAAATAGGCGTTAATGAAAGGTTGGTATCAGCAAACTATCCGATTCGACGTATCGATGAAATTTTGAACAGCTTAAAAAATTCAAAGTACTTTTGTCGTCTTGACTTATATAAGGCATATCTTCATCTAGCTGTTGATGAAGAAAGTAGTTACATTCAAACGATGTCAACCCATCGAGGTACTTACAGAGTTCATAGACTTTCTTTCGGAATAAAAACAGCCCCATCTGAATTCAACAGAATCATTGATCAAATTCTATCAGATTTACCTAAAACTATGTCATATTTCGACGACATTATAGTCCATGGTTCAACCAAAGAAGAGTGTCAACAAAACCTATTTGCTTGCCTTGAAAAGTTAAAGACGTTCGATTTGCACTTAAACGAGAACAAATGCAATTTTTATCAAACCAGCATCGATTATTTAGGACATGTTATTGAACATAACAAAATTTTGAAAAATCCTGTCAAAATAAAGGCCGTTATGGATATGCCACGACCTACTGATGTCGACGGAGTACGCAGATTTCTAGGTATGGTCACATATTATTCAAGATTCATTCTAAACCTATCAACGATAACTTATCCATTACGACAACTTCTAAAGAAAAATTCGAAATTCAAGTGGACGAGTTCATGTGAATCAGCCTTTATCAAACTCAAACAAGAAATATCTAGTAATCGAGTTCTAACCCCGTATGATCCAAACCTGCCATTAGTATTGGCATGTGATGCTAGTCCGACAGGTGTCGCTGGAGTCCTGTCACATATCATAGACAATGTCGAAAAACCAATTGCTTTTGCGTCACGTTCTCTATCGTCAAGTGAACGCAACTATAGCCAATTAGATCGTGAGGCTCTTGCGATTATTTATTCTGTAAATCATTTTTTTATGTATCTTTATGGCCGCAAGTTTAAACTACTCACAGATAACAGTCCTCTTACAAGAATTTTTCATCAACATTCCAAATTACCAGCTTTAACGTCAGCCAGACTTCTAAGATATGCATCATTTCTCTCAGGTTTTGACTATGAAGTAGAATTCAAGAAAGGTTCCGAACATACAAATGTAGACTGCTTATCTAGAGCAAGTCTTGTTCAATCGCATGCTTCCACAGATACAATCTTGAACACAGAGGTTAATCAACTATGTCAAATATCAATATATGAAATTTCAACCCCAGATTTAACCAGTGAACATATTCGAATCGCGACAGAAAATGATGATGTTTTGTCAAACATCATAAGCGATCTCATGTCAAATAAATTTTCAGAAAACGAATTTACAACCGTTAGTTCTAAAGGAGTTACACAATACACACATTGGCATTACCAAAATGAAACAATTAGCCAGAAAATATTGTTATTGGAAAAATATTGATAAAGATATCGAGAAAATGGTAAAATCGTGTCAGGCTTGCGCAACAATTCGTTCATCACCAGCAAAAGTTCCAGTCGATCATTGGGAATTACCATCCGAAAATTGGGACCGAATTCACATTGACTACGCTGGTCCATTGCAAGGATTTTATTTTCTTTTAGTTATTGATGCAAAATCTCGTTGGACAGAAGTTAAAATTACCAAAGATTCTCCTACATCCATAAAGACTATTGAATTGCTGCAAGAGATATTTTCTTTTCATGGTTTTCCAACTGTTATTGTTTCAGATAATGCTACAATTTTTGTAAGTAGTATTTTTCAATCATTTTGTAAAGAACATGGAATTTTTCAAAAATTCTCTGCACCAGGACACCCAGCTACTAATGGTTTAGTTGAAAGAAACGTGCAGACCCTAAAAAATCGACTAAAAGCTATGACGTCGGAACCTATATCTATGTTCAGGAAAGTTCAAGAAATATTATTCAAATATCGAGCTACACCATTGGCGGAGGGTAAATCACCTGCAGAATTATATTTGCACAGACATTTCCGTATTAAACTTGATGCCATGCGACCGTTCCAGCATAAAGAGTCCAAAAGTGAAGGTATAGGAATACGCAAGTTATACGTGGGAGAAAGAGTCCAAGTCAGATTCTATGAAGGGAACCGAGAAACCTGGAAATTTGGGAAAATTACCCAGAAATTTGGTCATGTACATTACCAGGTAGAATTAGATAATGGTTATTCGCTGAAGCGTCATATTGATCAAATACGTGTTACTCAAGTTCCGAAGAAGAAAGTGACCTTTGCCGACGAAGCAGAAGTGTTCCAAGACCCCGAAACAAATATTGAACAGACTAGAAGAAAGCAACAGGAAGAACAATTACAATATCAGTTACTAAGTAGTACCATGGATACAGGCATCATTCCTGATCACGGAAAATGTGAATATCAATTACGCCGATCCCAAAGACAGAGGCGTAAGCCAGCGCGATTCGGCGTAACTTCGTAATTATCTATTATTTACCAGTGTAGTTGTTTCTCATTTTTTTTAAATAGTTTTATCTAAGCGTGGGAGACTGTTATGACCCTACGCTTATGATTATGTATATAAGTGATTGCTTAGCAATAGAAATTGAAATGTATAATAAAAGATAAAAAAAAGCATTCATCTTTATTATTAGCAAATTCAAAATATAAACTATTATTCAAGTTATAAAGATACAACAACTCCGTTCACTTTTTATTCCTATTTCAGTAGGCTCTGTTAGTAACATGAAATTCGCCCAGTCTGAGATTACTGTTCTGTGGTCTTCTTAATTGTAAGTACGATGTTGTCACGTCTTTAATAAAAATATGTGTATTCATTACAAATATCTTATAGTTCGGGAGCCCAAAGGGTTTTCGTAGCCGTTAAAAAGACAAGGCTCCACCAAAATTTTTTCCATGTATTGTGACCCCCTGATTAGAAATATCAAGGGTGGATTCCCATGAAATGGTTAGGAAATTTGTTATTAACAAATAATTTGTTACTAATAAAAAAATTGTTTTTTCGCAAAACAAAAACTATTGCTGTGATCCTTGAATGATTTTAAGCAAAAAATCTTTCTATGTATTTTTTCATCAGACGCACTGTTTTTAAATTAAAAATTTTTAAACATTCGAAAAATAGCATTTTTGACATTTTTCAAATTTGCATAACTTTTTATATAATTAATATTTTTTAACTCTGCGATGACTATTTGACACTTAAGATCATAAAGTATAAGATGAAACTGGTTGTAATACGAAAATACAATGTTTTTGATACATTTTAACGCTATAAACAATATGCATTTAACCTCCTGTAACGTACGATGTATGAAGGGTATGCATATTGTTTATAGCGTTAAAAAGTAATAAAATTATTGCATTTTCGTATTGCCACCGATTTCATCTCATACTTTATGATCTTAAGTGTCGAATAGTGATCGCAGAGTTAAAAAATATTAATTATATAAAAAGTTATACAAATTTGAAAAATGTCAAAAATGCTATTTTTCAAATGTTTAAGGATTTTTAATTTAAAAAATACATAACAAGGTTTTTTGCTTAAAATCATTCAAGAATTACGGTAATATTTCTTGTTTTGCGAAGTTTTTGTTATAAAATCTCACAACAATAATTTGTTTTCTTAATTACTCCAAAATTTTTCTTTTTTTTCGATATTGAAGTGTTATATAGCATATTGATTCACTTTTTACTCATCTTTGATGCTCTGATGTTTTTATAGCTTTTTCAAAATATGAATCAAATATTAGACCTATTATAGATATATTTTGAAATGCTGCCATCCACTGCATCAAATTTATAAATTTTGTGGCAACATCTTTACATGTCTGCATTTCTTTCCATGACATTGTACGTGATGATAACATAACATCAATTATTTAACAAATGAGTTTCATCAGTATTTAATGTTTTCTCTAAATGAGAGGGAAGAATTTTTCCCAATTTTCAAGTTAAAAGACTTTAGTTGTTGTTTTTTTTTTCATGAAATCATTTTCATCAAATAAAGCATTATCAGACGATAAGTCATATTGCAACAATGATTGATATAGGTAATTTCGCTCATTGGCTAATGATATAAATCTCTAAATGTCACTAACAGGTACTTTAATATTCTTTTTCTTTACTTGATTAGTTCATTTTAGTTGGGATGTAAAATAAGGATATAATCATTTCTAGTGATTGTTTCAGATAAGGATTTAGTATAGCCTTCATACACCCTGCGTTGTACGATACAGGAGATTAAATGCATATTGTTTATAGCCTTAAGTAACAACCGGTTTCATCCTATACTTTATGATCTTAAGTGTCAAATAGGTATCGCAGAATTGAAAAATATTGTTGCGAGATTTTATAACAAAAATTTCGCAAAACAAGAAATATTACCGTAATCCTTGAATGATTTTAAACAAAAAAACTTCTTATGTATTTTTCAAATTAAAAATCCTTATTCATTTGAAAAATTCTGCGATGACTATTTAACACTTAAGATCATAAAGTATAAGATGAAAAAGTTGCAATACGAAAGTACAATGTTTTTGATACTTTTTAACGCTATAAACAATATGCATACCCTGCATACGTCGTACGTTACAGGAGGTTAAATGCATATTGTTTATAGCGTTAAAAAGTATCTAAAACATTGTATTTTCGTATTGCAACCGGTTTTATCTTATACTTTATGATCTTAAGTGTCAAATAGTCATCGCAGAGTTAAAAAATATTAATTATATAAAAAGTTATGCAAATTTGAAAAATGTCAAAAATGCTATTTTTCGAATGTTTAACAATTTTTAATTTTAATCTGATGAAAAAATACATAGAAAACTTTTTTGATTAAAATCAGTCAGGGATTACGGTAATATTTTTTGTTTTGCGAAAAAAAAATTTTTTTATTAGTAACAAATTATTTGTTAATAACAAATTTCCTAACCATTTCTCTGGAATCCACCCTTGATATTTATAATCAGGAGGTCAAAATACATAGAAAAAATTTTGGTGGAGCCTTGTCTCTTTAACGGCTACGAAAACCCTCTGGGCTCTCGGAGTATTAAGTAATTAAACCTGCAAACCAAATTTAAAACTTGCAGAAAATAAGTTGATATATTTAATATTAAATTAAATACTAAAGTAGATACGTCAGTTTCTGCTGCAAGTAGTATTAATATCCAAAAAATGGTCTATTTAAATTCACATGAATTTTGACTGATTCTCAAAATAACTCATTCCTTTGCACAGAACAGATCCTTGTTTATAGTCAATTATCATATTATTTTATTGATGAAGAAAGAAAAATATACTTTTATATTTACATTTTATTACAAATAAATAATATAAGTAAAATTCAAAATGTAGCACATATACATTATTAACTAGAAACGTTTTATACAACTTTTAAATAAATCAAGGAATAGTAAAAAAGTCATTTCTACAAATGTATAAAAAAACTTTTAAATTATTCAAGCAGTGGTAAAAAAAATTATTTTTGAGTTTGACATAAAAACACATTACTCAAATTCTATATCCATCTTTTTTAAAGTCTGTATACTGTTTTTATACTGTTTAAAGGAAAATATATGTTAAAAGTGTTTAAAATTATTCATTTTACAAGCACTATTTGCAAAAAAATACATCTTTAGCTTATTATTAATAAGCGCGGATTGCAAGAGGTAGAGCTATCTACCAATCATTTAATGAAATAGTAAATAATGTGACATAGCCAAACAAATCGCTAGACCACTTCTTTTCTCCACCATGGTTCAGACAATTTGACGACAAGTACTTTTTTATTGATTTTGTGAGGGATCCTTTCACATTTGAATGTTTTTAACAGTGTGAGTGTTAATATGAGTTTTTAAATGACCGGATTGTGTAAACCATTTTAAACAAATTTTACATTTAAATGGTCTGTCGTCAGTGTGAGTTCTAATATGACATTTTAAGTTACTGGAACTATTGAAACATTTCGAACATATTTTACATTTAAAAGGTTTCTCGTCGGTGTAAATTGTAATATGAGTTTTTAAATGACCGGATTGTGTGAAACATTTCAAACAAATTTTATATTTAAAAGGTTTTTCGGTAGTGTGAGTTCTAATATGAGTTTTTAAGTTATTGAATTGTGTAAAAAATTTTGAACAAATTTAACATTTAAAAGGTTTCTCGTCAGTGTGAGTTCTAATATGAATTTTTAAATTTCTGGAATGCGTGAAACATTTTGAACAAATCTTACATTTAAAACGTTTTTCGCCATTGTGGGTTTTAATATATTATTTTAAATCGCTTTGTTGTGTGAAACTGTCAGCCCTTATCTGTTTGTTTAAATTACTAAGATCTTTACAGTTAAAATGCCTTGTGCCAGAATTGTTCCTTTTAAGTTCAAAGATTTTTTCGAATTAACGAAAAAGTGGTTAATATATAAAATGGTTTAAGAATAACAATTTATCATAGACAAATTTTCCAAAGGATGAACATGTTTCATAGAATTTTCCAAAGTGAGGTGCCATCCAGGCACCCTTTATTTGTCCTGGCACCCTTTATTTGTTTAAAGGGAGGTTGAGCTACCTACCAGGCGCGTCTCCAGGTGGCGGATAGGAGGTGGTCAGGGCAACTTGATCAGTGACGGTTATAAGTAGAGTGAGGGGACCTAAAAACCCCCAAAATCTTTTGCGAAAGCCGTCGCCGCGGACCAGCTTAACCCATGCTAAGGTGTAAGGTAACGTGCCGAGGGCTGAAAGGCCACTGGTTAGAATGTGGTCGCGAACGTTCCCCTGAGGGCACCGGGCGACACCCTCTTGTATTAAGCCTTCCCCTGGCATGCGGAGCTCTGTCAGGTGGTGACCTTCTCTTTTCCCTTGCTACTCGTGGGACCAACATGGAAACCGAAAAACAAAAAAAAAACACTCACGACTGAGGCTGGACAGAAATGTCAGCCTCAATCAGAAAAACCCAAGCACCGCAGGGGTAAACGAGTCTGCGGTGCGGAACTTAAGAGAAGGAGGAAGACACGCGAGGCTGAGGGAAACTCTGCAGCGCGAACCGCCTCTGGACATTCAGAAGCACAACCTTCAGGTAATGTTGCTAGTTCTTCCTCCAAAAGAGGCAAGGAACACAACACACCTGAAGGTAAAACAAAAAAGAGAATCAGGTCAGGCGCCTCCTCAACCGAGGTGACGCCTAAAACCCTGAAAAAGGTTAGGCAGGACACAACGGCCGCTCAACCAAAAAGCTACAAGGAGGTGGCTACCAGTCACCTCCGAGTAGCTATAATAGACAAAAGCAACCCCTACGGCAAAATTTCTGACGAAAGGGAAGCTCTTGTCCAGGACATGCTGCTGGGAGAGCTGGACAAGGTAATTTTGGCCGCCTCCTCCAGTAACGCCAAGCCACCAACGTTCCGTCAGTGGTCGCACTCTGGTGAAATAATCAGAGTTACCTGCGATGACGACGCGACGTTGGCATGGCTTACAAATACTGTTGTTGGCCATCGACCGTGGGAGGACGCATCACTCGAGATGGTGCGAGTAGACTGCCTACCGAAGCTGACAAAAGCATCCCTCTGGATCCCGAGTAGATCAACTGAGATACTCGAGGAGAAAGAGGTCGTGCTGCGTCGGCTAAGTGGGCAAAACCCGGACCTCAAGGTCTCGATATGGTGCTCTTTCCACCACGAGGCCAAAACAGAACCAAGGGAGCATCTCTTCGTCTTCGGAGTAGGGGACGAAGACTTGACAACCCTTAAACAAAAGTCGATGAGTTTGAGCTATGCGTTCACCTCATTGACTATGAAGGTAAAGGCCGAAGAGGCCAAGAAGGAAGGTCAGGAGGAGACCAGCAGTGGCGTCGAGCTAGGAAGTCTGGCGGTCGACACCTCTGCAGACGAGGCACCCGAGGAGGCACCTGAAAAGATGCAGACCGACGGGTCCTCAGAAACGGTCCCCCTGACCGAATAAATAATTGAAAATAATAATAATAATAATAATAATAATGGATCGTAGAGGAGGAGCAGACACGACTTCATTTATTCAGTGTAACCTTCAGCACAGCAGAGTGGCCACGGCAACCATCAGCCGCCACCTTTCTGAGCAACAGGACACTATTGCATTAATCCAAGAACCGTGGATAAGGAAAACCAGAATCATTGGTTTAAGTACTTTAACTTGTAAAACTTTTTATTTTCCCAGCAATGACCAGCCAAGGACTGCCATATACGTACCTAGGCAAATTAAAGTTCATCCTCTGGCACATCTCTCCTGCTCAGACTTGACTGCAGTAAGGATGGAATGTGCTAGTTGTGACGGACAACCAAATACCGTAGTCCTGGCATCAGTCTACCTTCCCTCTGATGCAGCCGCACCACCACCTAGCAGAGAACTGGAGGAACTGGTAAAGTACTGCCAGCACCAGAAATTGGAGCTCATAATCGGCTGCGACTCCAATGGACATCACGTCAACTGGGGCAGTAAGGACATAAACGTTAGAGGTAAGTCACTTTATGACTATATAATAGGGAATAACCTCTGCATTATGAACAGAGGTACCACTCCCACCTTTGTAAACTCTCAAAGTCAAACCATAGTAGATATAACGTTGTGTACAACTAAAATATCAAAACAAATCCGATGCTGGCAGGTGTCTGACGAAGTATCAATGTCAGATCACCGATGGTTAGCATTTAAAATAGATCTGGGTGGTGTGCCCCCAACTCTATCCCGCGACCCTAGAAAGACCGACAGAGCAGCTTACGCTTCTCGGTTGGAAAGGGCTCTGCGGGAGCTTGAGGTCACCACACCTGGAAATAATAGTGATCTGGAACTGTATACAACAACGATACAGAACACAATGATCAAGTCTTACAAAAGCTCTTGCCCCCTAAGGCTGACTAATAATAAAGGCAACTTCACCCCTTGGTGGTGCCCAGAATTAGAACGCCTAACGAAGATGGCGAAAAAGGCCTTTAACAAAGCAAGTAGTTCAAAACTCCTCGAGAATTGGAACTTATACAAGCTCCACCTTAAGGAATACAAAAAAGTCGTTAGGCAAAAACAGAGAACGGCATGGAGAACCTACTGTGAAGAAATCGAGGATTTTCCACAGGCAGCGAGACTCCAAAGAGCCTTAACAAAAGATCCATATAGAGATATTGGTATACTTGAGAAACAGGATGGTAGTCAAACTACCAACCTGGAAGAAAGTTTACATCTCTTGCGAGAAATACACTTCCCCGATTCTGTTGCCACGGTAGAGGCAAAGTGGAACGAGGAACATCACATACCCTCGACAGAGGACTGGCACATTGCCAGACTCATTGTTACCGAGGACAAAGTTAAATGGGCAATATCTAGCTTCTTCCCCTTCAAATCACCGGGAATGGACGGAGTTTATCCAGCCCTGCTGCAGTGGGGTCTGGAGGAACTTCTTCCTCACCTAGTGCAAATATTCAGAGCTTCCCTAGCTCTGAATTATATACCGAAGATGTGGAGAGAAGTAAAGGTTGTCTTCATACCAAAACCTGGAAGAATGGATTACTCCATTCCAAAAGCTTACTGGCCTATTAGCCTTACATCGTTCTTATTAAAAACGCTAGAGAGGCTAAATGAAAGGTACATAAGGGATACAGTGATTAACACCAAACCACTGCATCCCAACCAACATGCATACACAACAGGGAAATCCACCGATACGGCCCTACATCATGTGGTTGGTCAGATCGAGCGATCATTGGACAAAAAAGAGTCCACCCTGGGCGTATTCATAGATATCGAGGGAGCTTTCGACAAAACCACGATCCCTAAAATAATGCACTCGCTTACTGATCGAAATGTACCTACAACAGTAAGCGGATGGATTTTCAGCATGCTCTCCATGCGTGCAATAGAAATAACTGTAAATGATGTCAAGATACGAGGCAAGGTTACGAGGGGCTGCCCACAGGGAGGGGTTTTATCACCTCTACTGTGGAATATTGTTCTAGACAGCCTAATTCACCGCCTCAATGAACATAACAAAATCTATACAGTAGCCTACGCAGACGACATTGTAATTCTGGCAACAGGAAAGTTTGAAAGCACCCTTTGCGACAGAATGCAAGTGGCTTTCAGAACTTTAGAGACATGGTGTAAAAAACAGTCGCTGTCTATTAACCCCAAAAAGACAGAGATGGTTCTTTTCACGAAGAAAACGAAACCTAGGGGCTTAAACGCACCCAGTCTTTTCAACGTTAAATTAAGCTTTGCTACAGAAGTGAAATACTTAGGTGTAATCCTTGATAGCAAGCTGACTTGGAACTCACACATAGAAAGCAGAGTTAAAAAAGCATTTATATCTTATGAGCAATGCCGCCGAACCATAGGACAGACCTGGGGATTATCCCCCAAGGTCACCATGTGGATCTACGCGGCAATCATAAGACCTATGTTAACATATGGTGCTGTCGTGTGGTGGCCTAAAGTGAAACAAACGACAGCTATCAAAAAATTAAACCAAATTCAAAGATCAGCATGCCTTCTCGTAACAGGAGCCATGCGAAGCACACCGACCAGCGCAATGGAAGTCATACTTGGTCTCACCCCCTTGATATATTTGTTAAGGAGGTCGCATTGATGACCATGGTACGCTTTCGCACGGTTGGTATCTAACCCACTGTAGGGACTGGCACCTATAGGGATAGTCTGTGGAGGGAATCGATAAAAGTGATACCACTCTTACAGGCAGTCACGGATGCCGTCGCACCAAGATTTGTATTTGACAAACCCTACAAAATATTAACAAACAAGACAGCAGACCCCAAAGTTGTGAACGCTCTGAGCGTATATACGGATGGATAAAAACAAAGCAAGGTGTGGGATGTGGAATTTACTCTAGATCCTTAAGCCTAAAAACAAAATGGGCTATGGATGGCTTGTCAAGTGTGGTTCAGTCAGAACTCACAGGCATAACCATAGCTGCAAAAGAATTAATCAATAGGAACATCACAGGCAGGAATATAAATATATATACAGACTGCCGACAAGCACTACTGACCTTGAACAGACCACGTTTCACTTCAAGTTTAGTACTAGAATGTCACCAATCTCTAACTGAGGCCAGCCAGAATAACGTGGTCACTCTCAGCTGGATCAAAGGACATGGGAACTCTAAAGGCAACCGCATTGCGAACAATTTAGCAAAGAGGGCTGCGGGCTACAGATATGTTAGCCCTCGCCCATCTACCAAGCTAACATTGTCCGCAGTCGTGGACCATATTAAACAGCACTCTCACCAAAAATGTATACAGTGCTGGGATGAAACCACGAACTGTAGACTGGCAAGAGAGTTATTACCTCATCCTGGCGAGGAAACAGCAAAAAAATTTAAGGCATTGAGCAGACAAAATCTCCGAACAGCTGTGGGAATCCTGACAGGTCACTGCCAATTGCGACAACATCTCTTTAGGATGAAACTAACAGAATCGCCGCTATGCAGAGGCTGCGAACAAGAAGAGGAAACAGTAGAACACATTATGTATGACTGCTCTGCTTTTTCTGAAATCAGAAGATCCGTGTTGGGCGAGTATTGGCTTACACCAGCCGATGTCGGGGAGATCCCTCTCGGGAGCCTCATCACCTATTTTAAATCAATAGGCCTGGTGACATCCTGAGGTGAGGATATCCCTTCATACGGGAGGATGCACAATGGGTCATATGTGGCCTCAGTGCTGGCTGAGCACTAGCTCGCCCCTCCCAAATTTCCAGATCCAGATCCAGAGGTTGCCATTTTTTTGCCGCTGATAGGAAACCTGAAAACATAAGCACACATTAGGAAAATAATGATACAATAGGGTACCGGACAGTAATCGAAAAAAATCTAAGATGTGTTTGAAAATAAAGTTTGTGTATCACTCAATAAAGATTTTTAAGAAATAACAATGATTTATATTTTTAAATCAATAAATAAAGTTGCGTAAATTATCTGTGACGTGTAAGAACCCAAACACAAATCACAATGCGTAACGTCATATGTAGGTAGCCATAAGTAAACAGCACTGCTTTGTATGTTATTTCGCGTTTTTCTACGATTTATTTGCATTTTTCTAAAAATATTTAATTGTAATTAGTTACGAATTAAAGGACTATAGTTATAAGAGAAGTTGTCGTAAGTGCTTAAAACCTTCTGTTAAGTTTTTATTATGGAACAAGGTTATACAAAAGCCGAAAATAGAAATCTCCCAAAAGTTGATATTTTCATGGTCATAGTTTCTTTGCCATTCCGACTTTTGTTCTGCCGAATATAAAAATATGAAAACATTTGTGTAAGTATTTCAATCTCTTTTTATTTATCTTAACCATATAAATGATTGAAGAAATAAGTAAAACATATCCTAAAACACCTACATTACATACACACTAAATATGATTATTTGTATTATGGGCTGTGTAATAACACTATAAGTACTTACATCAAAGTGATCTTACTATGTTTGGTCGTTTTACACTCAAAATGACCACCAATTATCAAAATTTCGACATCAAAGTGCAATAGGGACCGAGCCTCTAGACCGTCACGCCCACTGGTGATAAAAATTGTAAACTTATGGGCAAAAATATTAACCAGTAGTATTTGATAAATTGTTTATTTTCCTTTTATTAAGATAAATTTTGAAATTATTCACGATGTCTTTATCAATAAAATCCTGTTGTATAAAAGGCTGTACAGAAAAGTCTCGCAGGGAGCCCTATATAAATTTACCTGTGAAATTTTATCGTTTTCCGTTAACTACCATTGGTGTCTCGTGGAAAGACGACAAGCGTATGAAATGGATAAATGCAGTAAAAAATTATGTGTAAGTAATGAATAATTCTAATAAATGTTGTAGTTATGCCAATAACAATACTTAAATGTAGTATAGGTGGTTGCATAATAGTAGTTAGTCTTTTGTAGTAGTCAATAGTTGGCATGATTGTTACAATTGTCAGATAGTCAAGTAGAAGTATTTTTTATTTATGTTTTTCATCGTTTTTTTTTGTAGTTAAAGTTTTGCTTTGTTTATCTATAAATATATTTACCACTGCTTTTACCCAGAACCACAATAAATAATTAATATTTCTGTTAAAACAGTATAGAAAAGATCTGTTTTGAATTTTAGTTTATATGAAGTAGAGAATAATCAATAAATAAACAAATAAGTATAAATTGAATTACATAAATCTAACCTTTAACTTTTTCTATTTCAGCAAAAATCCGAAAGACTTGGACCCTAATAAAAATACAAGAATTTGTAGTGCTCATTTCATAAATAATACAAAATCTGAGCATCCACTTCATCCATCGTATGTTCCTTCCATTTTTCCGAAGAACGAAAGTACTAAAAAATCAACACAATCTTTGCAACGATTTGCGCGTTTCAAAAAACGCCAAACATACAAAAATAATAACAACAAGGAGTTGATGGAGATTGACAACATAAGTGAAAGTGGTGAAAACAGTAGTATTCTTGAAAATAATAATAATAATAATAACAATAATAATACTAGTCACATAAGAATGGAGCAAGACACTGGAGAAATTCCAGTTCAAGAACAGTTACCTTGTGAAACAAATGTTTTGATTAATCATCATCCAGTACATAGAAGTATCAGTTGTCAAACTGAAGACCTACCGAATCATTCCACTGATGATTATTCATATTTTTTCTGCAATTTAGAGCATCGTAACGGTGTAAGTACAGCTGCAGTACAAGTCAATTTATCTTTAAAAAAAATGGTAGATAAAATGTGTGAAATTTCGATACCAGTTATGAGAAAGAACGTCCAGGATTCAAGTTGTGATCCTATCAATATTGAATCTATAAAAGCAAACTGCCAAGGTTTCCATGGTTTTCTTTCTGTCAACAATGATGAGACTATGAGTAGTTTAACTGGTGTTACGTTGGCTTTATTTTCGTTTCTCTTAAATCTTATTCCAGATGGTAAAACTTACAAGGTTGATAAAAAAACCAAGCTATTGATTACTTTAATGAAACTCAAAACGGGCTTGACATATACTGCACTATCTGTCTTATTCAATATACATCGCACTACTATCCATCGCATCCTCATACATAATCTACTACAGCTGAATATTGCAATGAAGAACTTTATATTTTGGCCATCTAAAGCAACAGTACAAGCAGCACTTCCTGAAGCATTTAAACTACATTACCCGGAAACACGTGTTATTATTGATTGTACAGAAGTAAATACTGAGGTACCACCAGAAGTTAAACACAGAGTTTTAATGTACTCTGATTACAAACATCATCACACAGTGAAATTTTTAGTTGGATGTACCTACTCCAAATGGATTTATCAGTTTCCTGTCAAAGGGTTATGGTGGACGTGCTGGTGATTGTTTCATTACAAATGATTGCGGTCTAATTGATTTAATCGAGCCCGGAGATGTTGTACTTGCGGATAAAGGTTTCCCGCAAATACAAAGTCAGGTAGAAGAAAAAAATGCGATTTTTGTAATGCCTCCGTTTTGTCGTAAGGATCAATTTACGCCGGAAGAAGTCGAAGAAACATATAATATTGCTTCAGTAAGAATTCATATTGAACGAGTCAATCAAAGGATAAAAGATTTTAATATTCTCTCTAAAGTGCCTGTATCACTCTTACCTCATATTGATGAAATTCTTTCTGTTATATGTGCTATAATAAATGTTCAAAAGCCATTATTCAAACAGCAAGACTAATGGTCTCATAAAAAAATTTTAAATAGTATTTTAAAAATAATAAAATTTGATAAATATTAAATAACATAATTGCTATAAAATTTAATTTGTCTGAAATCAGATTAAAAAACATTGGTATGAAAGTACAAATATATTTATATTTTTTTTATCACTGTAGGTAATACTTAAGTACATTAAAATAAATGAATTTTAACTTAAACATAAAATTTGGTAACAAAGTTTGGTTTAATTCTTATTAATATTTAGTTTTATATTAGAAATTTATAGATAAAATCACTTTTATATTAACAGATAATTAACAAATATATATAACAAATATATTTATATATGAACGTTGCAATTATAACTTTTTTTGAAAAATATTTTTGTCTTTATACAGTAGATTTCATTGATTGAAATTTAATAAATAATCCTTGAAGGTAATAAGTAAAATAGAATTTTTCTAGTTTTGGTATTAATCTGCTTAAAAACAACTCATCACGTGCTACAGTTATTAATACACTTCCAAGCGGTGAGTAGATAAACAAATCACAAAAAGTAATATTTGTCACATACATTTGTATTTGAATTTGGGCGTAAATAGAATGAGTACGACTCAACTGCACTCCATTCTCATCAACTTTTAAATATTTCACGTTGCACTGATTTATTTCCTGATCATACACGGGAATATTTTTGCATTTATAAGGACACTTAATTTCAATTAAACGTTTATGCCAAATATTTTCTCCGTATTCTAAAACAGCATCCGGTGAACAACTTAGCCAAGGTTGATACAAATTTATTATAAGCCCGACTTTAATAACTTTACATTTGCAATTAATTAACCCTTCATACTCTTTTAAAGCAACATTTTCCATCTTATTTCCGTACACTATTGCTGATGTTTTCACTTTGCTTGGAGTTAATAAATCAGAAATTACTTTGTCTTTATCAAAACGATCACCTTTCAACTTATGTCCACTACTAGCCGTTACTCTCATAACACGATGTTTGTACCATTCATTTGATTTTGATTGAGACAATGTTTCAATACTAATGTTTATTATTTTGTCGACATCACAACAAACTTGAGCAATATAAAAATCATATAAATCCTTTGTAATTACATTTTCTTCGCTATAAGCTCGATTACACGCTTGAAGACTAAGTATGTCTGTCACTAATTTCTTAATGTTATTCTCTACAATTATTTGTTCATTGATTTGTATTAAATTAACAAGCGATTCTGCGGCAATTATTTCGTTTTTATTTCTTTTCTCGAGATTAATCATTGTAAGAAGAGGCACACCAGCAAGAGAATCTGGAAAAACGTGAGATTCGACTTTATACGGCTCAACATTAGAAAATTCACTTTCACGGTAGGGTGGTGAAGGGAACATCTCACTAATTCGAACTCCTTTTTGATATTGTTCTAATTGGCGTTGAGAAGGTTTACCCCATTCCTGGCTACGACTAGTTTTAGAAGACGCTGTTTCCGGTGAATTGACATAATGAACTACAGCAAAAATGTGTTTACATTTGCCGGCTAATCCCGCTTTACAGCTACACTCAGCCTGACCTACGTTGCGATTGTCATCTAGCTAAAAAATAAGAAATAAATTGAATTGTAAGCAGAATTTTTTTTATATTTATTTAAAGTTTTAATTTTTTACAAAAAAGAGTAAGAATAAAAAATAAATTAAAACTTACTATCATTTTTACATTATATGTTTTTGACACACCGGTCTGGGCAACAACATTCGCGGTTATAACCACGGGACTATTTGACCGTTTTTTTTCTATCACATTCAAAACGTGACCCGATTTAAATAATTTTTCACCTTTAATACTATTTTGACCACGAATATTATGATTAATTATCGGTTGAAATCCGTATTTAATTATTTTTTCCATTATTTATTAATTGTGACATTTGTTATTAATAAATTTTTGCCCATTTAATTCCTAATTTCCGCACTAGGGCGCGCGGCCTTCAGTCAAAGTGCTGCCTCTACAGTTGGAGCTCGGTCCCTATATTGGCAAAAGTTACCGTAGAATCGACTCAGAATGCTCTAAATCGACAGAAAAGTAACAGACATTTCATCGCACTTTCGTCTTGCTATGTCTAACCATTTCTTTCGTATGTCTGGTTTTCGAGGTACATCAACAAAAAGTTTATTTGGAGTAGTTACTGATGTATTTCCACATCGAGATACAACACACCAACGATATCTTTTTCGGTCCATGATGTTTAAGAAACACAAAATTCTTAATTTATCAAGCACTGATCACTTGTAATATGGCTCGTAGTTTGTTTACCTCCATATGACGTCACGCGATCTGAATTGTCATGAAGTGCTGTTTTCGCAGCAATTTTAAATAAATTATGTTTTTGACGTTTTCAAGTACTCCATAGGATTTATTTAATTAAAGTATTATTTTGTATGGCTATATATATATATATATATATATATATATATATATATATCATTCAAGAAGTGATACATCTTTCATTAATCCAATTGTAGTTGTGAAAAAAGGGAATGGAGAGTTAAGGTTATGTCTAGATGCTAGAAATATTAACAAATTTTCAATACCACAATATGAGAAACCTATGCATATTGAAGCAATATTTGGTAGAATAACAGGAATTGAAATTTTTAGTAAAATAGATTTAAAACATAGTTTTTGGTTAATACCTCTACATAAAAGTAGTAGGAAATATACTGGTTTTAGTATTGATGGTGTAGTATATCAATTTAAAGTAGTACCATTCGGTATACAAAGTGCATGTGCAGCTTTGGTTAAAGCATTACATAAAATTTTAAACAAATATGAAAATTTTGTTGTTCATTATGTAGATGATATATTAATTTATTCAAAAAGTGAAGAAGAACATAAAAAACACTTAAATATTGTGTTAAAAGAATTGGATTTAGCGGGATTGAAAGTAAATAAAGAAAAATGTCAATTTTTCTTAAAAGAAGTGATATATTTAGGATTTAAAATTAATAAAAATGGAGTAGAGATGGATACGGAAAGAGTAGATAAAATTTTAAAATTTGAGAAACCAAAAAGTTTAAAGCAAATAAGGGGATTTTTGGGAATGATGAATTATTATAAAAAGTTAATACCAAATCTATCAGAAAAACAGATTCCATTAGTAGAATTATTAAAGAAAAATGTAAAATGGAACTGGAATGAAGAAAGAGAACAAGCATTCAATGATTTAAAAAAAATGTTTACTAATAATTTGAAGGTATATCATCCAAATTATGAATTAGATTTTATATTAAGAACAGATGCATCAATTAATAAGTTAGCAGGGGTTTTAATACAAGTACAAAATGGAATAGAAGTACCAATATGTTTTATGTCTAGAGTCACAAAAATGTATGAAAGAAATTATAGTGTATCAGAATTGGAATTTGCGAGTATAGTTTTTTGTGTGCAAAAATGTCGATTTTATTTAATTGGAAAAAAATTTATAATTGAAACCGATCACATGGCTTTGAAGAATGTAATGGTCAATCGATTTAATAATAATAGGATATATCGATGGAGTTTATTATTACAAGAATATGATTTTGAAATTAGATATTTATCAGGAAAGGAAAATATTATTGCAGATACATTATCAAGAGAAAGTAGTGAAAATAAGGATAAAGGAAGAATAATACAAATTGGAATGAACAAATTAATAGAAGATGAAGGTATGTTTTCGGAAGAAGAAATAATAAGAAGTCAACAAAATTTAACAGAAAAAGAAAAACAGAATACTTTAATTAAAGATGGATATTATATAAAGGAAATAGGAAATGAAGAAGTTTATGTAATTGAGAGTTATTTAGGAAAACAAATATTAAAAAATTTACATGTAACATATGGACATATAGGTTCAAGAAAATTATGGTTATTATTTAGAGAAAATTTTATCATGAAAAAAGATCAAAAGATAGCAAAAGGAATAACAAGAACATGTAAGATATGTCAATTGAATAAAAATAAGAATAAAGTGAATAAAAATATTGGGAAAAGTGTTACAGCAATGGAAAAATTGGAAATAATAGCAATAGATTTCATTAGTAATCTAATAAGAAGTAAAAATAATAATAAACATATATTGGTAATTGTTGATGTTTTTACAAAATTTATAAAATTATACCCATGTAGAAGGACAAATTATAAAAGTATTAAAAATTGTTTACAAAAATTTATAGAAGAAATAGGTAAACCAAGGACATGTGTAATGGATAATGCAACGTATTTTCAAGGACAGAATTTAGAAAAATTTTTAAAAAGGAAAGGAATCAAAAAGAATTGTATTAGTATAAGACATCCTGCAGCAAATCCTGCAGAAAGATATATTAAAGAAGTGATAAAATTTTTACGAATAAGTTTAAATGGAAAGAAACATAAAGAATGGGAAAATTATATTAATAAAGTAGAAATGTATATCAATGATATTCCAAATGTAATAACAGAAGAAACACCAACATATTTAATGTTAGGTCAAAAACCAAAACGAAATTGGGAAGAAAAAGAAGAAAGAAAAAAATATGATGAAATTATAGAAAAAGTAAGAAAAAGGTTAATGGATGCGTGGGAAAAATATTATAAAAAAATTAAGAAAAAAGTGAAATATCCTGTAAGGTTTAAGAAAGGAGATTTGGTAATAATAAAAGCATATATAAGTGGAAATTTAAAGAAAAATGAATCAGGGAAATTAAAAGCTATATTTGAAGGACCATATAGAATAGTAAATGAGGAAGGTGTTAATAGTTATATTGTTGAAGATCCGATAACAAGAAATGTTAGAGGAGTATTTAATATTGAAAGCCTATATAGGTATTTTGAAGAAACTTAGAGTATTCAGAATTTGTGTTAATATGTTAATTGTTATATACTTTAAATTTTAAATTATTAAAATTTTTTTTCTAAAATTTATAAAATTTTAAATTTGGGAAATTGTTATGGTATTCAATAGTTGGTCTTTATATGTAATATAAGTGTAATTAAGACTAACTAGATATTAGAATTGAATAATCAATTTATGCAAATTATCAAGGAATCATAAATAAAAAAAAATTTGGGTTGCGAGGTTTCTAGGGGGATAAAAAAAAAAAAAAAAGAAAATTATTAAAAAAGAATGTCATAGAATTTTGGAGAGAAAAGTCAGAGAAAAAGTTTAGGGAATTATATAGAATTTTAAAAATTTAAAAACCATTATAAAGTAAATATAATAATAATAGAAATTGAAAATGAAGATAAATACTGAATGTTAATGAATATAAATATAAAAATTATAAAAGAAGATTAATGTATGAATAGAATGTTATAATAACTATATGGTAGAGGTAAATATGGAATAAAATGGATATATATAGAGAAGATTAATTGGATATTTGCATAGATTGGATTTTCAAAATAAAATAAGCATAGTTTATAAAGATAAGTATTTCTGGTATAATTTGTTATCAGCTGATAATAGAGGTGTATTAGAAATAGTTATTCGGGGATTTTAGGAAAAGAGGGCAAAATTTCATTTAAAATTAATTAGTGTTAAGTTTATGACAGGATAAATGATGAATGTTATATTTTTTTTAAAGTGTTGTAAAGAATTAATATATTTATATATTAAATGATGTTAAAATTGAGATGGACTTTTTAGTTTAATATTATCGAAGAACCCAACCTTGAAGAGTCACAAGAATACAATTATATGAGTATAGAGATCATAAGTGTAATTAAGACTAACTAGATATTAGAATTGAATAATCAATTTATGCAAATTATCAAGGAATCATAAATAAAAAAAAAAATTTGGGTTGCGAGGTTTCTAGGGGGATAAAAAAAAAAATTATTGATAGAATGTCATAGAATTTTGGAGAGTAAAGTCAGAGAAAAAGTTTAGGGAATTATATAGAATTTTAAAAATTTAAAAACCATTATAAAGTAAATATAATAATAATAGAAATTGAAAATGAAGATAAATACTGAATGTTAATGAATATAAATATAAAAATTATAAAAGAAGATTAATGTATGAATAGAATGTTATAATAACTATATGGTAGAGGTAAATATGGAATAAAATGGATATATATAGAGAAGATTAATTGGATATTTGCATAGATTGGATTTTCAAAATAAAATAAGCATAGTTTATAAAGATAAGTATTTCTGGTATGATTTGTTATCAGCTGGTAATAGAGGTATATTAGAAATAGTTATTCGGGGATTTTAGGAAAAGAGGGCAAAATTTCATTTAAAATTAATTAGTGTTAAGTTTATGACAGGATAAATGATGAATGTTATATTGTTTTTTAAAGTGTTGTAAAGAATTAATATATTTATATATATATTAAATGATGTTAAAATTGAGATGGACTTTTTAGTTTAATATTATCGAAGAACCCAACCTTGAAGAGTCACAAGAATACAATTATATGAGTATAGAGATCATAACAATTATGGCGAGCCAACGTGTGGCGTGAATAAAACAAGAATCCAGTTTAAAATAGAACAGTATATTGAAATTGAGAGGGTGATATAGACAATTGAAGTGATTAGAAAATTAGAACAGTGAAGAATTGAAATAAAACATAAATACATTATAATAGAAATAAGAGGATTAGGTGAGAGTTTTAAGTATATTTATATTTATATATAAAGACCATAAAATTTTGAAAATTTTAAAACTAAATACAAATCGAATAAATATAATAAAGTAATATAATAAGTTAACATTATAAATTAAATAAATATATAAAATAATTAAAAGATTTGAATAAAATGAATACAAGACAAAATAGAAGAAATAGAAGGAGAGAAGATGGAATACAGGAATCTAATGAAAATATGCATGAAACAGAAAGTAATGATGGATCGTCGGAAGGAGAAGAAAAAACAATGTTTCAAGTGGTACAAGCTGATGTGATAGGAGATGCGACTAGTTCAAAACCACATCAAGAAACAGAGATGGAGAAAATGTTTAAATTTTTGGAAAATAAATTTGATGAAAATAATAGAAAAATGGATTCTATGAAAAAAGAAATAAGAGAAGATATAAAAAAAGAAATAAAAGATATGAACAAGAATATGGAAACATTTAAAGATGAAATGAAAAATATTATTAAAGAAGAAAATATCAAAATACAAAAAGAAGTCGATCAATTGAAAGATGGAATTAAGGCGATGGAGGAAATGGGTAATATACACCAGGAGAAGATTAATAATATAGAAAAAAATGTGAAGGAGCAGAAAAATGAAAATAAGAAAGAAAATGAAAGAATACTACAAACTATGGAAAGGAATGTAATGGAAGTAGCAAAGAAATTTGAAGATGAAACAAAAAAATTACAAGAAATGCAAAATGAAAGAACTGAGGATGGTTCCTATATGATAATACATGGAGGAGAAGGAGCAGTAAAATTTACAGGGAATATCAGTATATTACATCCATGCACGTATATGAATATGATTAAAACTAAGACTAGGAACAAAAGAGATTGGAAAGAAATTATAAGAAGTTCTTTGAAAGATAATGCTGCATTATGGTATGCAACTCAGGAAAATGAAATATTAACCTTTAATGATTTTGAAAGGGAATTTCTTAAATATTTCTGGGGTGAATCAAAACAAGGGGTGAGTAGGGAAAAATTATATTTCGGAAAATTCAATTATAGATTAGGGAATAATTTAACTAATTATGCGTTACAATTATATAATGTTGCACAATATTTGGAACCTCCTATGAGAGAAGAGGAAATAATTTTATATATTTCTAGACATTATGATATAACAGTTTCTGAAACAATAGTTATACAAAATATTAAAAAAAAAGAACAATTGATTGAGTATTTAAATCGAGTTGAAAGAAATTTAAAGATTAATGAAAATAGATCACAAAATTATGAAAATGATAGATTTAGAAATTATCAAAACAGAAATGGATATAATAGAGTAAGAGAAGAAATGCGTAATAGAAACAATGGAAATTATAATTATGGATATAATGGGAGAGAAAATGGAAATAGTATAAACGGAAATACATATAGAAATGGAAATAATATGGATAATAATAATAATATAAGAAATGGAAATAACAGAAATGAAAATGGTTTTCAAAATGTAAATAATGGAAGATATGAAAGATCAAGATATAGAAATATAAATGAAATTCATAATAATAATAATAATAATCGAGAAGATAGAAATGGAAACAATAATGTACCTAGAAGAATAAATCAAATTAATATGCAAAGTAGAGAAATAGAAGAAAATGTAGAAAAGTGTTACAGCAATGGAAAAATTGGAAATAATAGCAATAGATTTCATTAGTAATCTAATAAGAAGTAAAAATAATAATAAACATATATTGGTAATTGTTGATGTTTTTATGATCTCTATACTCATATAATTGTACATAATTGTATTCTTGTGACTCTTCAAGGTTGGGTTCTTCGATAATATTAAACTAAAAAGTCCATCTCAATTTTAACATCATTTAATATATAAATATATTAATTCTTTACAACACTTTAAAAAACAATATAACATTCATCATTTATCCTGTCATAAACTTAACACTAATTAATTTTAAATGAAATTTTGCCCTCTTTTCCTAAAATCCCCGAATAACTATTTCTAATATACCTCTATTACCAGCTGATAACAAATTATACCAGAAATACTTATCTTTATAAACTATGCTTATTTTATTTTGAAAATCCAATCTATGCAAATATCCAATTAATCTTCTCTATATATATCCATTTTATTCCATATTTACCTCTACCATATAGTTATTATAACATTCTATTCATACATTAATCTTCTTTTATAATTTTTATATTTATATTCATTAACATTCAGTATTTATCTTCATTTTCAATTTCTATTATTATTATATTTACTTTATAATGGTTTTTAAATTTTTAAAATTCTATATAATTCCCTAAACTTTTTCTCTGACTTTACTCTCCAAAATTCTATGACATTCTTTTCAATAATTTTTTTTTTTTTTTTTTTTATCCCCCTAGAAACCTCGCAACCCAAATTTTTTTTTATTTATGATTCCTTGATAATTTGCATAAATTGATTATTCAATTCTAATATCTAGTTAGTCTTAATTACACTTATATTACATATAAAGACCAACTATTGAATACCATAACAATTTCCCAAATTTAAAATTTTATAAATTTTAGAAAAAAAATTTTAATAATTTAAAATTTAAAGTATATAACAATTAACATATTAACACAAATTCTGAATACTCTAAGTTTCTTCAAAATACCTATATATGCTTTCAATATTAAATACTCCTCTAACATTTCTTGTTATCGGATCTTCAACAATATAACTATTAACACCTTCCTCATTTACTATTCTATATGGTCCTTCAAATATAGCTTTTAATTTCCCTGATTCATTTTTCTTTAAATTTCCACTTATATATGCTTTTATTATTACCAAATCTCCTTTCTTAAACCTTACAGGATATTTCACTTTTTTCTTAATTTTTTTATAATATTTTTCCCACGCATCCATTAACCTTTTTCTTACTTTTTCTATAATTTCATCATATTTTTTTCTTTCTTTTTCTTCTTCCCAATTTCGTTTTGGTTTTTGACCTAACATTAAATATGTTGGTGTTTCTTCTGTTATTACATTTGGAATATCATTGATATACATTTCTACTTTATTAATATAATTTTCCCATTCTTTATGTTTCTTTCCATTTAAACTTATTCGTAAAAATTTTATCACTTCTTTAATATATCTTTCTGCAGGATTTGCTGCAGGATGTCTTATACTAATACAATTCTTTTTGATTCCTTTCCTTTTTAAAAATTTTTCTAAATTCTGTCCTTGAAAATACGTTGCATTATCCATTACACATTTCCTTGGTTTACCTATTTCTTCTATAAATTTTTGTAAACAATTTTTAATACTTTTATAATTTGTCCTTCTACATGGGTATAATTTTATAAATTTTGTAAAAACATCAACAATTACCAATATATGTTTATTATTATTTTTACTTCTTATTAGATTACTAATGAAATCTATTGCTATTATTTCCAATTTTTCCATTGCTGTAACACTTTTCCCAATATTTTTATTCACTTTATTCTTATTTTTATTCAATTGACATATCTTACATGTTCTTGTTATTCCTTTTGCTATCTTTTGATCTTTTTTCATGATAAAATTTTCTCTAAATAATAACCATAATTTTCTTGAACCTATATGTCCATATGTTACATGTAAATTTTTTAATATTTGTTTTCCTAAATAACTCTCAATTACATAAACTTCTTCATTTCCTATTTCCTTTATATAATATCCATCTTTAATTAAAGTATTCTGTTTTTCTTTTTCTGTTAAATTTTGTTGACTTCTTATTATTTCTTCTTCCGAAAACATACCTTCATCTTCTATTAATTTGTTCATTCCAATTTGTATTATTCTTCCTTTATCCTTATTTTCACTACTTTCTCTTGATAATGTATCTGCAATAATATTTTCCTTTCCTGATAAATATCTAATTTCAAAATCATATTCTTGTAATAATAAACTCCATCGATATATCCTATTATTATTAAATCGATTGACCATTACATTCTTCAAAGCCATGTGATCGGTTTCAATTATAAATTTTTTTCCAATTAAATAAAATCGACATTTTTGCACACAAAAAACTATACTCGCAAATTCCAATTCTGATACACTATAATTTCTTTCATACATTTTTGTGACTCTAGACATAAAACATATTGGTACTTCTATTCCATTTTGTACTTGTATTAAAACCCCTGCTAACTTATTAATTGATGCATCTGTTCTTAATATAAAATCTAATTCATAATTTGGATGATATACCTTCAAATTATTAGTAAACATTTTTTTTAAATCATTGAATGCTTGTTCTCTTTCTTCATTCCAGTTCCATTTTACATTTTTCTTTAATAATTCTACTAATGGAATCTGTTTTTCTGATAGATTTGGTATTAACTTTTTATAATAATTCATCATTCCCAAAAATCCCCTTATTTGCTTTAAACTTTTTGGTTTCTCAAATTTTAAAATTTTATCTACTCTTTTCGTATCCATCTCTACTCCATTTTTATTAATTTTAAATCCTAAATATATCACTTCTTTTAAGAAAAATTGACATTTTTCTTTATTTACTTTCAATCCCGCTAAATCCAATTCTTTTAACACAATATTTAAGTGTTTTTTTATGTTCTTCTTCACTTTTTGAATAAATTAATATATCATCTACATAATGAACAACAAAATTTTCATATTTGTTTAAAATTTTATGTAATGCTTTAACCAAAGCTGCACATGCACTTTGTATACCGAATGGTACTACTTTAAATTGATATACTACACCATCAATACTAAAACCAGTATATTTCCTACTACTTTTATGTAGAGGTATTAACCAAAAACTATGTTTTAAATCTATTTTACTAAAAATTTCAATTCCTGTTATTCTACCAAATATTGCTTCAATATGCATAGGTTTCTCATATTGTGGTATTGAAAATTTGTTAATATTTCTAGCATCTAGACATAACCTTAACTCTCCATTCCCTTTTTTCACAACTACAATTGGATTAATGAAAGATGTATCACTTCTCTCAATTATATTATTTTCTAGCATTTTATCTATTTCTATAGCTACTTGTTTTCTATATTGATATGGAATTGGATAAGTTTTAACTCGAAAATTTTCTATATTCTTTACTTCAAATCTGTGAGTATATTCTTTGGCAGTATTATTCTCTAATGTAATTAAATTTTGATATTTTTTAAATAACAAATTAATTTCATCTTTATATTTATCATCACTTTTTATATCTTCTCCTTCTTTCATCATTTCCCCATTAATTCTTAGTTCATTTATATGTATTATCTCCTCATTATTGTTTATTTTATTTAATTTGATTTGTTCTTCTTTCAATTTTATCCAACCTTCTTCATAATTAATAATAACATTCATTCTTTCTAATTCATCAGTACCTAATATTATATCATACTCCATATTTCCTATAATCAAACCTTGTATTTTATATATACTATTTCCAATTTTAATACTAATATTTATAGTCTTATTAATTTCCCCTAATTTTTTTCCATTAGCACCTATTAACTTAATTCTTGGAATTTTAATCATTTCTTCTAATTTATTATCCTCAATAATTTTTTCATTTATCAATGTTGCTTCTGATCCGGTATCTATTAAAATTCTAATTTTCTTATTTTCTAAATTTCCTTCAACAACTACTAATCCAATTTTATCTTCTAATTTATTATTATTTTCTTCTAATTTTATAAATTCACTAGGATGTATATAACAACATTTAACATTAAAATTTTGTAGGTGCTTATTTAAAAATTTTCTTGTTCTGGTTCTACCCTAACATTTTCTACATTTTCTTCTATTTCTCTACTTTGCATATTAATTTGATTTATTCTTCTAGGTACATTATTGTTTCCATTTCTATCTTCTCGATTATTATTATTATTATTATGAATTTCATTTATATTTCTATATCTTGATCTTTCATATCTTCCATTATTTACATTTTGAAAACCATTTTCATTTCTGTTATTTCCATTTCTTATATTATTATTATTATCCATATTATTTCCATTTCTATATGTATTTCCGTTTATACTATTTCCATTTTCTCTCCCATTATATCCATAATTATAATTTCCATTGTTTCTATTACGCATTTCTTCTCTTACTCTATTATATCCATTTCTGTTTTGATAATTTCTAAATCTATCATTTTCATAATTTTGTGATCTATTTTCATTAATCTTTAAATTTCTTTCAACTCGATTTAAATACTCAATCAATTGTTCTTTTTTTTTAATATTTTGTATAACTATTGTTTCAGAAACTGTTATATCATAATGTCTAGAAATATATAAAATTATTTCCTCTTCTCTCATAGGAGGTTCCAAATATTGTGCAACATTATATAATTGTAACGCATAATTAGTTAAATTATTCCCTAATCTATAATTGAATTTTCCGAAATATAATTTTTCCCTACTCACCCCTTGTTTTGATTCACCCCAGAAATATTTAAGAAATTCCCTTTCAAAATCATTAAAGGTTAATATTTCATTTTCCTGAGTTGCATACCATAATGCAGCATTATCTTTCAAAGAACTTCTTATAATTTCTTTCCAATCTCTTTTGTTCCTAGTCTTAGTTTTAATCATATTCATATACGTGCATGGATGTAATATACTGATATTCCCTGTAAATTTTACTGCTCCTTCTCCTCCATGTATTATCATATAGGAACCATCCTCAGTTCTTTCATTTTGCATTTCTTGTAATTTTTTTGTTTCATCTTCAAATTTCTTTGCTACTTCCATTACATTCCTTTCCATAGTTTGTAGTATTCTTTCATTTTCTTTCTTATTTTCATTTTTCTGCTCCTTCACATTTTTTTCTATATTATTAATCTTCTCCTGGTATATATTACCCATTTCCTCCATCGCCTTAATTCCATCTTTCAATTGATCGACTTCTTTTTGTATTTTGATATTTTCTTCTTTAATAATATTTTTCATTTCATCTTTAAATGTTTCCATATTCTTGTTCATATCTTTTATTTCTTTTTTTATATCTTCTCTTATTTCTTTTTTCATAGAATCCATTTTTCTATTATTTTCATCAAATTTATTTTCCAAAAATTTAAACATTTTCTCCATCTCTGTTTCTTGATGTGGTTTTGAACTAGTCGCATCTCCTATCACATCAGCTTGTACCACTTGAAACATTGTTTTTTCTTCTCCTTCCGACGATCCATCATTACTTTCTGTTTCATGCATATTTTCATTAGATTCCTGTATTCCATCTTCTCTCCTTCTATTTCTTCTATTTTGTCTTGTATTCATTTTATTCAAATCTTTTAATTATTTTATATATTTATTTAATTTATAATGTTAACTTATTATATTACTTTATTATATTTATTCGATTTGTATTTAGTTTTAAAATTTTCAAAATTTTATGGTCTTTATATATAAATATAAATATACTTAAAACTCTCACCTAATCCTCTTATTTCTATTATAATGTATTTATGTTTTATTTCAATTCTTCACTGTTCTAATTTTCTAATCACTTCAATTGTCTATATCACCCTCTCAATTTCAATATACTGTTCTATTTTAAACTGGATTCTTGTTTTATTCACGCCACACGTTGGCTCGCCATAATTGTTATGATCTCTATACTCATATAATTGTATTCTTGTGACTCTTCAAGGTTGGGTTCTTCGATAATATTAAACTAAAAAGTCCATCTCAATTTTAACATCATTTAATATATAAATATATTAATTCTTTACAACACTTTAAAAAACAATATAACATTCATCATTTATCCTGTCATAAACTTAACACTAATTAATTTTAAATGAAATTTTGCCCTCTTTTCCTAAAATCCCCGAATAACTATTTCTAATACACCTCTATTACCAGCTGATAACAAATTATACCAGAAATACTTATCTTTATAAACTATGCTTATTTTATTTTGAAAATCCAATCTATGCAAATATCCAATTAATCTTCTCTATATATATCCATTTTATTCCATATTTACCTCTACCATATAGTTATTATAACATTCTATTCATACATTAATCTTCTTTTATAATTTTTATATTTATATTCATTAACATTCAGTATTTATCTTCATTTTCAATTTCTATTATTATTATATTTACTTTATAATGGTTTTTAAATTTTTAAAATTCTATATAATTCCCTAAACTTTTTCTCTGACTTTAGTCTCCAAAATTCTATGACATTCTATCAATAATTTTTTTTTTTTTTTTTTTTTATCCCCCTAGAAACCTCGCAACCCAAATTTTTTTTTATTTATGATTCCTTGATAATTTGCATAAATTGATTATTCAATTCTAATATCTAGTTAGTCTTAATTACACTTATATTACATATAAAGACCAACTATTGAATACCATAACAATATATATATATATATATATAAAGGGTGCCAAGTATGCGTATTTATGGGTTACCATTCTTACTCGTAATCCTATGATCCTTTTGCGTACATGCCCGTTAATTTACCCCTTTTGTATATATATATATATATATATATATATATGAATAAAGATTATTTTTAAACACTATTTGAAAAGTTGTCCGGTTCCCTATTAGCAGTAATAAAAGCAAATACTAAATCTTAATAGTATATTACTTTAAGGACCGATTAAATTGCATATTACAGCGAGTGTGTTTTAATTTTAATTTAATTTATTAACGGATACACCATTTTACCAAAATACATTCTATAAAACTGTAACTAACTAAATGATGTAACTAACAAAAATTTAAATTTTAAACAGATACATCACATAAATCACTTAAAATAATAATAAGGAAAAAAAAAACTTAACATTCCCAGGAGACATGTCCTTACAAACGTCTCAGCGCCCTCTTAAAACTAAGCAGAGTGACATCAAAACGCAAATCCATGCCATTAAAGTCACTCTGCATTCTCACCAATGGAGCATGTAAGCCATAATTATTTCGCTGGTACTCCAAGTAGAATAAATTAGTTGATCTTGTTCGATGAACGGTGGAAAAGTTAAGACGATTTAGAAGATAACTACAATTAATACCACCGTTCATCAGTTTGTATAGGAAACACATATCAGCATAAAGCCGTCTTTTTGGCAATGAACATAAGTTAAGTCTAGCAAAGGCTTCATTGTAATCTGTGTGACCATCCAACAAAGAAATTTTCAACTTAAAGGCGCAGGAACGCAGAAATCTCCTCTGGACAGCCTCAAGCTCTGTAATAAGTGTCGTATACTGAGGAGACCAGACCTGGCTTGCATACTCCAATATGGAGCGTACAAAACAACAATACAAAATTTTATAAACTTCACATGAAACCTTGTCACAAAACCCAAGCTCCTATTAGCGCGTTTCACCAGCGATCTGATATGGCTGTTTAATAAAAGCTTGCTGTCCAAAATTACCCCCAAATCAACCACCTCATTAACTCTCTTAAGAATCACACCATCAATGTCATAATTATAAACCACTGGATGTCTAAGTTAAGCAAAAGTAATGCAGCTACACTTCCCAATACATATTTAAGTACAGACCTTTCATTTTAGACCAACAAGATAAATTATTGACGTCAGACTGCAATAAATAGCAATCTCCCGGAGTGTGAATTTCTTTAAATAATATTAGGTCATCGGCAAACATTAGGAAGTTAGACTGACTTACAAAGTCACTTATGTCATTTACAAATAGTAAAAACAGCAGCTGTCCACAGTGAGAGCCCTAAAGAACCCCCGAAGAGAAAGCAATCTCAGTCGAAATAAAGTTATTTATTTTAACACGCTGAACACGACCACTAAGAAAACTACCTAGCCACATAACAATCTTATCTCCCAAACCAAGAGCTCTCAATTTAGCCAGTAATAATGTGTGATCCACTCTTTCAAATGCCTTGGAGAAATCAGTGTAAACACTGTCATCTTGTAGTCTTTTTCCAAAGGCACCCAACAGATGATCTTGGTAGGTCAATAGATTGGTCACTGTGGAACGCTCCGAGCAAAAACCAACGCAGTCCCACACCAGCTGTATAACTCTTTCCGCCATACTTGCTTTCATCTTGGTAAATGTACTATAATAATTTATGCCATGTTTCTGCATTAGATTTTGAAATTTTGTGTTGTAAAACTCTTTGCCCTGATCAGATTGAAGATTTTTCGGTTTGCGTTTTCCTATAATATCATCAAAAGCTTTCGTGATTTCTTCGCCAGTTTTTGATTTCAACGGTCGAGTCCAGAGAAATTTCGAGAAGCAGTCAATTACCACTAGAATCATTTTAAACGATCGATTTTGAGTTGCGTAAGAACTCATTTCAGCCAAATCAATTTGCCATAAATCATCCAAACCTTTGATAATTGTTCGTCGTCGAACATAATTTTTTCGAGCCGGTTTATGCAGCTCATTATCGACTTGAACCTTTTCCTTTGAAAACATGACTGTGACTAAATCTAATGTTTAGGGATTTTGTACTAACCGATTCTCCAATGCTTTAATAATATTTACAACATTACGCAGATTATTTTGATTTATAGTTATTGTATTAGTCAAATCAGCAATGTTTTTTTCAATAGCCAAAATTTTTCCAGAGAGTACATTAACATTTTTCGTTACAGAGTCAGTTCTTTTAAGAATCTCATCGAACAAATCTTGTTGTATATCTGGAATATCCTGATTACATAATTTTATTATCACTTTCTCGATTTTATCTTTTAAGTTTTCTACCGTATTTGTTTGATTTACAGCTAACTGTGCAGAGCTTGCATTAATCGTTGCTATTTGTGATTCTAAACTTTTAAGCGAATTTTTGATGTCTCCTCGAAGGTACTCTTTTGCAGTGACAATTGATTCATCTACATACTTTTTATTAGCCATATGTTTGCTGACTAACGGAGGATCCCTTGATATAAAAGTGTTTATGGCCATCAAGTCATTATTAAATGTAAGTTTCATAGCATTCATGTTTTCAGTCAACTTTTGCAAATAATTATCCATATATTTTTTATTGACGGCATCGCTATCTAAATCAGGATCTTTAACATTACAAAGTTTTAAATTTTCAAAATCAATATCACCGTTTGCAGTATGGGCTAAGCTTGGTTTATACATTAGCAATAGTTTTTTATTGCCTATGCCTATATCATGTTTCGTACGTCCGAATTTGTCGACACTCATTGTGGTAATGATGTTTAAGCAATAATGCGTGCTTCTTTTAATTCTTCGATAATTGCAACAATTTCATTATCATTCAAAGTATTTCCTGCTTCTTTTGACGCTATTAAAAGCCGAAGCCTGTCAACAAGTTCGTTTGGATCGTCCCAATATTGAAGGTCAATTTTATTATCATTGTAAACCATTTGAATCTCAGTGCCCAAAGGTTTTCGCAAGTGAGAGGTAGCCAGAGGTTTTATGATATGTATGTATTTGAATCGTTGTGTTCCTTTAAGGTTTCCTTTAATGTTTTTATGAGGATTTGTTAATTCTAGTATTGTTCCATAACGCTTTAAATCGTCATCATTGTAATTTTCAGGATTATCTTTAAAAATTAATTCATATAGACCCGGTGTACCTCTTATTTGTTTGCCTTCTGTAATAATAAATCCATGATTTTTATCAAAGTCGATTTGTTTGCTACCCAGAAACCATTTAGAAGTATGAGCATCGTAAGTAGGACCATAAACCGGGTCTATATTATCTTTTTTCGCCCAATGATCTATAATATATGGATGAACCATTGGGGGATACTGATCCAAGTATTCCTTAATAACATCTGCTGAATTGTTAAGATCTTTAACAACCTGTTCGTCGTCTTCTTCTTCATAGAATACTTTATCATCATCATCACTAGTAGTTTCGGCAACATCTTTCAGTTTTACAAAGGCAGGTATGCTCGATTGCTCTTTTTGTTTAGGTGATTCCTCTTTTTGTTTGGGTGGTTCTTCTTTTTGTTTAGATGGTTTCTCTTTTTGTTTAGATGGTTCTTTTTTAGGCTCTGGCTCGTTTACTGGTTGAGGATGAGAGATCACTGTTTCGTTTAGAGAAGATTTTACAATTTTGTGTAGAGGTTCCGTGACAGTTTTAAACAATTTATTTAGTGTCTCATCCGTTTCAACTCTACCCAATTCTAACGCTTTATATTTTTTTCGAATCGATCGAGCAAGTTCGGAAATTTTTCTCTTACGAACGGCTACGTCAACTGGATTGTCTGACATGTTGTCGAATAATGAACGCAATGTTACAATTTTATGTATTTATCGAAACCGATTCGATATCGACCGTTGTTTAAATCAAAGTCTTTCGCAATAACCATTGTCCCATACTTTTCTTGCCAACATTTCGAACACAACTGTTTGAATTCTTCAAAACTCATATCCGGTGACACGTGTTCATCAAAGACATGTTTCAAATTAATAGCATCTTGTTTAAAAAGTACAATTAGATTACTGTTATCTCTACAAATTTGTTTACTGCATTTCGAGTAAGTTTGTGAAAGAAATGCGCTATCTATATCCCGATGTCGACCCATGCTGTAGTATTCTCGAATCTTTTGCTGGTTCTCACATATGACGTCATCAAAAATAAAAATTGAATTTGGCTTTGCTTCATTTGGGCTAATTATTTCATCGTTTTCTTTAAACGGAAAATACCCCACACCTTTAACTTTTGATAGCACTTCTTCCAACAATTTATACTTGGGTTGATATAATGACTTTGAATAAACGTAAACATTTTTAAGTTTCGCGCCATGTGGATGAAACAGTAACGATAACATAACGTTCGTTTTGCCACACCCACTAGGTCCACAGATTAGCGCCCGAAACGAATTTAGTAGCAATGGTCCATGTTTACTGGCAGCGATTTGACCGTTTCCTTCATCTAAATTTACAATTGGTAGCGTCTGGTCTTGTTAAATGATCTTCATTGTTTAACATGTTTTTTAATGTTTCAATGTATAAGTAGAGTAGTAATTCTTAAATCATTTCATTTCTCATGTTGGTGTTTGAAGGTGAAGGTGTGCTCAACAGCCTTATCAATAATCTGCCGTTTGAGTTACATTATCCCAGTTACAACTTTTTGGGTCCAGGCACCAAATTACATAAAAGACTTGCACGTGGAGATACGGGTGTTAACCTGCTGGACGACGCAGCCAGAGAACACGATATCAATCAATCAATCAAATAAGCTTTATTGTCAAAAAATTTACAAAAATTTGTGTAGACAAAGCCAACAACAGATAAATATAAGATAGAACTAGGAACTAGTTCTACCATATATACATAATACATATACACATAAACATAAAAATATAAATATTTAGAAAAAACATCATTAGTTGACAAAACAATCCATAACAAACAAAAATTGTTTCACCAACCAATTTATAAACTTAAATATTGTTTCCTAAACAAAATTACAAACTGTAAACAAAAAATCAAAAAATCACACATTAAACAGATGAATAACATTAACCAGTGTGCGAAATGCTCGGATTATTAAAAAAATCGCTTACTGTATAAAATGGTCTTTCCAGCAAATATGATTTTAGTATCTTACGAAATAGAATAGGGGCTGATATGGACTTAATCGCAGACGGCAGATGATTATGCAATTTTTTTGCGTTGTATAGAATAGAATTTTTGACCAATTCGGGGGTTGGGATAGGAAGACGAAAATTATGATCCGCATTTCTAATTGCATAGCCATGGAGGGGCCTTTCCGAGACAATTGTTTGGTGCTTGCGGATTAAGCAAATCGATTCATAAATAAACAAAGAAGGAAGTGTTAATATTTTATGTCTTTTGAAGATATCTTGGCAGTGGGCTCTGCTGTGTAATCTCAGAGCATATCGGATAGCTCTTTTTTGAAGTCTGAATATACGATCAAATTGAGTCCGAGTGCAGGTGTCCCAGAAAGGAAGAGCATATCGCAAATGTGATTCGAACAGGGCAAAGTAAACCGTTTTAGCTATTGATGTGTTGAGCTCCCCGGAGACCGATCGCAATGCAAAGCATGCCGAACTCAGTTTTTTTGATAGGGTATTAATGTGCGTTTGCCACTTCAGTGAATTGTCCACAATAAGACCTAAGAACTTTACAGACTCAACGACATCGACAATATTTTTATCAAGCACAAGAGGTTGTAACGTAATGACAAAATTTTAGTTTTCGCCACGTTAAAGCACATAGTCTAGTCGAGAAGTTGATATCCTGCGAAAAATAATTACCAGTCTCCTAAAAATATGGGTGATAGCTCAAACGATCCAGAATGGCATTTAGAGAAAGACCATTTTTCGATTTTTTTCCGGAGATAAAAATTACAATTGTTATTAACAAAATAAGATGAAAAAACAAATGATATTTCGTTTTTTGTTCGTAACTCGAAAAATATTAACATTTAAAAAATTTTGAAAAAAGCTCGTTAAAGAGGAGAAAATTTCCAATAAAAAAGTCCAAGGTGCCGGAACTCTATCTCCGTTATTTATAATTTTAATTTAACGCTGAAAATAGGTCTGCGCGCGACATTTTTAGGTTGCGCGCGTGTTGTCAAAAGCGAGTACGGCACATTAATTAATTTATTTAAGGTATTGAATATTTTTCTTTAAATGTGAAAAAAATATGGTGTATTCTGAACACTATAAATAATTTATTCCCGTTGGAAATTTTACTTAAAGTTAATTTTTCAACAAGTTAAGCAATTGTTAACTAACAAAGTTTTCTTAAACTTTCGTCTTAATTGTAAATGAAAAACAATGTTTAAATAATTGCCGTAAAAAATTTTCGCTTCGTAGAGCCATTCTTATATACATACTTTACAAGATCACTTCATAAATGTTAACAAAATATTCATACTTTGTTTATAATAATTTTTGCAATTAACCAAAAACTGAAAAATCCAAGCAATGTTGGTTAATTGCAAAAATTATTATGAACAAAGTATGAATATTTTGTTAACTTTTATGGCGTGATCTTGTAAAGTATGTATATAAGAAGGGCTCTACGAAGCGAAAAATTTTTACGGCAATTATTTAAACATTGTTTTTCATTTACAATTAAGACGAAAGTTTAAGAAAACTTTGTTAGGTAACAATTGCTTAACTTGTTGAAAAATTAACTTTAAGTAAAATTTCCAACGGGAATAAATTATTTATAGTGTTCAGAATACACCGTAATTTTTTCAAATTTAAAAAAAAATATTCAATACCTTAAATAAATTAATTAATGTGCCGTACTCGCTTTTGACAACACACGCGCAACCTAAAAATGTCGCGCGCAGACCTATTTTCAGCGTTAAGGTAGTTCCTCCGCGACAGTCCAGTCAAAAAGTTTCGGAATCGCACTATCGTTAAGCACGTTTGTTTGTACTATGACTGTACGTTAAATTTGTTAACGTGAGTGTACTTCTATCCCTTAAACGTATACACATATACTGTGAAATATAATTGTTTGGAAATGTGGCAACGTCGCGTCATTTTTATTCTTATTTCTCCTAACCACTAAAACTTACTTTTAGTTTAGACGCAAAGTAAACTTGCTATTTTAATTGCAATAAATTAATAAATAGTTATGGGTGACCGTATTCGTCATAAAGTATTGCAATAATTAAAAATTTATGGTCGTGAAAGTTTCGTTTTTAAATGTTTATTAATATAATATTGTTGAATATATTTTGTACTTATTGTTATAATTAATAACAAATCACAAGATTGCTCTATAAGATTTATTCTCTCATTTTAAAAATTATTAATAATTGTTATGATTTATTAAAAAAAAGTTGAGAAGTGATATCCTTAAAAATATTAAATTCGTTTAAATTTCGCGCTATTTCTTTCTGCTCCAACTGCTAACTTTAGTAAGACAAATAGATTTCTACTAAATACAGAAATAAAAATAAACTTTATTAAAATGTGTTTTATTAATAAAATATAATGACAAATAATACAAATTATTTAATTCATGTAAGAGCTCTACACACCTTTAATTTTACATTTAAATTATTTATTTTACTCATCTTTTGCTTATATCTAGAGGTAACATCAGAATCTTGTAATGACAACTTCTAAAAATATTCACTCATGTTTATTTCTTTAGAACTTAACAATAAATAAAGTCACTCAAACACTATTATAACTACACAATCGGCAACAAAAAGTTAGGAAAAGACAATGTAAACACGAAGTAACATAGATTTAAATACAAAACCAAAGTAAACACAACATTTATTTGCCTCTCAGGCTCTCAGCGGCCATATTGGTGATACAAACGTCAAAGTCTTGAAATACCCTATTTGTGACAACGTTGCCACATCGTTTTCATGTCATTAGTCTTTATATCCCTCCTTAGAAAATTATTGCTGAAACGAGTTGTTTATTTTAATTTTTTATCGAAATTACGAGGTAAATAATTTTTAATTTTTTTTTTATCATCTAAATATAGTATTTTACCAAATATCAGTTTTTTATCGAGATGGTGAAAGTCATTCATTAATAAATTAAAATAAATTGATGTTTCCCACGCTTCCCCCATGCTACATGTACAATTAATGTCATTTTTAATTGCAAATATCTCATATCTGATGAGGTAAATCGTCTTCAAATTTTAACAGTATGTGTATTATACATTTACGAGCTTATATTCTGAGTTTTGCGAAATTCTTGAAACATTGCTTTCATAACCGTACTACCTTAAATTAAAATTATAAATAACGGAGATAGAGTTCCGGCACTTTGGACTTTTTTATTGAAAATTTCCTTTTCTTTAACGAGCTTTTTTCAAAATTTTTTAAATGTTAATATTTTTCGAGTTACGAACAAAAAACGAAATATCATTTGTTTTTTCATCTTATTTTGTTAATAACAATTGTAATTTTTATCTCCGGAAAAAAATCGAAAAATGGTCTTTCTCTAAATGCCATTCTGGATCGTTTGAGCTATCACCCATATTTTTAGGAGGCTGGTAATTATTTTTCGCAGGATATCAACTTCTCGACTAGACTAACAGAAGGTTTGAATCGCACCATGACTTGATGGTCAGCAAATCATTAGACATAGTACTATAAAGAGTTGACGCATCCGGGCAGCTCCAAGTAAAACTAGTATCGTCAGCAATTAGGCAGATTTTTCCGCTAATGTCCAGACAAGCAATGTCGTTGATGAACAGCAGAAATAGAATGGGGCCTAAGACAGAGCACTGAGGCACCCCACAATCTATTTGTTTGCACGAAGAGTTGGATGAATCAACTCTGACCAGCTGATTTTTATTGTTTAGGTAAGACTTGAGCCATTGCAAAGGAATGCCACGAATTCCATAGTGCCGCAACTTTTTGATCAGGATATTATGATTAACACAGTCAAATGCTTTAGAGAAATCGCAGAAAATAGAAGCTGTATGATGCTGGTCATTTAAGTTAGAATAAATATTGTGGAAGACAGAAAACATAGCATCATTTGTGCAACGGCCACTAAGTAATCCAAACTGTTGACTTGTCAATATGTCATATTTACAAAGAAATGATAAAAGTCTTTTTTTGAACAGTCTTTCAATAATCTTGGATAACGTCGGAAGAAGAGCGATCGGACGATAGTTGGAAGCTTGGTCCCTATCCCCTCCCTTGTACAAAGGTATTATTATTGCCGTCTTGAGGCAGTTGGGGAAGGTTCCAAGTTGGAATGATTTGTTTACTAAGGCAGTGAGAGAGTACAGTGTACATTCCGGAAGGTTAGAGAACATTTTCAGGGTAAGACCATCTGACCCAGATGATGATTTATTTTTTGATGTCGTCGATTGCATTGCATAGCTCTGTTTTCTCCACGGGTGTAAGAAAGAAACTGTGTGAATTCAACCTAGTACCAGAAAGGTACAAGAGTGGGTCGCGAGAGGGGGCTATGGTATTCACTAAGTTCTTTGCCACATTCACAAAATAATCATTCAGACTGTCCGGAGAAGCAGAGGTTGAAATGGTAGAATGGGTTTTATTCCTCAGATCATTGACAATAGACCACGTATCCTTGGCAACATTATTGGAGTTTGTCAGTTTATTTTTATAATATACATCCTTGGCACCTTTTATAGTTTTTTTTTAAATTTTCCTGTAATTTTTCACGTAATTATGAAAGAGGGGATTCGTCGTGAATTTTTTAAGGTGAGATAATGAGCGCATATTCTTTGCAGATATCCTGAAGCCTTTGGTAGACCAAGGTTTATGTTTTTTTATTTTAATTTTTCTAATGGGAAAAGCTTTGTCCACCAGCCCAGACAGTTTGTTTATAAATAAAGAAAATAACGAATTAATGTCTTCAAGGTGGCACTCCCAGTCAGTTGATGAACATAACTGCTTGAAATTGGAAAAATTCTTTCTTGAAAAAATTCGACCTAACTTGTAAGAGGGAACTCTACGCTTAGATTTTACAGGAAAACTTGTTAATACTGCTTCTTGATCTGAGAAACCTGAATTAAGTACCGAACAGTCTACGGAGTCCGGATCAAATGTTGACACTACATAGTCTATTATACTGGAACTGGTTTTTGTTATTCTAGTTGGAGAGTTAACATGCATCTTCATACCAAGTGAGTTAAATATAGATAGAAGAGAATCTTGAGCATCACACACACTGGAAAAGTTAACATTAAAGTCACCACACAAAATTAATTTACTGTTAAGAGGAAGTGATTCAAGCAAGCTCAGTAGTTTATAATAGAACATAGGCAAATTGCATATTCTAAACATAAAGATTTAGCGGAAAGACATAAAGCAGACGAGATTCTGGAGAATAAAGCGTGGGAAATAGTAAAGTCCAAAGACGCATCAATTGGTGAAAAGACTGCAGCTTGGTTAACTACCACCGCAAGGAAAGCTAAACGTAAACTTGGCATGGGTGTTAGGAAACCTAAATCGTTTAAACGCAATATTATAAGTAAAATACAAAGGGATATAAAAAAAGCTGGTCCTTCGGCTACATTAAAACGAGCAGTCAGTATTGCTCTAAAAGCAGCCAGGGTTGCTGTACAAAATGCTGGTGGAAAAAATCAGGTTAAAGTACCTAGGATTATTCCCATCGAACCAAAATCCGGACGCTTTTTACCGTTAATTCCGTTATTTGCTGGACTAAGTGCACTCGGGGCGTTGTCTGGCGGAGCTGCTGGAATCCCTAAAACTGTGATTGATGCGAAAAATGCACAGAAAAAATTGGAAGAAGAGCATCGACACAACAAAGCTATGGAATCTCTCGGTAAAGGACTATATTTACGAAAAAATGCCAGAGGAGGCTTTAGTCTCTTTCTAAAAAAGCAAAAAAACTAATTACGCTACCCAATCGAGGATTGTATGATTACGAACTAAAACGATATGCTAAACGTCTAAAAAATCCAAATTTGAGAGGTGTATTTATGCGAGACACATTGCCTAAAACCGGTCCTGTTCAACGCGAATGCGCAATCCTAAATTTGGATGAAAGCAAAAATCATGGAACTCATTGGGTGGCGTATCGAAAGATTAACAATAACGTCGAATATTTCGATTCATTTGGCAAGTTAAAACCGCCGAAAGAACTTGTACAGTATCTGGGACCTGCAACGAAAATTGTTTACAACCACGATCCTTACCAGACTTTTAATCAAATCAATTGCGGCCATCTTTGTTTAGAATTTCTATACGATGGAGGCAGTTTTGGCGTACATTAATCGTGAAAAGAACCTGATTGACTTTACTGAACAGGAATTGGCTTGTTTTCCTATATGTTATTTGAAAAGGTACGCAAAACCTTGTGAATTATTACAAGTTTGGTGCAAGTTGCCGCTTGAATATAGATTGGATTTTGAATTGCGAACCAGCCTGCCCTGCTTTGTTCATCATAATCGTCCAGAATGGACCACCCATGTTGACGGACCTGCGCAATCACAAGAAAATTGTCATATATGTAAACTAGGTTTAGAAAAATGTAATGAACTTGTAAAAAATTATTTAAATAAATGTTAAAGATATACAATTTTATTTCTTTGTTCAACCTCCAACAGTTATGTTGTTGACGCTAGAGAGTCGTGATTATCAATTTGATTGGACTCCTCCGGTTCCGTTAAGTTTAGATCCAAAGAAACAATACAAGTTGGCATTTCTGTTTTTCTTTTCGTACAACAGTATACCGAATGTAGAGATTGGCAGTAATGCTTTTTACTATTATGAAAATAACAATAAAACTAAACTTAAAAAAATAACCTTAAATACTGGTTGCTATGAAATTTCCGATATTGAAGAGACGATTCGAAATTTAATAAATATACCACCAAATGCAAAGATTGAAGACGTTTTTTCATTGAAGCCCAACAATAATACACTCAAGTGTGAAATATTCAGTAGTCAACATGCAATAAATTTCGAGCGTGAAGACAGTATAGGTAGAATATTGGGTTTCTTAAAGAGGATTTTGGAACCGAACGTAAGACATAGTTCCGATCTACCTGTGGAAATTGTTAAAGTACGAACGATTCGTTTCGAAACAAACATTACCACCGGAGCCTTCTACAACAACAGACCTACTCACACTATCCACGAGTTTGGTATATCCGTAGACCCTGGTTACGCTATCGACGAAATTCCGAAAAATATCACGTATTTGCCTGTGACTGATATACCTGAGATTACAAATATTATTATACTGGCATTGGATCAAAATTCAAGACCTGTAAATTTTCAAGGTGAAAAAAGCATATTGGGTTTGGAGTTGAAAGAATGGGATTAATTTTCAACTACCTATATAGCACCTTTATATTTTCAGAAGCCTGCAGTATTGAACAAGTCGTTAAAGTGTTCAGTAGGACAACGACGACGACTTACTAGAGACAACGTTTTATTTTTGAAAGCTCTTGGTTTCAAAGTTATTAACACTAATAATAATGAATCGTATACGAACAATTCAAGATCCAATGTTTGATCTCTATCGAGAACCGACTCAGGATGAATCGATTAGAAAATCTGAATACCGATCTAACACACCATTCATCAAATCGTTTAGCTGCAGCGACATTGTAGAATTTAGTGTAAATCAGGTGGGCTCATTCTTTGCAATGCATGATACGTTGTTGGCTATTAAAGGAAAATTGGATAAAACTGGTGATGGTGATGTTAGTTTGACACCAAACTTTGGAGCATTTCTATTCGACTCATGTACGTATAGCGAAAGTGCAAGAGAGATAGAAACATTTCGAGATCCTGGGATTGTTAGCACTGTAAGAGCTTTAACATGTTACAATGAAGAAGATTCTCGTCACCTCGCCATTGCCGGTTGGAATTATCCCACAACGCCCATTCTCAATCCTGCTGATAAATCATTTAGTTTACTGATGCCGCTTAAACACATCTTCAACATTTTCAATGATTACCTAATGGTAATTTGTGGACGACAAACGATTCGATTTGTTCGAGCTCGTAATGATCTCGATAGCGTTATTGTAACAGAGAAAACGTCTGCCACTAACGTAACTACTTCTACAACCGTACAAATTATGATTCATTCGATGGAACTGAAAGTTAAACATATTTATCCAAATGATTTTGTTAAAGAACAATTGATGCGATCAATTCAAAGCGATCGTCCAATCGTAATTCCGTTTAGAAAATGGGAACTACATGAGCTACCATCTTTGACCACAGGAGCAAAACAAGAAATTTGGGCTGTTAAAACGACGTCTGCAATAGAGAAACCTCGATATGTTATTGTATTTTTTCAAACTGATAGAAGAAATCTGAAAACTGCAGATCCTTCTTTATTTGATCACGTAAATCTACAAGGTCTCAGACTCGCATTGAATGGTGAATATTTTCCCAATGAAAGGATGCAACTTGATTTTGAAAAAAACGACTTTGCGCTTGCTCATTACAACTACAGCGAATTCAATTCTAGTTACAAGAGAGTATTAATGAAACGGCCATTAATGGATTTTCTAGCATTTCGAAATCGTGCTTTGTTTGTTATCGATTGTTCTAAGCAAGAAGAATCGATGAAATCATTGACTGTTGATGTACGACTAGAAATTGATGCTGACAAAGGATTTCCCAAAAATACTAAAGCATATTGTATCATAATTCATAATTGTTTATTGGAGCATTATCCCATAACGGAAGTAGTTAAAAATATAATATAAACTGCTAACTATTTAGTATTTGCTCAGATTTTGAAGAAGTTTCATCGTCATCATCATCATCATGAGAATTGCAGTAGTTGACATCCAAGGATTTATAATCGATAAAGTTTTTTATCCAAAAGAAGTCGCTATACAGATTGGTGGTATAAAATCGAATTTTTTATTTAAACCACCAAAACCATTCCACGAGTTGACTGCTAAAGACAAGAAAACTAAGCGGTATTTGGAAAAATTTGTACATGGAATACGATACGACTAAGTTGTACATTTACTAAGTTGTGCTGATTTGATTTACGTACGAGGAAATCAAAAATTTGATTTGTTAAAAGCAAAATGTGAAGAACTTGGACTCCATCTATTAATTTATGATGTTGCAACTTATGATGGATCAACCTGTTCAACGGAAAAAATTAAACCTGCTTATTTTAATTGTCTCCACCACGCCAACGGTAAATTTATGTGTGCATATTATAATATTCTTACTTTGTATAATTGGTTGTATTATACTGTATTACCTAAATAAAGCTATAAAAAGAATTAAGGTTTTTTATTAAAACACCTTTTACAAGTTTACAAATATTTATTGTTATTATTATTATTTAAAAATACATTTCATCGCTTCATTCTTCTTTTGGTTTCTTTAGCCAGAATTTTCATTACTAACAAACAAACTCCTGCTAACGTTGCCCATGTTATCTGAACTAATTGACATATTTGCTTTTGCATTGAATCCTCCATAGTAATTTCTAGTTGTTGTATTGGGATTTGAAGATTTGATCGCCATTCTCCCACTCCTTCTGAGTTATCTTTAAAGATTAATTTTAGCTTGTAGTTGAGAGGAGATTCCGTTAAATTTAATGCAAACACCGGCAATTTTCCATCATTGACTGTTGACAGACTCATCATTTGTCATATATTGCACTCTTGTTTTGTTCCGTTTGTGTCTAAACACACATCAATATGTGCAACGTTTTGCGGAACGTTAACATAAAGCATGTTATTTAATATTGCTGTTAAAAGAACAAAATTAGCTTTTAACAAGGCCATGGTTTTATTCGTCTTGTGGGCGCTAATGATTGTGACAAATATTTTTCAAAAACTTTGTCCCACAAACTTAAATTGTTAATCTTTTTTAACACTTCTTTTTGGTCTTCGTAGACAGAAATCTGTTGGTTTAATTTTCTTATATTTTCACAAAACTCTTCAAGTTTTTGACTGTATTCTCTCGAAGCCATTCTAAAACTAAATATTTTCCATGATATGTTTTATTCTTAATTGCGAAAGCAAAGTCTGTTATCACTCTAACACATCAGTCGATTACGTCACACACATCGCGAACCTGCTAATGCACCAAGGTCACGCGCTTTTAATATTTTAGAAGATTTGAACACTTCATCTTACCCTATACAGCAACCCCTTTACAATGATACGTCATACGTCGAAATCTGTTGGGCCGTTTACGAGATACAACGTTAATGCCCTTTTGGCAGCATAAATATGGTCTTTTTGACGCTTTATCTTACCCTATACAGCAACCCCTTTACAATGATATGTCATATGTCGAAATCTGTTAGGCCGTTTACGAGATACAACGTTAATGCCCTTTTGGCAGCATAAATATGGTCTTTCTGACGTTTTATCTTCCCCTATAGAGCAACCCCTTTACAATGATACGTCATACGTCGAAATCCGTTGAGCCGTTTACGAGATACAACGTTAATGCCCTTTTGTCAGCATCAATACGGTCTTTTTGACGCTTCATCTTACCCTATACAGCAACCCCTTTACAATAATACGTCATACGTCGAAATCCGTTTAGCCGTTTACGAGATACAATGTTAATGCCTTTTTGGCAGCATCAATTTGGTCTTTTTGACGCTTCATCTTACCCTATACAGCAACCCCTTTACAATGATACGTCATACGTCGAAATCCGTTGGGCCGTTTACGAGATACAACGTTAATGCCCTTTTGGTATTCGAAAAAGAAGAATTGGCTGCTTGCGCCAAACGTCAAAGGCCATTTGGAAAAAGAAGAATTGGCTGCTTGCGCCAAATGTTAAAGGCCACTCGAAAAAAACAGAAGAATACAGCGCCGCCACCTGTGGCGACATCTAGCGGCGAAATTTGGAAGCAGTGGGGCCGTGCTGTCTTTGCTACACTACTCGTTTCGTATAATAACTTATTGTCTGAAACCAAACCATTAACTATGGAAGTGCCCCAAGGATCCATTCTTAGACCTCTCTTGTTTATCATATCTGTCAACGACATTTTTTACTACCTTGATCCTTCAAAAGGAATCGTATTTGCAGACGACAAGACCTACTATAATACTAGCAAGAACCATCTTACACTATTAAACAACAATATTTTGACACGGACAAATATCGATAACTGGCTTATCCCAAACAATCTCGTAAACAATCCAAGTAAAACACAAAACATACTATTTTCAACTCAGAAGTTAATAGAATATTTATTTTGCAAAAGGAAGCGGTTAGAATGATTGCCGGGGCAGCTTCTACTGAGACATGCAGACCTTTATTTATTAAATATAAAATCATGACACTAACTAATGTGTACATTTTTCATAATCTATTAGAAATTCACAACAATAAGTCCATATATACTAGACATAATCACGTGCATTTATATCAAACACGAAACCAAAATCTGTTTCTGAATCCCAAATTTAGATTAACAACTTCATCTAAAAATTCCGTAAATGTGAATCTATACAATAGGCTTCCAGAACACTTTAAAGATTTAAATAATTTTAAATTTAAACAAACCATAAAAGAAATGTTAGTACTTCGACACAGTTTCTATTTTTTAGAGGAATATTTCCAAACGAATTTAAATGTTTAATACCCATCTATGGTAAATTTCTATTATTTTTTAAATTAAATAACTTTATATTTTATATATATTATGTGTTTGTATTACATTAATTACTATTTCCTTTTATGTAGTAATTTGTATTTATATGTATTTCTATTTTTTTTGACGTGTACAATGAATGTAGTTTCAAGTTATGGATAAACTATCTATCTATCTTTCTATCTATCTATCTATCTATCTATCTATCTATCTATCTATCTATCTATAAAACGAAAATAGCTAGGTATAAATAATAGGTATAAATAATTAGGTATAAATAGTGTAATTACACACCAAAAATAAAATGTATGCATATAGAGTAGGTACTCACTCATTTTCATTCAATATTTTTTTATCACTTTCTTCATTAATAAATCCACTTTGTTTATTCATATTTAAAACAAACACTTTATACACAAATTTAAACTATTTACCACCAATGTATTTTGGTTGACAAGATGACAAGCTGTCAATTCATACAATTACAGATTTAGTTTTATTTAATATAGTAGGCGGAATCGTTAGGTATTTTGTATCAGGTTTTGTTTCCGGTACGCGGTACATTAGAATGACGTCACGTCCGTTAGAATTACTGAGTTACCCCTAGTCGCGCCTAAAGAAGTTTTACTTCAAAAACAGGTTTTTATAAAATTACCCCGTTAGTCTGCAGTAGATTATAAATCCGTTTAAATATTTAAGATATCTTAAAAATAAACAGAGTTACAGCGTTTTATCTCAAAAAGAAACAAAATACGATCAACTTTTTAAAACTTGACACATCGAGTGGCGTTTTTTTTTGTACATTGTAGACAATTTAATCTACTTTATAGAACTTTTTGAATTATCGAAAAATCTCAATAAACAAACGAAATACAAGCAATAAGTTGATGTTATTGAAGTCAATATAGGCATACTTTCTGATTAGCCTTTTTATCTCTTATATTTCTTCTTCTTCATCTCATTCTCTGGAACTTTTCATCATCTACCGTTTGTAAACCACAGAATTGTAGCAAAAGGCTTTAACTGATTAATTTATTAAGATTAAAAGTAAATGAGATCACATATGAAACACTTTGAAAATGTCTACCAATTTACCTGATGACTGGGAAACAATAACCAAAAGAGATCTATAAGCGGTCTTAATCTTAGTAAGAAGAACCTTCCTATTATAACAGGAATATTAACCAATTAAGAGGACATATGAAAAACTAGGATTTGTATAGTAGTTTTCAAAAAAATTGGTTGATTTGTTAATGGCAAAGAAGTGCACCCTATTGTGATGGGCAATAACTAACCAGGTAACAGATTATCGATAAGGGCCAGACTAAAAATTATATATTTAATGTAGTTACTATTATGTTATTTAAAAAAGATTGCTGTTCTAAGAAAAACAAGACTTTAATGATATGTCGTATTAATTCTAATAATTCTAAATGATAATCAATTCTATTTAAATATTCTCTGTAGCTTCTTTGTGGCATAATAACATTAATAGACATAAACTTTTACAGTCCGACCGTTTAAGTAATATATTCATAGATAAGGTTGAAACCTGTTGTTTATTGCCCATCACAATAGGGTGCACTTCATTGCCATTAGGGTTATACGAAATAAAAGAGGAAAATCTACCTAACTTAAAGACCAACAATATCCTAAAATTTCTAAGAAAGATAGAACTAGATGAACTGCTAAAAGTCTGAGGAAATCATCAGAAGTATAATTAGAACAGGTCACAATAGATCTTATAAGAATAGAGGTATCAAATGAGAGAAATTTAAATGAAAAAACAAGAACGCAAGCACTAAAAGCAACAAAAGTCATCGAATACCTGATGGTGAAACAAAATGATGACAGCAAAGAAGAAGATGAGAATTTACGAAACATGCGTAAGACCTATTCTAACATACACCGCTGAAATCAGAGCTAAAACATCAAAAACCAAAGGAAAATATTAAGAACTATTAAGAGTGTAATCCTCAGGGATCGAATAAGGAGCAGAAATATCAGAGAGGAACTTAAAATGGGTTAGAACACACAAGCAGTATTGGAAAGAAAGGTTGTCAGAAGAAAGATGAACAAAGTGGGCAAAATCGTAAAAAAACAAATACACGAAGGCCAATAATAGGCAGATGATACGAAAGTTACAGCTTAATATAAGAGAAAGAGCTGCAAAAGAGGCTAAAAATATCAAATTTAAACAGGACTAGGTCCTATTATGAGAATTACAAAAATGTGTAATAATATTAAAAAAAATGTTTAAATTTTATCTTTTGCTACAATTCGCAAAATAAATAAACCAAATTAGAAATTTTGAATTTGCTGTAAGCCAAAAAAACTCACCAAAAAGCTATCCTGCAACTACTGAACCTACCTGAAACAAAAAGAAATAAAATATTTAGCATCTTTTTGAAGTGATAACTTCTTAACTAGTGCATTGGAGAGGCTAAACCTCCCTGATAATTTAACTGACCCTACAAACTCTGTTAAAAATCTCACAATAAAAGAAAAAAAGATAGCTGATTGTAAACCCGAATATTTAAAATGTGTCCCAGAATTTGATGGCAATCCCAAAGAACTTTCTATAAACTTATCAGTTTGTGTTTCAATCATTAATACTTTTTATTTAAGAGAACAATCAAATCATTTCCAAAATATTTATTTAATTCATTTATTTCCAAATTAAGAGGAAATGCTAAGTTAGTACTAAATATACAAAATGTCGTAACTTGGGAATCTTTAAAAGATACCCTGACGAGAAATTTTGCCTATCAAAGGGATGAAGCTTCCCTAAACCGTGATCTAGTTATTCTTAGACAAGGGTCAAATGAAAAACCTCAACAATTTTATGATAGAGTTTTATATATTTTAAACCTTCTTTGTAGTTACGTAGATTTAGAAGAACATTTACAATGTAACAAGATCCTTAAAAGAGATCTTTATAATAGTTTAGCTTTAAAAACATTTTTGTCAGGCCTAAAAGAGCCTTTAGGGACAAATATTCGTTGTATGAAACCCGATATATTAAGCGAAACATTACAACACGTTTTAGAGGAAGAAAATATAAGTTAACTCCAAAATATCCATAATCGCAATGTCACTAAACCTTCGCGACTAGACGTAAAAAGATACCAAAAACCAAATTTTTCTAACCAAAACAACTTTGACAGAATTAGTTTCAATTTACACACTCCAAATAATGTATTTTCTTCTCAATACAACTCATTCCCAACAAGACCAATAGCGGTCCACTCACAAAACCCTAGAATTCAACCCTTTTTCACCAACCAAGTCATTTAATTCAAGAAATATCAATGTTTTTAAACCAATTCCCAATCAAGCTAGAAATTTACCAAAACCTACCCAAATAAGTGTTAGCACAAGAAACACTTTCAACAGAAATACACCTATGAATAATTCTAGTCGTAATCAACCAAATACTGGATATTCTTCTTATCAAAGACAACAAACAACCCCAATGAGCATTAGTACTAGAAATAGTTTTTCCAATCCCAATCAATCAAATGTATTTATTTGTTACCAGATGCATCAAGCCAATAGGGATATATTGGTAGAAAAACTATTTAATGCTGAATGCGAGCAGAACGAAAATGTAGGTACTACCCGAAAATTTTAAAGAGGATGATTGTTATGATGTTGATTCAAACTATTCACAGGATTGTTATAACGTTACAAGCCTCCCAGTGGCACACCCCGGGCAACGGCAAGCTGGGAGAGGGCCTTCTGTCCCTCCCTCATCTTACGGCTAATAATTACACAAACAACCCTAAGTGAAGGTGTGAGGTACCGTGCCGATGTACTGAATGGCCAACCGGTTAAGTTGGTCGCGAACGGTCCCCTGGGGGCACCGGGCGAAACCCCCTTGTAACTAGCCTTACCTGATCATGCGGGGCTCTGATCAGGTGGACCATCCCTTCCCTAGCTTCTCGTGGGATTCATATGGACATGGAAGTAGAACAAAAAGAAAAGGAAACGAAGCCAAAAGCCGAATGGCAGGTGGCGAAAGGAAAACGCCGGGAAGCTAAAGCCAAAAGGCAAGCTAAAAAAAGGTGGAGAGGCCAAAACCAGAAGCTGTAAGGCAGGTGGAAAAGGCAAAGGCCCGGAAACCACAAGCCGAAAGGCAAGTGGGAAAGGGCAGTGTGAAGGTCAATTCGGAGGAAGATATTGACCTAATGTCGACCGAGGAAGTTATCCAGGCACGACTATCGGGTACCTCAAAGAACAAGGTACGGAGACTTGTGAAGGAAGGTCTCGAATTCGCCGAGGCAAAACGCCAGGTGATAAGAGACAACTTCAGGAAGTCTCTAGAAAAGGGTAAGACTGAAAATAAGGAGGAGAAGAAGGAGAAGCCAAAGCCTACAGCACAGGTAACTCCTAAGCAGAAAGGCCAACAGCCTAGCACCTCCAAAAAGCGGTCAAGGTCCGATAAAAGTACACCTCCCGAGGTAAACCTCAAAAAGAGGAATATTGAGGGAAGGTCTTTTAAAAAGGCCTTAACAGCTGTAAGGGTGGCAGTTGTAGAAGCTGGATACCCAGAAAGAAAGCTAGATCCTACAAGGCTTAAGGTAGTAGAATCAGCAATTGAGAATGCACTGGAGGATATACCGGAAGACGGCCCTCAAGTAAGGCTGGACCAGTGCAAGATGAGGCCGGGTTTTCTGCTGGTCACATGTGCAGATGATGCGAGTGCACAATGGCTAAAGGATGTAGTTCCAAGTCTAAAACCCTGGGAAGGCGCAAGCCTCCAGGCCAAGGACGGGACAGACATCCCAAAGCCGTGTACATGCACCGTGCACATACCAGATAAGGATGGGGTAAGGCTCGATGCCGACCGCATCCTTAGAAGACTAAAGGTCGGCAACCACAAGCTGAACACCGGGCTGTGGACGGTCTTTGGAAAAAGTCCAACAGACAAGGGACAGGTATGGACGTTCTCCATGGATAAGGAGTCCGTGGAGGCGCTAAAAGCACAGGACATGCTCACCCACTTTGGGATAGGGAAAATTAAGTTCCGTCTAAAGGGGGATGAGCGTCCTGTGACTCAGGGAAGCCCAGAGTCGGAGGCAGGCTTAACGGCCCACCACGACAATGAGCAGCCCGAAGATGGGAGGACCACAGCCCCCTCCAGCAAAGGTCGCGCCACAACTGTGGAAGCGATCGCTGGAGAGAGTAAGTGTCAACCTTCCATGGAAACGTAGGTTCAGTCAGGGTCCTGCAGGCAAATCTCCAACATGCAATGGCTGCATCGGCCATAGTGTGTCGGAGATTTGAGAGAGAAGGCGTGGACGTAGCCCTCCTGCAGGAACCTTGGCTATATGGAGGCAGGTTCGCAGGCCTAAAACCGCACCAAGGTGAGTTAATATATGACACAAAGGCTACAAAGCCTCGTGCCTGTATACTGTTTACTAAGACAGTTGGATGTAAGCTAATTCCGGTGCTATGCACTGGGGATTTTGTTGCAGCCATACTGTCAATATCCACGGAAGAAGGCATCAGAAGGCTAATGGTCTGTTCAGCGTACTTCCCTGGAGAAGACAGGGTTTGCCCTCCAGGCCAGCTAATGGACATCATAAGCTACAGCCGGAGGGAAAACCTACCATTGATCGTGGGGGCCGACGCCAATGCTCATCACATAGCGTGGGGTAGCACGGACGTCAACCCTAGAGGTGAGTATCTATTACAATTTATACTTAGTAATAGCTTACAGATATTAAACAGAGGCAAAAAGCCAACGTTTGTAACAGTTTCGCGCAGGGAGGTCCTTGATATGACCCTCTGCACAAACAACATCTACGACAAGATTGAAAACTGGCATGTCTCGGACGAGCCGTCTGGGTCGGATCACAGGCATGTTAGGTTCAATATTGTTACCCCCAAAATTATTGAGACCACGTTCAGAAATCCACGGAGAACGAATTGGGAGGACTATGTAAATTCCCTCAATGAAAATCTCGAGGACAGAACGGTGTCAATAAGAGACGTGTCTGGTTTGGACCGGGAGGTGGACATGGTAAGAGAGGCTATTGTGTCGGTTTATCGTGAAAGCTGCCCGAAACAGACAAGAAAGTACACAAGAAACACTCCCTGGTGGAACGAACACCTACAGAAGCTTAGGGCTCAGGTGAGAAGGCTGTTTAATAAGGCCAAAACCGTTCATAACTGGGAAGAGTATATAGTCCCCAGGTATAACTTTGTGAGAAACTTTCGAGTAGAAATACTGGAAAGGGACTCATGGAACAATGGCCCCCCAATCCAAGGGGAGTCAATTTGGTATACCGATGGCTCAAAGACTGAGAAAGGCACAGGGTCAGGTATATACAGTAGAGGACACAGGATAAAAATCCAACTAAGTCTAGGTGCGTATGCCACAGTGTTTCAGGCTGAAGTAACGGCCATACAACACTGTGGAACGGAGATCGTAATTTAGGGTATAACGGGTAAAACCGTCGTCATATACTCGGACAGCCAAGCAGCTCTAAAGGCGATAGTCTCAGCACAAATAAGCTCACAGCTGGTGTGGGACTGCGTTGGGGCCCTGACACATGCCGCTAGTCAAAATTCTCTGACACTGGCATGGATACCAGGACACTCAGGGTTTCGGGGCAATGAGAAGGCTGATGAATTGGCCCGTGCGGGAGCTAACACTCCAATGATTGGCCCGGAACCATTCGGCGGAGTTGCTAATATATTCAGAAAGGCAGCCATTGAGAAATGGAGGCTAGAAAAGGCCCAGGAGTGGTGCGAAACATCACCGGGCAAGCGACAAGCCAAACTCTTCATAAAGGGATACTCGGCGAAGTTTACTGCAGAGCTGCTATCACAAAGGCGAAATGATGTCAGAATGATTGTCAGTCTCTTGACAGAACATTGTAGGCTCAGAAAACACATGAGTCAGCTAAACTTGGCAGATGAAGACATTTGTCGATACTGCCAAGAGGAAGAGGAAACTGCATTTCATGTCCTATGTCAATGTGAAGGCCTTGCAAGGACGCGGTATCTAGTACTGGGAGAGGAGAAACCGGCTGCTCCAAGTTATGCGGAGTGGCCACTGTCAAGGCTATTAAGTCTCATTAAGAGGGCAGAGCTGGACAAGGTGCTCTAATCCTATTCCACAGATAATGGGTGTTCACAATAGATCTGCAAAGGTCGCAGAGATATAGGCTAACAGCCAACCCCAAAAATATCTAATCTAATCTAATCTACTTAACATATTATTTATTATTGGGGTGAATTATAATAGGACATAATTTTTACAAAATCTTTTTGTGATAACAGGCCATTTCTATATTCTGATATTTTAGCTTTAATAAAATTATTTTTTTTTCTGCGTTGTACTTTTTATTTTTTTGGTGGAACATTTTACTGAATTTATTTTAATATATGTTTCTGCTTGAAAGTTTATTAAAATATTTACAAAATTAAACAAACTTGGGTGAGAACTATAAAAATTAGAATTAAAATTAGAATGAAATGATTCACACGCGTTTGTGGTCCTGTACATACTATTTGTAGTAAAAGCCCACATTCTTGGGGGAAAACATGGATGTATAACTAAAGAAAGGATATGTCTATTTACATTTGTTATTGAAGCCAAGTGTACAGAGCTACATTGTTGTAGCGAGCATCAGAATAATGTATTAGCCCAAACTGTACGTGATTGAATTTAGCAGCTGAAATATATTTTGCTTTAGAATTAATAAATATTGAGTTAAAATGTTATATGGCTGCAAGTGTTCAGATCACATATTTTCCTTTGTAAAAGTTTTCTTCTATTAAAAATAAAATATCTTTCGTTTAGACTGGAAATTCAGGACTATAGCGATGTGTTGGCAACAGCGCATAAATTATGCGTATCATGTCCGCCCTTCTATCAAACAGCTAATCTTGTCTTAGGACTAATTTCAGCATTTTAGTCAATTTTAGTGATTTATTAGTCAATGTTACACAGTGGATGTGCCAAGTGATTTGTGATAAAATGCCTGATACGTGCTATTTGTGTAAAAAGACTTTTTTAAGCGAAAATATTTCATTTCACAAGTAAGTAACAATTCTGCCATAGGCGTAACAAGAATTATATCATTTCATTTACTGTTATTTTGTAGAAGTACTCTGCATGTTTTGTTATTTTCATAGAAATCGATAATTTTCATGCCCTTATAGTAGTTTTTTTATATTCTAAATATAAATGCAAAAGAGTGAAATTGGAATAAGTTTTGTCAACTATTATATTTTGTGTACATATTAGGTTCTAAATTAAAACCGCACGCCACTAAAAGATGCGTACCTGTCTTTCATTCCCTCCACCCCGCCTATCAGCTAGTCGGCTTCAAAACATTGCATGCTAGGAATATGTGAATCGCTTATCCCCTCTTTAGTTATACATCCATGGGGGAAAATTACTTTTTCTACAAGCATGCGTAAAACAACACTTTCCCGCACGCATTTTAATTCAGAAAATATCGGATGTTTTCCGATAACCTTTTTGACAAATTATTGTATTATTATCATTATCTTGTTGGACTACATACAAATAGTAAAAAAAATTAAGATTATTTTACATGAAAAAAGGGATTTTTAAAATGTTTGTTTTTAAGTTTTTTTTTAAAAATCATAATTTATTAAATCACCCCTGTAAACCTTACTCAAAGCAACAACAAACTCACCTGTTTAAGTAGGGTTACTATAGCTACAGTCGTGTATTTATTGACACTATGAAAGATTTAATTGTCACAATCGCATCTTTTCAAATATCTAAATAATTTTCGAGGTGATTTTGCTTGTAGAAAAAATACTGATCCTAACTCTTGCGGAAATTAACTTTCCCGCACTTAACTGCTTGCCCGAACTCCGCTTCGCGTCGTTCGGGCATCGGCAGTTCGCGTGCGGGAAAGTATAACTTTCCGCACTTGTTAGGATAATAACTATTCTTCATCGATGTAAGTTTCCACGATATAATCGCAAAATTCCGATAAACTCGGATTACTGGGCATCATTGAATGAATTTCTCCAGAAAAAAAGTTTCCTACTTCATGAGGGTCTAAAAATGGAAGTCCAAAAAATAGTTTAAGAAAATTGCCTATTTCTGAGTTTTTGTTTCGATATTCTGTGACTAAGCCCAAATTTTGAATTTTACGATACCAGGATTGGCACAAATGGAATCTACATCCTATAATTTTTATGTTCGGCCACATTATTGAACAAGCGTTATGAATTGCCTGTTCAAAATCAACAATGACTGTTGAAGGTTTAAATATCAGATCCAAAGTTTTACATTTTTCATTTAACAGTTGAAATAATTTTAAATAAGTTGAGCTGTTCTTGTTTCGTAATAAGCAAAATGCAACAGGTATATAATAGCCATTTTAAAAAGCATGAACGGTAAATAATTGAAGAAAAAATTTAGTACAAAACTGAAATGTTCCATCCATATATATTGTACTCACAGAGCAAAGAAAATGCAAATTTGTATAACACGAAAACACAATAATACCATTTTCTTTATCAACTACATTTAAGAATTCCTCATCTTTATTAGTTTTTGGTTGCATGTCCAGGAGTGTATCATACACTTCATTTTGATTTTTAGGATGTGCTGGTAAAACACTCCGACGAGCGACATATACAGGGTGTGTTACGACGAAGGGGCAGTAGAAATATCTCGAGATCTATGTCGATTAAAAATCTGAAAATCTGTACTTGGCCATTTTCATTGATGGCTTATCTGCCTAAAATAATGTCATTAATCTTACACTTCCGGTTATACCGGAAGTCGCCATCAACTTTGTTATTTTAAATAAAACACCCTGTATATTATTACATTTTCGGATTCCGCATAAAATTCTGGACTAATTTTATGTAAGGTAGTCTATATTTAAAATCGATAGTTTTTGAGTTATTCAACTTTTTTTAAAAATTTTGACAGATGCGAATGAATTTAGAAAAATCAATAACTGGACTATTTCACAATCAAAGGAAACAAAAGTTGCTACGCTTGAACAGTAAGTGATGTTCTTTAATGCGATAAACAAATAATTTAGTTTTACAACACAGGGTGTTCTTAAACGGTGTGCCATTTTTCAGGACTTTGAATCAGAATAAGTCAAAATTTTCAAAAAGGACACCCTGTATATACTTACGTCGTCTCACGTGAAATTTATTTGGCTTTCAAACTGTATTGTAAATCAGATTTTATATCCTAGGGGCAGATTTGCACATACAAATCACACATTATATGAAAGTTAATTTGAGAAAATTTTTGAAAAACATAGCAAACTTTCTAAATTAATAGTTTATAATGCATTTATTATTGTCTTCCTAAGACTTCAGTATCTATAAAACACTAAGCTTCCATTAAAAGAGGTAAAAAGGCTCTTACAAAAAAGATTATTAAACGATGTCATTAGTGGGAGACGAAATAATATTGCATTTAAAAAAACAGTATTTTAATATAATTAAATTTAATAAAATACAGAAAGGATTACGTTTAATTTAAATGTTCAAATTGCCGACCGTTTGTCGCTAGACATTTGTGAATGCGACGTATCATGTCTTCTGTTACGGCCCTTCGGATCTCATTAGGATCTAAATTCATAAACGCCTCCCTAACCCTTTGTTTCATGTCTTCTTTGGTGGTGGGAGCAGTAGCATAAACTAAAGATTCTATTTTTCCCGAAATGTAGTCCAACGCCGGTGTCAAATCTGGCGATCGCGGAGGCCATCTAAAAGTTCCGTTCAGCGCTATCCAACCATCGTCAAAAGTCTGCATTAGGAGCTGATTAACACCATGAGTGTTGTGTACAGGAGCACCATCGTGTTGATACCACGCTGCTCTGTATTCCGCCAATGGTAAAGATTCTAATACTTCTTGCAAATTATATCTTAGAATATTTTCGTATCCTACTCCATCATTCAAGATTGTTATCATAAATGTTCAAGGACAGAATTCTGTTATTTTTAATGGAGTTTCGTCTCCCACTAATGACATCTTTCAATAATCTCTTTTGTAAGACCCTTTTTTCCTCTTTCAATGGAAGTTTGGTATTTTATAGAGACTAAATTCTTAGCTAGACAATAATAAATGCATCATAAACTCATAATTTAGAAAGCTTGCTATGTTTTTCAAAAATTTTTTCAAATTAACTTTCATATAATGTGAGATTTGTATGTGCAAATCTGCCCCTAGAATATAAAATCTGATTTATGTGAAAACTATTGACTTTAGGTATAGGGAACTCTAATACAATTTGAAAGCCAAATAAATTTCACGTAAGACGACGTAAGTATATACAGGGTGTCCTAATTGAAAATTTTGACTTATTCTACTTAACTACCTTGACTACCTTACATAAAATTAGTCCAGAATTTTATGCTGAATCCGAAAATGTAATAATATACAGGGTGTTCTATTTAAAATAACGAAGTTGATGGCGACTTCCGGTATAACCGAAAGTGTAAGATTAATGACATTATTTTAGGCAGATAGGCCATCAATAAAAATGGCCAAGTACAAATTTTCAGATTTTTAATCGACATAGATCACGAGATATTTCTACTGTCCCTTCGTCGTGACACACCCTGTATATTACGCCGTAAACATTCCAAATCGGAAGATATTATTTCTCCAGTAATTTCGTTATTCTGTAAAAAACAAATATCAAAAAGTTAGCGATGGTTAAGAAAATAAAATAAAAGCGCAAAAATAAAAACAGATAAATAAATAAACAGACACATGAAGTTAAATAAAGCTTGGTAATAATAATAAAAAGAACAAACCTTTAATTCCTTATGAATTAGCTTAGAAGGTCTTTCTGTTAGATCGTCTAACGCCTTCCTTTTCAAAACATTGCTAACCTGTTGCCTTTTAAGAGAACTATCTTCCATGTGATTATGCTCTAGATTTGTTTCTAAGATAGTTATTTCGTCTTCCTCCGTATAAATTTTAGAAGAACACTTTCTGTTAACACACCGCCAACGAATTTTTCCGCATTTTGCTACATGAGCTTTAGAAAATTTAAAATTATTTAGTAACAATAATTTGTGCCCTTTTTCACTAATCATACACTTTAAATTCATTTTTGGTGCAGTTACACTTTTTAAACAAACTAAATTAACTAGGAATACTCATGAAGGATAATGATGCTAACTAGAACGTTGCTGGATTTAAACTAATAGGTATTTTAAGATTTGATAGAAATTAGCAAGTGTCGAAAATTATCCACTATTACCTACTACCCTAATGATATTTTAATTATATTCGAAGGATTCCAATTATTCGATTAGATAATAAAATTCTTTCGTGGTCGAACTAAAGAGTGGGCTTATCTTGACCTTTTTCAAAAAAGGATTAATGCAGGTACTCGTGGTTCAACTAACCGGTCCCCCACTTTTGGGCGCTCCGGTCGGTAAAAAAGTTGTTATTTTTGTTGATGATGTCAATATGCCGAAATTGGAAACTTATGGAGCTCAACCGCCAATTGAATTATTAAGGTAGGTTATCTGTCAGCTGTCAATAACTTCACATTGATGTCAATTTGAAAAACATTTTATAGACAATTTGTAGATTACAGTGGATTATACGATAGAGAAAAACTATTTTGGAAAAAAATTGAAGATGTTATTATAACAGTGACATGCGCGCCACCTGGTGGTGGTCGAAATCCATTAACTCCGAGATTTGTACGACATTATGGAATGCTTTTAATACCACCTCCAAGTGAAAATGCTCTTAAAGTTATTTTTAAAGTAAATATTTTGATGTTAACTGTCAAATGTTGACTGTCGAATGTCAAATCTCGAATATCAAATATCGTTGACAGTCGATATTTGACCGTTGTCAACATTCGACAATCGACATTTCGCATTTAACTGTCGACATTTGACATTTGACAGTCGATACATGACATTGACATTCGACAGTCGTCATTTGACATATTTGAGAGTTAACATTTGATACACTACATTTGATGTTGCCTATCGAATGTCAAATGTCGACTGTCAACTGTTAAATGACGATTCTCAACTGTCAACTGTTAAATGTCGTCTACTAACAATATCGACTGTTAAATGTCGATTGTCAACTGTTAAATATCGACTGTCGACTGTTAAATGTCGACTGTCAACTGTTAAATATCGATTGTCAACTGTTAAATCTGACTGTCAACTGCGTTAAATGTCGATTATCAAATGTCAAATCTCGAATATCAAATGTCGCTGACAGTCGATATTTGAGTAAATATTTGAAAGTCTATATTTGACACTCTACATTTGACACTTCACATTCTCAGTCGATATTTGACATTTGACAATCGATATTTCACATTTTGACAGTCAACATTTGACAGTTGTCAACATTCGAGAGTCACCCTTTCGCATTTGACTTTTGAAAGTTGACATTTGATAGCCGACATTTGACATTCGACAGTCGATATTTGACACGTTTGACAGTCGACATTTTAGAGTTGACATTTGATACACTACATTTGATGTTGACTATAAAATGTCGATTGTTAACTGTTAAATGAAGATTCTCAACTATCAACTCTTAAATGTCGTCTACCAACAATGTCGACTGTCAACTGTTAAATATCGACTGTCGACTGTTAAATGTCGACTGTCAACTGTTAAATATCGATTGTCAACTGTTAAATACCGACTGTCAACTGTTAAATGTCGATTATCAAATGTCAAATCTCGAATATCAAATGTTGTTGACAGTCGATATTTGAGAGTCAATATTTGACAGTTTACATTTGAGAGTCTAAATTTGACACTTCAATTTGAGAGTCTAAATTTGACACTTCACATTTGACAGTCGATATTTGACATTTTGACAGTCGACATTTGACAGTAGTCAATATTCGACATTCAAAATTTCGTATTTGACTTTTGACTTTAATTTTTAGGCGATTTTAAAAGGATTTTTAAACAGTTTTATTAAAGAAGTTTAAGCAATGGCTGATGGAATGGTTAATGCAGCCGTGGAAATTTATCCAAAAATTGAACAAGATCTTTTACCAACTCCCGCAAAATCCCATTAGGTGTTCAATCTTCGGGATCTCTCGAAATGTATTCAGGGAATCACACAGGGTGATCCTGGTCTTATTCGGGATGAAAATGGAATGTTAAGATTGTTTTATCATGGATGTTTAAGGGTGAGTTAAGATCTTTTTAAAATCTTTATTTAAACACAAAAAATAACATTTCTCGATCTTAAAATATCAATATTTCGATTTTTAAAAATGCCAAACAGACAAAAATTCCCAAAACTTGCTAATTTTTTATTAAATTTCAACTTTTTTTCAGAATCACTACTAAATTTCCTATCGAACCCAAAAAATTGCATTTAAATACCACTTCTCAATTTCAAATTATTTATTTATTTTTATTTAATATTTCTAAACCGGTCCTGTCTGTTTATAGAAATCAATAAATCAACGCATGCGCAGACAACAAAATAGACTTAAATCGAATGTAAAAGTTTGTATTGTTATTTTTAGCACAGAACCGGCTTAAGAACTTTCTATCTAATAAAAATAAATTTCGAATTTAATAAAATATTAAATTCAATTTGCAGGTATTTCATGATCGGCTGATAAACGTTGAAGATAAAACTTATTTCTATTTATTAATGAAAGAAATTTGTATGCGAAATTTTAATAATCAAGTTTTGGAATTGCCCGATGAAGCTTTGATTCATAATCCTCCTGTTTTACTTTTTGGTGATTTTTCCATAATGGGAGCGGATAAGGAAAATAAATTTTATGAGGAATGCACCAATATTGATAAAATCAGACATGTTTTGCAGGTAAAAACCAATTCAAAGCAAGTTCTAAAACTGTTAAAAGCGCTTAGATCAGTTCCACTAGTTCCAAAACTGTTCAAAGCAGTTCGAAATCAGTTCCTAGACCAGTTAAAGCAACTCAAAAGTGACTTTGACTGTCTGGAGTACTCTGGAGCTATCTGGTACAATGGTTGGATTACCTACTAATATATTTCATGAATTTTTTTCAGGGATATTTGGATGATTTTAATTTATCGACAGGAAAAGAAATGAAATTAATCTTCTTTATGATGGCGATTGAACATTGTTTTCGTATTGCGAGGATTTGCAGAACGTGGAAATGCTTTTCTTGTTGGTGTTGGTGGAATGGGAAAACAAAGTTTAACCAAATTGGCATCGCATGTTAATACTTCCAAATCGAATTGACTCGAAATTAAGATCATACTTCATTTTTTGAAGTTTTAAGAAAAATGTGCTACAATGCTGGTGTTGTATTTGAAGATAGCGTTTTTTTGTTTAATGACACTCAAATTGTACAAGAAGAATTTTTAGTAGATGTAAACAATCTTTTAAATTCTGGTTAGTACTCTCTTTTAGTCTTTAAAATGATTTAATTGTATACAATTTTGTTTAGGGGAAGTACCGAATTTATATGAAGCTGAAGAACAACAAAGAGTAATAATTGGTGTAACTCAAGCTGCACGAGAAGCTGGAGTTGGTGATTTAAATCGAGATGCTGTTTATACCTATTTTATTGCAAGAGTTCGTACAAAATTGCATTTAGTTATTTGTATGAGTCCAGTTGGTGAAGCTTTTAGGTAAGATTTTTCTTATATTTAAACTCAAATTCGACATTAGCATCCCAAAATACATCTGTCATCTTGGATTTTGCTAATCTGACCTTGGATTCGTATTCAGCAACGTCAAAAACCCCCGTACACCAAATTTGGTGCGAATTGGTCAATTTTCGTAAAAAAATACATCCGCCATCTTGGATCCATTTTGAATTTGGCTCATATAACCTCGGATTCGTAATTAGCAACCTCAAAAACCCCCAGACACAAAATTTGGTGTAAACCGGTCAATTTTCATAAAAAAATACATCCGCCATTTTGGATCCAATTTAAATTTTGCTCATCTAATCTCAGATCTGTAATCAGGAACCTCAAAAACAACAAAATTTGTATCTTTTTCATTATTTTTTTCAATACAAAGACTATTTTTAAGGAAAAAAATGATCATTTGTTGTTGTTTTTTTTTTATTTTAGACGCCGATGTAGGATGTTTCCCTCACTTGTTAATTGTTGCACAATTGATTGGTTCGAAAAGTAGCCAAGAGATGCTCTACTTTCAGTGGCGGAAACAGAATTGGCAGAATTAGGTCAAGAAACTTCACAAAATTTATCGAAAGTTAGTGTTGCGATACATGAGGTAAGTATACGTATACGTATTTGCTAGTAAAATTTGCATTTTTTAGTAGAAATGATATTTTGTGTTTAAAAAATGCAATTTTTGAGGAAAAATTGACGCTTTTTAGTAAAAAATTTGTTTTTTTTTAATATATTAAAAATTTAGCTTTTTTGGTAAGAAAGCGTTAAAAAATGTGGTTTAAAATTAGTTTTACATATTCTTGGTTAATAATTATACACTTAAAATCATTTTAAGCACCAAGTATTGAAAAAATTGGATTTTTAATACTAAATAGAATGTAATTTTGTTATTTTTATAATTTTTTCTGAAATATTTAGTGTTATGAATAAATACAGTGAGAAAAAAAAAACTAATTTTGTTTATAAAATACTATTTTAACGGATCATTGATAGTCTATATGTTACGGGTAATACACGGAAATTAATTAATTTGCGAATTAACCGGATAAAACGCGAATTAGTTGACTCAGTTGGTTAATAGTAAAAGGAATATTTTTTTTTTGTAATTTATCCGGTTAAAACGCGAATTATTCAGTATATTTTGTTTTAACCGTTAACAATTGGTTATTTCGCGAATTAACTGGATAAAATGTTATGCGAGAATTAGTATCATATTCATAGGCGTGTATCAATAATAAGATGCAACTATTTTAGGTAAAATTTTATATATTTCAAAAACACAAATAACTTTTTAAGCAAAAATTAAACTAAAAATCTTTGAAAAAAAACTTCTTATTAACCTTTTTACAGAAATACATAGGCATTATCTACTTTTTAGAACAGGATAGGCTTGAATGACATTTAGAATTACATAACAAATTTTTGGACATTTTTACATTTTTTTATGAAACATTTGCTTTTACAATTACATTTTTGGAAACCCTGTCCTCCTGGAACTGATTTTTTTTTCACTTGACACACACTCTAATGGGATTAACTTTTTTTTACAAACAGAGAATTGATTTCTAGAGTATATTTCACGGATTGTGCCATTTTTATTACCTAGTTCATAATATCCATTTTCTTTATCGGCATGTACAACCGTCATCAATGCATTATTAAAGTCACAACGCCCTCTATCTAAATCTGGAATAGGTACTCGGACAGTATCACCGACGTTACAAGATGGAAATTTTTTATTTGATAAATGCTTCATCTTTTCCGATTCTTTTTCTAAACACTTTTTAGCTTTTACTCTATTTTCTAAAATACTGAATTGTTTTACACAAATATTACAATTTTTACGTTCCAAAGTCTGACAAAGACACGTCTGATTTGATACATCGGTGATGTCATTTTCTGTTTCCATTACTGTACTATTATTTTCTTGTAGGTACGTCAATTATTTCTATCTGTATATTTTCATTAGGTTCTTCGTTTAATTCCAATTACATGTTTTTATTTTCTATATTTATATAAGTGTCGGTTCCTTCGTTAGTATAATTTTCTTCGTTTTCATTTTCCTGTATTATTTCAAATTTATTATTTATTATTAACAGCTTTTACATTTTTGTTTATAAAAGTCTCACCATTATCCGTTTGGTCTTCTATCTGAAATATATTTTCATTTAGTTTTACGCTTCTTTCAGTAGTTTTTTCAATGCTTGTGTCTTTTACTATGTTAAATAGCTCATCTTCTTTACTAATTTCTTCAATAAGTTCTCTAGGCAGTTTGGTATCTAATAAACCAACTTTATACCATACATTTCTCTAAAAGGTGAACGCTTTATTCCATCATGGTAAGCACGATTCTTCAGTACTTGAATAAATTTAAGACCTTTTGACCGATTATTTGTATTATTATCTATCATCCATGTCGCAAGCATTTTTTCCACGTCTTGGTTGCATCTTTCTACATTCCCTTGTGATTGACTGTGGCGAGGTTTTCCGGTTACTAGTTTAAGTCCAGGCCACATATTTTTTAACTGCTCTAGTGCATGATTACAAAATTCACGTCCATTATCTGAATGAAGAATCATTGGTGCACCAAATATATCTAGTAGGTATTGTTGTAGCTACCTCAACAGCTGTTTTTGATTTTATGGGCTCAATTGCACAAACTTGGTTAAATGATCCTGATATACTAATATGAATCTATACAGCCCATTAGAATTCGACTGCATATCGATTAAATCGACTTGGCATCGACTATTCATTTCCGAATGTATAAAGGGTTTAACAACCAACCCCTTTTTCATGCATTTTTGTTTGATGAGACATGATGTGCACAAACTAAGATAAATAGACACACTTTCCTGAGTAATATTTTTATATTTTTCCTTTAACTCCTCAACCATTCTATTGCGACCGCCATGTCCAACAGCCAAGTGAGTTTTATGAATAATATCAAAGTAGAGTAGTCCTCAATTGACACATAATATTGAAATCTTTTTCATTTGGCTTGATTGGTGTGATTAATTTTTCAACACCGCACCGCCTATGGTACACACGTCATAATGTTTTAAACGACGATATTGTTTAGAGGTTTTTGAAACAGTATTTTTTGCCTCTTTAACTGATTCTACTATATTCTTATAATCGTCACAACTTAAATACGCGATGTTAACACTTTTTTAACAGCCCTTTTAAAAAATTCCTCATTAAAACGCGTTTTAACTTTGTTTAAGCTTTCACTACTTGCATCCATGTTGACAGATAATGTAATAGTAACCTATTACAAATTACTATATAACCTATACACCAAATAGGGATGCTTCTTACGTAATTCGCGTTTTAACCAATTTGCGCAAGATAATACCCGAAAATAAGTCATCTTCGGGTTTTATCCTTTGCATTTGGATAAATTGCGTTTTATCCGGTTAATGCGCGAATTAACACATTTCGTGTTTTACCCGTAACATATACACTACCATATAGTTTTAACAACAGAAATATCAAAAAATGAATTTTTAATATTTACTATAAAATAATAGGTTTTATAAAGTTGTTTTTGTTTATTTTACTAAAAATGGACTTTTATGAATGAATAAAAACTGTTAAAAAAATTGAATCAAATAAAACAAGAATTATTAATTTCATGTATTACTGGTTGCATAGACACCACCAAATCATACTAAGTGTCTACAATATTTAAAAATTTATATTTTTGGTATTAAATTAAATATTTGGGATATAATTAGCGTAATCTTATAATTTTTATAAACTTATTATATAAAATTCATGTATAAATAAACCATTTAATTGCTTATTGTTTTAAAATAACCGAATAATCAAATAAGACGAGACCACTTAAACGTCAAACCAAAACTTCATATAATTTGTTTACAGGCTTGTAATGTAACATATCTTATTATTTTTATTAATTGTAGAGTGTAGAAGCAATGACTGTTCGATTTTACGTTGAAATGAGAATATATTATTATACAACTCCAAGTAGGTAGTTATTTGGAATTGATTAAATTATATAAAAGTATGCTGGATGTGAAACAAGACAAAATCGGAAAAACACGGGATCGAATTGGTAATGGATTGAATGTGAGTAGCCTTTATTTTATAAATTTAATTCAGTGTTTTAAATCATTATTGTATAAACGATCCAAAATAACTGTATGCATAGGCGTACTTAAAGTTATTTTACAAAAGGGGGTGTACAAATTTATTTCGTTCGGAAATCGTATATCTAATGATAGAAAAGTGATAAAACGGATTTTGAGAGGTCTAATTTTCTGATAAATGTTTTATTAATACTTTTATCTTGACACCTTTATGTTAAATGCAAAAAAAAGCAAATGAAATCAGACGGTTTTTTGGCTATATTCAGGTTTCGTGAAAAATGATTGTTTTTGGGGATAAAATGAAGTTTTTTTTGCTAAAAATAGACTGTTTTTTTGGGGTAAATAATGACTTTTGGTGAGAAGTAAATTTATAATTTAAAAAGAAAGCGTTTTTTGGTTGAGATTAAGTCTTTGTTAATAAAAAATGACTGTTTTTGTGAAACAAGTCAGGTTTTTTTTGCGAAAGATGAACAAAATGCATTTTTTCTTAAACAATGACAGGATTTAATATCGTTTTTAGTTAAAAAATGACGATTTTTAGGAAAAATAATGATGTTGTGTTGATAAAAAAGACGGTTTTTGAGAACAAAATTATCTGTATGTAGGAAAGATGATGATTTTTTTGAGAAAACTGTTTTATTTATTTGTCTACCATTGTTTTAACGTTAAATAAACGAATTTTGAACCAAATATAGTTCCTCGAGCCACTTAAGGCCTATGGTAATTCCCGCCTATAAAATATGCAGTTAATTCTTACTGGATTACAAGAAGTGTTAAATAACGAATAAATACGTGAATAAGTGAACACACACAAGTTAATTGCTCTTCATTTAATTTCTGGTTTTTACGTGAAAAAGTTAATCAAAAATTCTGAGATTTTGGTGAAGTGACTATAAGTGTGTTGTGCAATTATCCTGCTATTTTGAACTAAATTTGTAAAGTAGAACTTTGTAAATAATTAATAAACTAATGCCATTAATAATTTACGGCTAATACAATATACTTTCAATTCTTATCTTAACAAAAAAGGTGAAAGAGATAATAGAAATAATTTAGAACTTCTTATCTACAACAGTGAACTTTTTTAAACGCTTTTGTTGGTGGCTGACCTATCACATATATTTATATTAAGGTGATGGTTTTTTAATGTGTTCATTATTAATACAAAAGGTGATCATACACTGTAAAAATAAAGTAATAAACTTCTTGTTGAAAATATGAAGGAGGATGACATATCCAGAATATTAAATGAAATAAAACTAACTCGTCAGGATGTGGGAGACTTAAAACAGACACTTACAAATGAAGTCAAGGATCTAAAAAAGAATTATTGAAGCTAAAAAGAAAGTAATCTTGAAAATTTAAAAACAAAAATCAAAAGTTTTGAAACTGAGAATTTGGATTTAAAAGAAAAAGTAGATGAATTGGAAGAACAATCTAAAGAAAATGGTATATAGGTACCTATATGGACTTCAACCTGGTAATGGAGGAATTTCTATAAATTACGTTTGCGAAAAATTATATCAGTTACTAAATATTCTCCATCAGACATAAATAAATTTGTCTGGTATAAAAATTCTCTTAATAATCCTGTAAAGTTAGATTTAATTTCAAATATCAAAAAAAGGGAAATACTAAGTAAGTGCCACCGTTTAAAAGGAACAAATATCAATATTACACTCGACTTTACCCAAAAACAAAGAGAGGAACAGAAGATACTTAAGTACCACCTAAGACAAGCTAGAACTAATAAAAACATAAAAAGCTACATTAAAGGAAATAAACTTTATATTGACGGAAATGCCTATGTAGCAGAAGAGCTTGAAGCAAGTAACGAAGAGCCACAAAAAGCAAGCAGCGCTCCAAATACACCTACTGTTCAGGATAAACCTCGAAAAAAAGACAAGGTTGATGGCGATAATGAAGTTTTAATAGAAAGTGCTACAAACACACCGAAGATCTCACTAGTGAATGTTGATAAAAAAAAGGAAAAATAGGCGAAACAAGTGGATGCAAAGATCCAAGTTGACAAATCAAGGGCACGGGCCAATTCGTAACTTTTAATGGTATCCTTTCTTGCGGCAAAATATAATCAGGCCAATTCATAACTTTTCAAAAATCGACACCGGTGAATTCATAACTTTTGACAGTTGAATTCGTAACCATTGGATTTTAGGTATAATAAGCGATAAGTGGGTCTCCCTTAAGCAGGTCCCTACCTAACACTATGTGAAATGAAACAAAATATAAAAAAAATTATTTAATGGAAAAATAAAGAAACAGTTTTACAAATAAACCAACTTTTATAAACAATGAAAAATAAAATAAAAAACAGATATCCAAACAAAAGTTAAATATTTACAGTTTTATAAAAAAAAATACTTTATTTGTTTATACCGGTATACTGCAGCTTTTACAAAATTATATTCAGAAATATTGCCTTTTATATAATCTTGTATTAGATTTTCAATGCAGGTTTCTGCAAATCTAACCGCCTTTTTTTAATTATTGGTCTGGTTTCGATACTTTGTAATCTATAAGGATGTGTTTTTATGTACGAAATCGATGAACTCAAAAACTACTGGACCGAATATTATGAAAATTGGTATATATATTGTTATGATTCTCCTCTTTGGCTCCGGCTTCCAATGGGTTGGGTTCTTCTCGTTTATTCAAATTATTTTAATTTAATTAAAATAGTGTTGTTTTTAGAATTCTCTTTTATTTTTCACTTCAAAATATTTTTTCGGAGTAACCTAGTTGAGTCCCAGAATTTATAATCCATATTTCTAATAGCCGAGTTGAGTCCCGAAGATGGGTAAATTGAGTCCCGTGTCTACCTGGGGCTTAGTCGGTGTACATAATGATTTCTAGGAATTAGAAAACAATAATTTATTTTAGAGCATATAATTTTATTACAAAAATGTATACCTACAATATTTACCTACAAAAAGCAATATAAGCTAGAATTACATGCTAATTCATTTATTTAACTATTTTAAATGTTTCACCTACACTTTTGAGGTAATCAAATGTTGATATTAATCTATTGTTTAGACCATGGATGGAGAACATTTGCTTAAAAAACTTTGGGCAATATTCAAAAGTTCCATCTATATAAATGGTGTCCAAATCTGCTAAAAATTCTAAATTGCTGCTACAGGAAAACATAATAATTTGGTTTTCTATGTCGTTCACCATTAGAAAATTCTCGTTTTTGTTGGTTTTCACTGGTGATGTTTTCAATATATCATGAAATTCCTCCATACTTTTTGGTAATCTAGGCAGAAGAGATCGTCGGGCGTTATACATATTTTTTCGAACCAATGCCCCGTCTTTGGTAGTCAAGGTACCTACTAATATCTCCATTTCGTAATTCCTTTTGCAAAATTTTAAGGAGTTACTTAACATTTGACGGTTAAGTGCATCTTCGTTTAATTTGCTATGGTTGTGTTTATCCCGAATTTCCGTCACTACGTTGTCACCTTGGGTTTTTAAAAATGCTTTACATTTTTCTCTCGTCTGCGCACAACACATCCAATGCGTTATTCTTTAAAGATTTGTGAAAACGATATTTGAAGCCATTTAACACAATCAATTGTTTTTCTTTTTCACTAAGAACAATTTTCACTGAACTCATTTTGGCAATCAACTTAACACCGTATCGTATACAGATAGATTGCACCATACTAAATATTTTGTAGGATATTGCTTTTTTATATTAGATTACCATAAATGCATAACCAATAAAATCTTTTCATTCCTCTATTGTTATTTCAGGTAATAACAATATTTCTAAATATGCTTAAGTACAAATTAGAAAGTACTTACAAATTAGAAAGCTATTAAAAGGTAATTAGAAGGATTACGATGTCCGGGACTCAATTCGACCATCTAAATATTTTGACCCTTCTTAATTCAGGTATATGGGACTCAATTTACCTATGCCCTATTTTTTATAAAAATGACAATCTTTCAAAATAATATTAACAATCAAATTCCAAATCTTCCTCATCTCCATGGCATTTCACCGCTTTATATACAATTCAAAAAAAATAATAGTCACTGGTCTATGTCGTCACACTATACAGTAAGATATTTTATTTACATAATAGACACAGTGATACCATAACAATTCCCCACAATTAAAAAAATTAAAATTTTCTCCAAAGACATATTTTAATTTTTTAAATTTACTTTTATTTTTTTTTTGTATTATTTTTTTATAACCTTTTTATTCAGTTTTCCTTTATATTTTGTTTTAAACAACTTGAATTTTTTTTTTATCCCTTTCTAATATTTCCCCATTATTAATTTTCTTCCATAATTTTAATCTTAATTTTAATTTTATTTTAATCTTATTTACTTTTATTTAACTATTTTATATTTTTTTTTCTTTTTTTTTTCTTTTTATAATTATACATTATATCCTTCCAAATCTCGTTTAATCTTGTTTTAATCTTATTACATTTTTCAAAATAATTTATATCCTCATCTTCGTACGTTTTCTTCTTAGATTTCCTTTTATTCTCATTATCATAAATAATTTCAGTTTTATATTTAATTTTATTAATATAATAATATACTTCATTTTTATATTTCTTTTCATCAACTTCATATATTTCAATTTCATATTGTGCTTCTTTATTTTTGTAATATTTATCTTTATCATTCTTCTTATTATAGTCATATTCATCATTTAATTTTAATCTCATATTTTCATTTTCTTTTTTCATTTTGTCTTTATAAGTAACATATCCTTTATAATCATTATTTTTATTTTTTTCTTCTTGTACATTGTCTTCATGACAAATAAATTCTTCATATTTTCCCGTAGGTTTATTTCTATTTTCATTTATATTTGTATCATAATCTACCTCCTTAATTCCATGTTTCAATTGATCTACTTCTTTTTGTATTTTAATATTTTCTTCTTTAAAAATATTTTTCATTTCATTTATAATATCTACTTTCATATTATTAATATCTATTTTCACTTCATCTTTCAATTTCTGAATATCCACTTGCATAGTTAATATTTTACCATTTACTTTGTCCATTTCAGCTTTCATTTCATTTTTATTACTCCTCATTTCTTCTTGTAAATTTCTGGTATTTTCATCCATTTTTCTATTATTTTCATCAAATTTATTTTCCAAAAATTTAAACATTCTCTCCATGTCTGTTTCTTGATGTGGTTTTGAACTAGTAGCATCTCCTATCACATCTACATTTACCACTTGAATACTTGTGTTTTCTTCTCCTTCTGAAAATCCATCATTTTCTGTTATACCAATATTTTCTATTATTTCATCTACATCCTGTCTTATACCATCATTCCTTTGTGTTTCATGCCTATTTTTACTGTTTTCTTGTATTTCATCCTTTCTCCTTCTATTTCTTCTATTTTGTCTTGTATCCATTTTATTTAAGTATTTTTTTAAGTATTTAAAATGTTAATTTGTTATATTTATTTAATTTATATGTTGGTATTCAAAAATTTAATAATTTTAATTTTAAAATTAATGTTTAGTTTTTAATTAAATTCTCCCCACAATTAATCACTGCCTCTATTATACAAATATAAATACCTTACCTATCTGTCAGTCCTGTCTGTCAAAGTCCTTGTCTTCTCTCTTAATTTTCCGTTTTCCAGGTTTTCTCGTTCTTGCAGTAGTTCTTGTAGTGCCTTGTAGTAAGTCTTGTAGTCCCTTGTATTAAGTCTTGTAGTGGCTTGTAGTAGGTTTTGTAGTGGCTGCCCCACGTTGGGCGCCAAATTGTTATGATTCTCCTCTTTGGCTCCGGCTTCTAATGGGTTGGGTTCTTCTCTTTTATTCAAATTATTTTAATTTAATTAAAATATTGTTGTTTTTAGAATTCTCTTTTAATTTTCAGTTTCACAAATATTTTTTATAAAAATGACAATCTTTCAAAATAATATTAACAATCAAATTCCAAATCTTCCTCATCTCCATGGCATTTCACCGCTTTATATACAATTCAAAAAAAATAATAGTCACTGGTCTATTTCGTCACACTATACAGTAAGATATTTTATTTACATAATAGACACAGTGATACCATAACAATATGTATTTTTCCACGGAGAAGGTTTATATGATATGCTCATTGATGCCACTCGCCACCAGGTGGCGCTGCAAAGTGGCAACTTATGCCCCGTTCAACCGATTTTCATGAAAATTGGTATGTATATGTATTTTTTTACGGAGAAAACGAATATGCTATGCCCATTAATGTCACTCGCCACCAGGTGGCGCTGCAGAGTAAGAACTTCGGCCCTGTTCAACCGATTGTCATGAAAATTGGTATGTATATGTATTTTTTCACAGAGACAACGAATATGCTATGCACATTGATGTAACTCGCCACCAGGCGGCGCTGTAAAGTATCGACTTCTGCCCCGTTCAACCGATTGTCATGAAAATTGGTATCCATGTGTATTTTTCCACGGAGAAAACGAATATGCTATGCACATTAATGTAACTCGCCACCAGGCGGCGTTGCAATGTATTGCCTAAAAATGAACTATTCAAAAAGCAAATCAACTAACTTCACTTCTATCATCTGTAAATAAGCTTAAAATAATCACACAAATAATAAATAATATAAATAAGTTATAAAAATTTATAATATATCTAATCGATAATTTACAAAACCGTAAAAATTTGGAAAATTGGTAAAAAAACATTAGTAGGCGGTACGACGTTCGCCGGGTCAGCTAGTTTGGTATAAATTCTCGTTTGAAATAATAAAAGGGTGTTAGTAAATACATGTATGTTTGGATGTGGAAAATAAAAACTATCAGAAAGGTGAGAATGGAAAGATTCACAAGGATTTGTGGTAAGGTGTAACGATGAAGAGTTGGAAGCCCATATTTTTGGGGGGAAAATAGCATTTTCACATATATAATTTTCTACAAGATAATCTGCAAATTTATAAAATCCTGCTATATTGGGAATTGTAGCCATAAAATCATCTACAAAACAATCGCTTACTCTGTCTGGAGGAAGAAATAACAAACCAAAAATTTCATGTAACCATTTACCGTTTTCACAATTTTCTTTATATAAGTACTACTGAGAGACCTAAGTTTTGAACTTTGCGAAACCAAGATTGCGCAAGGTGAAACCTGCGTCCGAAAATTTGTACAGTTGGCCAAACAGACCTAATCGCTTCATGTATACCTATTTCGAAGTCAACAATAATTGTCTTTGGACGGAGAGGAAAATTTATTTTCTCTGAAATTGAATTCAATTTAGTAAAAACAAGTTTATAAGTATTACACTGCTTATTAGGCAAGAGACAACAAATAAGGGGAATATAATGTCCACGTATTACACAATGAATGGAAAACAATTGGTAAAAAAATTTAGGGCAATATGTAAAAGTGCCATCCATATAAAACGTTTCTGCTTCAGATAAACATTTTAAGTTTGAGTCGCAGCCCAAAATAATTATATTATTTGCAGGATCGTTTTCGAGCAGAAAATTTTCTTAACGATCAGTTAAAAGATTTAATAAACTTATTGCTTCATGCACCTCTGATATTGTTTTTGGCAATTTAGGAAAATTTTTATTTCTGCTTCGGTTCATGTTGTGTCGTATTAACTCCAATTTATCAATGGTCAACTTATTTTTATAAGAACAAGTTGCTATTTCTTTATTCATAATTTTTGAGGGCTTTTCACATATATCTTCCACTGCTTTCCATTTGCACACATTGCTGACAGACTGACGTCCCAATTTTTTTTCATCTGGCCCATGATTGTGGTTTAAGATTTTATCAACTACGTTGCTAGTGTTTCCTAAAATTAAAGAAATTTATTTTTTTAGGTACATTAAAAATTAATCAAAAAAGTAGGTATTTTAGTATTAATTACCTATATATATTTACCCAAAAAAAGTTGAAATGTTGGAATAGGTAGAGAAATAAATTAAATACCTATGCATAACCCATATGTAGAAGCAACATGGTTTCATTATACCTAATCATTTGAAGTTGGACTCTTCCCGTAATTGAGAAAAAATTATTTGTATTTTCATTTGTTAATAACTACTTAAATAATAATTAATTAATAATGTGAGCATTGCAGATTATAATTGAGCAAATTGTGAGCAATTTATTAAAGAAAAGATTTAAGTATTAGAAAAGTTGAATTCTCTTCGCGTATTTGAGAAAAAATGATTTGTATTTTTATTTGTTAGTAACTAATTAAATGATTAATTAATAATGTGAGCAATTGCAGATTATGATTGAGCAAATTGTGAGCAATTTATTAAAGAAAAGATTTATTAGAAAAGTTGAATTCTCTTCGCGTATTTGAGAAAAAATGATTTGTATTTTCATTTTTTACTAACTAATTAAATGATTAATTAATAATGTGAGCAATTGCAGATTATGATTGAGCAATTGATGAGCAATTAGGAGCATTTAAGAAATATTGGCAATTATTATAATTCTATGCCAACTTTTTTTGGGATACCTACCTATATATTTAAAGAAAGGTTTGGAAACCATAAGTTCCTTAAAATTATTTTTAAAAATATTTTGTTTCAATTTTTATTTTTTAAAGTCATAGTGGATAACTTTTTTTGGATGAAATTTTTAAATAAGTAATTATTTAAAATTTCGTAACTGACCAAAACCTCTGAATAAAATTTATAGCAAATGATTTTGTGTTTTAATTTCACTAAAAAAAAATTATGTAAAAAAACTTACCTTCAGTGTAACATTTCGCCTTACAAGTAGAAACAGAACAATACCACAATTATTGTCGTCCACTCTTTAACACTTTTTTTAAGTGAAACTTAAAATTATTAACAACTAAAATTTTCATCCCTCGTTCACTTGTTATAAAATCGACCTTTAAAACTTCTTCCATGTTCATGGTTAGAAATAAAATGAATGAATATTGTTGGGTTGTTTAGTGGACTGTATATTCTTTAAATGATCTTTGAATTAACTTTGCACAAAAATAAAAACTTTATTTTGGATAATAAACAATTGTAAACTGTGTTAATGTATGAAAATGAAAAATAATAATGTCTGTCTTCACTTCTCTTGAACGAACGAATGTCGAACGTAGAACCATGAATCGTCTCGCCTCGGGACGGCGCAGGCCCGTTTCAATCATCTGGCTGGCCGTGGCTAATCGTCCGAAGTGACTGCTCGTACAAATATATAAAAATTTAAAAAATATTCCCTTTTAATAGGTACCATTCCAGTATTAGGGAAATACACAAAATTTGTAAGCAATCCTTCTAAGAATTAAAATCCCAATCATGTCGTAAAGTTGTGAATTAACCAGTGGAAAAGGAGGTCATAAAAACTACCTAGACCAGTAGGGTTACGAATTAGCCTGTAACTAGGAGTAGGGATTAAAATAGTTATGAATTCACCAGGACCCCAAATCAAGAACCCTTAGACACCGTAGTGAACGTGAATAAAAGGATATATATGTGTGTATGTGCATATATGTGTATATGTATATGCGTGTATATGTGTATATGTCTTTAATAGTATCATTATTGATTTAGATTTAAAATTTTATTGTAATTTCTTTTTTTTATATTTGTTTTTTGGTGTGAATTTATTTATTCGACTTAGTAATTTTCTGTCTGATACAAGAAAAACAATAATAAAAATAAATATTAAAATGAGGAATTTAAACATCGCATATTTTAACGTCAGCTCTTTATTGGCTCATTTTGGAGACATAAAAAATATTCTTTTAAGTGAAAAATTTGATGTTTTTTGTATGTCAGAAACACTTTTAAGTGACAAAATAGACAGCAACTTACTAAAAATAGCGGGCTACAAATTGATAAGAAGAGATAGGACAGCAACGGATACTAGAAAATATCAAGGTAGGGGGGTTGGAATTTATGTTGCGAGCTGGATAGAGTATGAAACTTTAAATTCCATTTCCAATAAAAGCATCGAACAAATTTGGTTAAAAATTAAGTTGAATAAACATACGTATAACATAGGTTCCCTGTGTAGACTACATGGTGGTGAATATAGCTATGCTTTCTTGAGACTTTAGAAAATACATTATCTCAATTTTCGATCATCTCAGATGGGGTGATTTTTGGTGGAGATGTCAACACCAACTATCTAGATATTGATAGCAGCAACACGCAAAAGCTTCTATCGTGCTTAAGTATATTTGATTTAAACCAAATCATAGACTCACCCACAAGAATAACTAATATATCAACCACTTTAATTGACTGGATTTGCGTTTCCAAAAGTTTTTTAGGCATAAAACAAAAAAAGTACAAGGTGTTTCTGATCATTTCTTAGTGTCATGTGAAATTAATGAGAAACTCAAACAAGAATCACAGAGTGTTACGTTTAGAAATTTTAAAAGAATCGACCATACACAACTCTTACATTTTTTGCAAATCTCTCCATTTTTTAATATAATACAATGCCATGATATTAACCAAAAAGTAAACATTCTAAACCAAATATTAATAACTATCTTTGACACACTTGCTCCACTCAAAACTATAACAATAAAAAAACAAAAACCACCCTGGCTTACTGACAATATACCTATAACATATGATTAAGCTAAAAGAAGATGCCTATAAAAAGTTTAAACGCACCAGAAACTAGGCACACTGGACTTATTATAAACAACTACGTAGGTAATCTCACAAATGTCGCAATTCAAAACGAAAAGAGGAGTTACCTTGATTACTGTATGCGATCCCGTAATAAAAAACTCTTATGGAAAAGGCTTAACCAGCTCGACATTACTAACAATAAAAAGCAAAACAAAATGTTACCAAAAAAACTTAACGACCCAAAAAAGATCAATGACTTTTTTTTACAATTTTCAGGTAAAAATGCCTCAATTGATACAGAACTATTAACATTTTATAGTCAAAACCTAATCACCAATTTTAGTATTACTTTTTCCTTCAAAACGGTAAATAAGGAACAAGTTAAACAACATTTGTTTAGCATTAAATCTTCAGCGGTTGGTCCAGATTTGATTAATCTACAAATGTTACTTCTTTGTTGTCCTAAGATTCTACCATTTATCACGAACATTATTAACTCCTGTATCCTAGAAAATAAGTTCCCTACACAATGAAAAATTGCAAAGGTAAAGGCAATACCTAAAAAAGGCAACTCAGAAGAGCTAAATGACCTTAGACCCATCAGTATACTTTCCTGTCTATCAAAGATCCTTGAAAAAATTATGGATAAACAAATCCGAGAACATCTAGAGCAACATAACATATTACCACAACATCAGTCAGGGTTTAGGTCAGGACATAGTTGCACCACAGCACTTGCAGACGTCACAGACGATATCATCCGTCAAATTGACAATGGAAAAGCAACGGTGCTCATTCTACTAGACTATTCAAAAGCATTTGATACCGTTAGTCATAAGTTATTCTATGCAATTTTAAACTTTATAGGCTTTGGGAACGATTCAAAAGCTTTAATGAAGGATTTTTTACAGAATAGACACCAATATGTAGAAACCACTGCCGGTGAGTCGGACCCAACCACTAAAGAGTGGTTTACCGCAGGGCTTCACTTTAGCTCCTCTGATTTTCAGTATATATACTTGCATATTAACATTTTGCTTACAAAACTGCAAAGCCAATCAATATGCTGATGACAATCAACTGCAGTTTTCTTTTGACCCAAAAGACTGGATGATTGCTAAGCATCTCATAGAAGAGGATCTTGAACGGATTGGTGCGACTTCAGAAAAGCACGGTTTAAAAATAAATCCCAGCAAAACGGTTGTTCTAGTATTTGGAAAGGATAAAAAGAAAATAAATACATCGTTGAATTTAAGCATCGGTGGCAAAACACTGTCGACAAAAGACTGCGCGAGAAACCTTGGCTTATTGATAGACACTGATCTAAGATTTCAGGAACCTACTAACAATAACATAAAAAAGCCTATATGAACCTAAAACTACTATATCCACACAGACATATTTTATCCATAAAACAAAAAATACAACTAACAGATTCTCTAGTCTTAAGCAATTTCAACTTCGCTGATGTCGTGTATGGACCCTGTTTAGATTTGAATGATCAGATAAGAATTCAAAAAGTCCAAAAATTTTGCCTATTGATAACTGACCACTTTGGTTACGATGTCTGGTGGTCAAAAAAAGTACTAGTTTTAGTGTGCACTTGAATACACCAGTATATTGACTAATATAGGTATTACAATTAATTTTAAAAATTAATAGAAACTTTTTATAACAAATGGAACTCATTAAATCAAATCTTCGTACTCAAAATAAGAGTAGAGTTTATTGTGCGGTGAATGGTTGTGGTAGTAATCAAATAAAAATTTAGAAATTAGTTTTCATGTCATACCTAAGCCTGGTAGCAGTTTTGTTTACATTGAAAATTATTTGGGAAAAAAAGATAAAAATAGATAGATTTAAATCCTGACAACGTGCTATAAAATTAAAAAATACAAATCCACATATAAGCCATTCACTTTTTATTTCCATCTCAGTAGGCTCTGTTAGTTACATGAAATTCGCCCATTATAATACACGTCTGTTCATATTGTTCTGTGGTCTTATTAATAATTGTAAATACGATGTTGTCACGTCTTCAATAAAAATATGTGTATTCATTACAAATATCTTAAGTAATTAAATCTGCAAACCAAATTTAAAACTTGCCGAAAATAAGTCAATGTATTTAATATTAAATTGAATAGGTACTAAAGTAGATACGTCAGTTTTCGCTGCAAGTAGGTACTATTAATATCCAAGAATGGTCTATTTAAATTCACATGAATTTTGACTGATATTCAAAATAACACATTCCTTTGCACAGAACAGATCCCTGTTTATAGTCAATTATCATATTATATTATTGATCTAGAACGAAAATAGTTATTATCCTATCAAGTGCGGAAAGTTATACTTTCCCGCAAGAGTTAGGATCAATATTTTTTCTACAAGCATAAAAAAGATACTTTATTCATTTTTTAAATTTTATTTTCAACTCCTAACAATGTAACAAAATTTTAATTTGTGACAATTAAAGTTTGTTGTTGCTTTGAGTAACGTTTACAGAGGTGTTTTAATAAATTATGATTTTTTTAAGAACAAACATTTTAAAAAATCTCTATTTTTATGCAAAATAATCTTTTTTTTACTATTTGTATGTACCTAGTAGGTACAACAACATAAAAGTAATAATACAATAATTTTCCAAAAGGTTATTGAAGGACATATTCATTTAATAAAAAAAGAGAAAGAGATATTTTCTGAATTAAAATGCGTGCGGAAAAGTGTTGTTTTACGCATTCTTGTAGAAAAATATACTTTTATATTTACATTTTATTACAAATAAATAATATAAGTAAAATTCAAAATGTAGCACATATACATATATTAATAAAAACGTTTAATACAGCTTTTAAATTACTCAAGCAATAGTAAAAGATCCTTTTTACAAATGTATAATAAAACTTTTAAATTATTCAAGCAGTGGTAAAAAAAATTATTTCATCAGTTTTGAGTTTAACATAAAAACACAGTACTCAAAGTCTATAGGTATCCATCTTTTTTAAAGTCTTCTATTTTACATCCAAATGGCATCGTAGTGTAACATTATTGTATAGTGGCTGTAGGATAATAAAATTTCACATCCAATGGGTTAATTGAGGAAACTATACTCCAGTAAAAATTTGATTTTCCTGGTCCGCCCCAGGTGGTGTCGCATTTGACTTAAATATGCTGATGTTTTAATAATGTTCTTTATAACAGAAATTTTTCAGAAAAATTAAGATTTGTTAGACATTTCAAACCGATACAATGAAAAAAATATTTTAATAAATTACATAAAAGCAAATAAAAACAAATACAGATGCAGATTTAGATGTAACATGTAAATGTTGTCGGTGTATTTGTATGATCAATCCTCTTCCATTATTTCACTGGAAGAATCAGAGTCACTATCAAATCCAAAAGCGGAATCGTCAGAATCTGATTCCTCCAATGAAATAATTAAAGGAGGAATATTGTCATGTGAGCAGTTTCCCATGTAAGTAGTCCAATCTGCCAAAATAAGTTCGTCTGTATGTCTACAAAAATTTTGCCACATGTCTGGTGTACATTTAGTCAATGCTTCTGTCCAAGTTTTTTTAACTCTTTCCTGGTCAAGATAAGTAGATGTAATATGTTTGTTATAATATGTCTTAGTAAACCCCCATGCTAGTTCTATTGGATTGTAGTGACAATGGTATGGTGGTAGTCGAAGTACTTCATGTCCTCGTTGTTTTAAAATTTCATCCACTACATATGTCTTTTCGTCAGTTTTATAAGGTAAGATTATAGAGTACAGTTGTTTCTTTGTCATTTTTGTGTCAAACCTAATGTTATTGTTAATCAACCATTCCTGCATCATTGCTTTTTTCGCTGAAAAAGAGGGTGGTTTGTTAATTTGAACTGAATGGTATTGCGCGTTGTCCATGACCACCACACATTTTTCTTGAAATACAGATAGAGCAGGAATGAGTTGATTAACAACCCAGTTTTTAAAAAGGTCACCATTCATACTTTTGTGATAGTCAAGGTCTGTATTCGAAGAGTCTAGTAACAAGTCACATTCTTCCAAAAATCCAGTATCAGTCCCTGCGTGTAAAATAGTAAATCGCTTTCCTTCGGATTTTACACGAGCTGGATTACTTTTTAGGTCAGAATCGTGCACCCACTGACGCACTGAACTACCATTTTGATAGATCCATGTTTCATCTAGGTACACGAATCTAACTCTCTCAGCAAGACTTTTTAGTTGTTTATATTTCCGAATGAAAGCGATCTTTCTAATTTTAACGTGTCGTTGTTCACATAAAATATGTCGTCCATTTACTTTTTTAAATTTGTATCCCATTAATTTTATAAGTTTGTATAGTGTCGTACGTCCCCCTTTAAAATCAAAATTTTGTTTAGCATCAGTCAAAAGTTTGTCTAAAGTAAAATGTTCAGTTTTAGCATGGTACATCCAAATCTGCCGCTGTAAGTCTTTTTTTAAAATAAACTTCTCAAATGTATCAGTTTTACATCCTTTATCTGCGACTTTCTCATTATTTTTCAATCCTTCTTTAATAATCTTCCGTATTTTCGATACACTAATCTAAAAAAATTAAATATTTTGAATGTTTGTCATATTAATTAGATTCAAAAAATATACCTCAGTTAGACAACGGTAGTTAAGAGATTTAAAAATATTTAACAAAGTTTTGAATTAAATTATAGTTACAAAAATGTATAATTTCGAAATTTGAAATCTGACAACATTGTATGTAATTTATTATGATATCTGTCAAAAAAGGTTATGTGTTCTTTTAATAATATAAATTTTATTTAAAAAAGTGATACATATTTATAAATTCATTACAAAAACCTCTCTCAAGTAATCTAATGCAAAATATATAAGTTTATGTTAGCGACTAGCATTGATTTAAAAGAAATACACATAAAATCGTACTTACTTGAAAAACCTCGGCCAATTGATTTAAATAAACACTCTCACAGCTGTTAGCTTGTTTCCTAAACATACCATAACATCTAACGATGCTGTTGTGAATTTCTGTACTTATTTTTTTTGGCATTGTATATTGAATCTAAGAAAGCATCAAATATTTCGTTATTGAATCTTCAACAATTTTACCTTTGACAATGTGCTGTCAATATTTCGACAGTAGGTACCAACCCAACAAATTGAAGTGCCAATCCAAGAAATAAAATGCATAGTCTACTGAGATTGAAATAAGAAGTGAATGAATTATATGAGAGTGTGTTCGGAGTTTAAAAAAAAGATGCAATTAAAAAACATAATGATATTAGTAAGGATTTTAGTGCTACAAATTTGAATGTGCTTGATAACAGTGATGAGTATTGCATTACCAATGATAACGCTGTTGAAAAAACATTCAATGATGTTGAAGTTCAGGTGGAAACTTTATTCATAAAACCATCATTCATGGATTTTATGAAGTCAGAAGAGAATTTACGAACAGCAACAGGGATTCAATCGTATGAAATATTGGATCTGATTTTGAAACCGATCCTTCGATATCATGAGGTTTATCTTTTACATGAGAAGTTTGTAAACATAATGCATTAAAACTCACAACATCACTATTTGGGTTGTCATTATTTTCACCACATTTTATCAAGTGTCCAGCTTGTAAAATTCTTTCTGCGTCTTTAATATTCTTCTGAGCTGGATTTGATCCAACAAATCGAAAAAATTCGTTTATAGAAAACATAAATAAATAAAATTCATAACATTAATTTCATGTAAACATATGGTTAATTCTTTGACTGCACACAATACGTAGCCATGTTTTTAAGCTCCGCCTACTACTGGTCAGTTGTCAATACGCTATATTTATGGAATAAGAAAATTCATTCCAGTAAGTTCTAAACTTCCAGTTGCTGGGTGGCTTAATATGAAAAAGAGGAGAGATCTTCATTCTCTGTGTTTTTTTCATAGGGTGATAAAAACTGCTATTCCCCAGTATCTCTTTAACAAAATCCGATATAGAACGGACATCCACAATTTAAACCTTCAGAGGTTTGATAACTCCACCACAGCACTCTACTACAATATATAAACGTAGCTTCTTATACAACGTCTATAGCCTGTATAATATGGACTACCCAACAATTTTAAAAACCTAACAATTATCTCTTTCAAAAAAAAAAAGTAAAAAAATATCTTTTTGAACTAAATTAGACGAGATTAGATGAGATCAATCTCATTTTAGTATAAATAGATTAATGATTTATTAATTACTTAATTTATTTATTTAATTAGGTATTATTGTTACGTTTTGGATTATCTTTTCTAAATTTAAATGTTAAAAATTTGAATGTTAAGAATTTTTTAGATTGAAATGTTAAAAATGTAAATGTTGCGAAACATAGATTTCAAAAATATCAAATATATCTAAACAATTCTAAAAAAATTGTTTAACCTGTATGTTTTATTTGTTTAAAAAAAAAACTTATCCATTTCCACCCCATCTAATTGTTCTGTTATAATATTGTTTTAATTCGTATGTTTTGTATCATTTCATTTTTATTTGTTTTAATGTTTTTTTAATTTTAATTGGATGTATAAATAACTTTTATTTTATCCTGTCCAGTAAATACACTTCCCTCTAATCAATTTGGCGCCGGTAAGTAAAACATTACGGTATCAGGTACTGTAATGTGTTGCCTAGCAACGCTGCTCTGATTGCTTAAGGGAAGACAATTACTTTTAATTTTTGACATTTAAAAATACTATAATGACTATAAAATAAAAATAAAATAATTAATTACTTACTTTTACATCCATATTTAAAAAGAAGTCAATGTTATTCAATTTTATATTAACAATTACATCTTAATAATAAAAAAATTATTTGACAGTGACAGATGTCTTTCAAGGTAATTTGACCTAACTAATCAAGTATCGAACTATTTTTAGTCAAGTTACGAACTACTGTTAAAATTTTTATGAATTTATTAATTTATAAAAACAGGATGAAATAAAATATAATACGATACATAGTCGTTAGGTGTTATTACAGTACTCTTTTTATTTCCGGACTTGGCTCCTACGTCGCCTCGTCCGTAAACTCACTCGTACTGTAATAAGTCACCTACCGACCTTGTAACGTATAATACTATTATGCACGACCGGGCGGTAAAGTACAGATTATTACATACATTTAGCGGGCGTAAAGTGCCACTTTAGCGCCCGTGGTCTACTTTACCGCCCGCCGGACGATAAAGTGTAGGTAAATGGCGGGCGGTAATAGTTATTTACGTAACGAGTTATGAAAAGTCCAATTTTGTTTAACGAGTGTGATGTTGCAGCAAGAGCGTAGCGAGTGCTGCAAATGAACACGAGTTATTTTTTTGTCTTAAATATTGAAATACTTGCAATCATCTAAACTGACAATGAGTCTAAATAAAAATGGCCACCACCTATTTTGACTTTGTTGTTAGGGTAACGACAACATAGGTATATAGGTTATTGTTTTAAAATATTATCTCTAGCCTCTGTGCATATTACTTTCAATCAAATTATTTATTTTAAATAACGAATGAATACAAATTATTAGGTGAATGGTTATACAGGGTAAGTTGTTAATAATATCGAGGTTCGAGGTATAAAATTCATGCAAGTTGAAATGGCATTTATATTAAATTGTTCACAAAAAATAAAAATACAAAATATCCTTTATAAGTTTTATTATTAAAACAATCGTTGACATTTGACAGCTGACAGATAACATTTTACATGTGACAGTAGAGATTTGACATTTCAAATTTGGCATTTGACAGTTGGAACTTGACAGTTGACGTTTGATATTTGACAGTTGATAGTTGCCATTTGACAGTTGACATTTGACAGTTGACATTTGACAGTTGATATTTCACAGTTGACAGTTGGCATTTGACAGTTGATATTTGACAGTAGACTTTTGTCAATTGACAGTGCAATTTTTTTTATAAATGATTATTTAATCGGTCGTGCATAAAAGTTTGTATGTATTTCGGGCGTAAACAGCGTTTATGGACCTTACGTGTTAATAGCCCTCGCCTGCGGCTCGGGCTCTTATTTACACGTTGCGGTCCATAAACGCCTGTTTTACGCCCTTGATACATAAATAACTATACTTTCCTACTAGATATTTCCTATAGGGACTAGACATTAATCAATTTATATTGCCTTCTAGTTCCTTTTTGCAAAAGATTGTATTTAAAATTAGGTATTATTATTGTAAACATCACTTAAATGCAAATAAATTTATTTATTATTATTTATTATAATGAGAAATTCAGGGCCTTACATAAGGATTTCCCCCACCAGGCATGACAGCTGTATTTGTTAATAGCGGTAAAAGGCGGATCCTTGAAATCCACATAAATTTATTTATAAATGGATTATGTTTACACAATCCGTTTCACTCCGCCCATTTTATCCGCCTATCAAAGCAACAATGGCAACCATTGACCTGTTGAAGGATAAAGCTTTTGTTGGCAGAACCGTTGAGGGCTGCCTTTACAAGAAATAAATTTTAATCAATATTGTGTACACGCCTCCATAAAAACAAAACAAGAACAGCTCAAAGAAAAAATCATTTTTTTCATTTCTTCCTATTTTTTCTTATTTTTTGATTTTTTTTTAGAAACTTTATACGATACCAATGATTTAATTGATGAAATAAAAGACACTTTGACCGCTTTAGGACCAGTTTTTGTACAAAAATCTAAAGATTGTGATGTTTTAATGGTTTATTTGGATAAAGAACAAGAACAAGCCGATAAAGTACGAGTTGTAGTCACAGCAGATGAAGAAGTTGCCAGAGTAAGTTCAAATAGTTAGTAAGAACGTTTTGGTCGTACGTTTTTTATATGCTTACAATAAAAACAACGTGTGTATCTCAGGAGGCACGACAGAAGTGATAATTTCAATAATATTTAATATTGAAATCATTCAACTTTAGAAAAAATTTGATAATTACCTAAATTATATGTGTACATTAATATGATAATGTGTATACATTCAAAAATTTTGAAATATTTGAATATTTCTCTTTGATCAATTTTAATAAAAATTTGCAAATTTATAGAAAAATCTTTAAATTTTTCATAACACTTTTCACTTTTTTAATACTTTATATAGTTATTAAGATATACAGGGTTAAACTAAAAAGTTTAAAAATCGTAAATTAAAAAAAAAAGAACATATTTAGTTTCTCCCTTATCACTTCAACAAACCTCCACCAAAAAATGGCAGAAATCCATGGTAGTTCCTCATCCGTTTCCTTTTTTCTGTGGTGACTCTTAAAATCTCACATATTACATTTTTAACATATTTGAAATTTTACATTTTGATGGATAAAGATATAGAAAGTTTGTATTTTTATAGAGTAAACCTGAAGAAACTCAAGCAATTGCTGATGATGCTCAAAGAGATTTACCAGCTTTGCAAGCGGCAACAAAAGCGTTGCAATCTTTAAATAAAAATGAGATTAATTAAGTTAAAGTATTTCAAAAACCACCGCAATTGGTTCAATCTGTTTTGGAAGCTGTTTGTTTACTTTTGGGTGTTAAGTAAGTTTCATTTTCTTTATTTTTATCTATACAAAATCTAATTTTTTTACTGATACAAAAACCATTTAAAAATTTCAAAATATCTAAAAAACAGTCTGGTAAGCAGGGCGAATAGCGCTCACTTAAGGGAAAACTTTCATATTTTTCATAATTTCAATACTGTATTAAATTTTTGTCAAAAAAACACTAGTTTAGATATTTGGTAATTTATATATAAAACGAAAACGTGTAAATCTTCGAATGAGCAACATTAATTAGCAATATTTAAAAAAAGAGGTTTGAGCGTCGTTACCCCGGACCACGGGTAATAGGTATCGCTCAGGCAAAGGAGCTATGACGCTCAAACCTGTATGTATTAACAAATCGATTAATTAATAGTTCTTCAACTTTAAAGACACTGTAAAGTAACTTGAATCAAAGAATAATGTTATTATAAATATTTGAGGAATCCCATTTTAGCATTTGGCACAAAAATCACAAATATGTCCTGCAGAATTCCATCCAGAGCACATGGCATGTGAATAGAGTCCACACGTTGTACAGCGATACCACAATTCATTGTTTTTCCCAAATTCTTCACAAATATTTCATTTGTTATAATTTTCATCATCCTGATCCATGTCGTCATCACTGTCATCATCGCAAATTTTATCTTCAGATTCCGTCTCTAAAGAACTTTCTTGTAAAACTTTTCCTTTGCAAGATTTTGCTTTGGCTTCCTGGCTGTCGTTTGCTTTCTTGATGTTTTTCTTGATCCTGATTTCAGTTTTACACTTCTTTGCTTTTCGTTTGTTTTCTTTCTCTTCTAATATATTTTTCAATGAAGTGGCTGTCAATAAAGTGGCATGCTGCTTTTTCCTCAGTTGAGCAGGCTTAGAAGTTGATGCAATACATTCCACTTTTAACTGCAGTCTTAGCGTTAAGTAGATCTCTTTCAGTCCAAGCTACTTTAGAGATGGTTCTTGGTTGATTTCGAGGCATACCTATGAAAAAAAACACAACCATTAGGTACTTTGGAACAATGGCGCTCACTGTGAACGGCATTACCCCCAACGGCCATTTTATTAATCGGTTGAAATTTTACATCAACTAGTATGAGCAATTTTTTTGCAGTTTTATCATATTTTTTCTTAGAAAAATGGAAGATGAAAAAATTTTTTTGGTACTACAATAAACTACAAACAAAATATTGCTATAAGCTTCACAAATTTTTATTACTTTCATTAATTAGACCCCAATTTTTTTATTTTACCGTTATAACACAATATTTATACAAACTACAAACGTTTAAATGACACTACAATTCTTTATATCGTTTGTAGTTTCTTAAAAAGTTTCGTGTTTTTTAGACCCGCAATTTTTTTGCAGTTTTTTCATATTTTTTTTTTTGTATAAAGCAAGATTAAAATTTTTTGTTGAAACTACAAAAAACTACAAACGATTTGGCACTTAGTTAAAAACAAATTTTTCCTATGTACCCAATATTTTTTGTTTAAAATACAATTGGTTGTTTTTAAACGTTATTACTAAAACTACAAAAAAATGAAATTTACTACAATCCTCAGAATCGTTTGTAGTTTTACTTAAGCAAAATCAAATTAAATTTTATTGAAGTCGGGTTCCAGCGTGATGGAGCTGGGTGAGCGGCATTACCCGGTGAACGCCATTACCCCTGCTTACCCTATTATTATTTAATAAATGTAATCTTGTTTTAGACCAGATTGGGCAAATGCAAAAAACCTTCTCGGCGATTCAAATTTCCTAAAACGCCTTCAAGACTACGATAAAGATCACGTAACCGATAAAATGATGAAACAATTGAAACAATACGTTGATAAACCGGATTTTGTACCAAAAAAAGTAGAGAAAGTATCAAAAGCATGTAAAAGTTTGTGTTTATGGGTTCGGGCAATCGATAAATATGCAAAAATTCGATTAGTCGAACCGAAAAAAGCGAAATTGAAACAAGCCGAAGTTGAATTGAGTATCGTTACGGGAACATTGAAAGAAAAACAGAAACGTTTGGCAGATGTGGAATCGATAATTGCTGGATTAGAACAAACTTTTAATGATAGATACAATTGCTGAAAAACAGGCTTTGGAGGATAATATGGTTTTAACTGAAGCTGGATTGAATCGAGCTGGACGGTTAAATATTGCTTTAGCTGATGCTGATGAACAAATTAGATGGAAAGAAAGTGTTAAGGTAAATATAATCCTATTATCTATCTAATACAAAAAACCGCATTTTTATATCTGTTTTTGATTATGACATATCGATTTCTCAATTTTTTAACTTGTCTAAAGGTTTTTTTTTTAAATATTAATAATTTTTTCAGAGATTTGGTATAGAAATGGATAATTGTTTAGGAGACGTTTTAATAGCAGCTGCATGTGTGGCTTATTAGGGGGCATTTACCAGCAATTATCGTTACGAATTAACCGATTTATGGGAAGTTAAATGTTGAGAAAGTAATATTTCTGCCACTGACAATTTCAGGTAACAACCTGGTTTTTTTTTCGTTTTTTTTACAAACTTTTAACAATTTTTTAAGGCTTTTTACAAATTATTTGTTTTAATTATAGAATTTGGCTCAATCTGTTTACTTTTTTTGGAATTTTTCATAAATTTTTATTGTTGATATATGAAAAACGAACAAATTGTTGGTTTTTCGTACAAAATTTGTTTGTTTTTTTTTGGACAATTTGTTCGTTTTTCGGACAATTTTTTTGTGTTTTTCGGACACAATTTGTACGTTTTTCACATAATGGTCATTTTCGGACAATTTGTTCGTTTTTAGGCACAATTTTTTCGTTTTTCGCAAAAATGGTCTGAACAAATTGTTCGTTTTTCGGACAAAATTTGTTTGTTTTTTTCGGATAATTTGTTCGATTTTTTGAAAATTTGGTCATATTTCGGACAAGTTTTTATGTTTTTTGGACACAATTTGTTCGTTTTTCGCAAAAATGGTCATTTTCCTACAAATTTTTGGTTTTTCGGACAAAATTTGTTTGTTTTTTTCGGACAATTTGTTTGTTTTTCGGACAATTTTTGTGTTTTTCGGACGCAATTTGTTCATTTTTTACAAAAAATGGCCATTTTCGAACAAATTGTTAGTGTTTCGGACAAAATTTGTTTGTTTTTTTTTGGACAATTTGTTCGATTTTCCGAAAATTTGTTTATTTTTCCGGCAATTTTTTGGGTTTTTCGGACACAATTTGTTCGTTTTTTTGGACAAAATTTGTTTGTTTTTTCGGACAATTTGTTCGATAATTTTTCGGACAATTTTTGGGTTTTTCGTACACAATTTGTTCGTTTTATTTATTTATTTATTTGACGTTAAAAAAAATACATCTCCAGACAGCTAATGCTGGTATAAGGTGATGTTAAAAAACGGTAACAAACTTACACAAAAGTTTAAAATAAATACAAAAAAAGAAGTATATTAACAATATAAAGATAATATTAAAAAAAAAATAATAATAATAACTTATTTCTATCTTGTATTATCAAACAGATGGTTTTTCAATTTTTTTTTTAATAAGTTTTTATTGTAAATATTCTTAATGTATTGTGGGAGATTTTCAAATTGTTTAACAGAATCATGTGTCATCAACTTAAGGCTAAAATTTGTTTTAATGTTAGGTTTATGAATAAGTTTATTACCTCTGGTGTTGTGATTGTGAATTTTATTATTGTCTATAATTATAGTATTACATTTTTGTTTATTTTTTATAATTTTCCATCCAAATTTACACTTTTCAAAATTAATTAATTCATATAAGATTAATTTATGTAATTTATCATTAGACGGTAATAACCATGGTAATCTAAAAAGTGTTTTTAAAGCTTTGTTTTGTAATCTGTATAATAAATTTAAAATATTTCTTGTTGTAGAACTCCATACTGGTAATAAATAAATTAAGTTACTTTGAATCTGTGCGTCATATATTAAATTTGCAGTTTTCTTGGATAAATTTCCCATTCTTTTAATTGCGCCAATTAAAGAGGATAATTTTGAAGAAACAATTTTAATATGGTTATTCCATTGTAAATTTTTGTCAATGTAAAGGCCTAAATATTTTTCCTCCTCAACTTCCTTAATTATATTATTATTTAGTTTTATTGTTAAATTGTCTAATTGTTTTCTACCAAACTGAATTAATTTTGTTTTTTCAGTATTAACTAATAATTTATTTAATGCCAACCATATTTCCAAAATTTTCAAATCCTTATTTATTTTGTCTTGGCTCTTTATCATAATACACTAAGGTAGTGTCATCTGCAAAAATAAAATAGTCTGCCATTAAACTTAATTCTTGTAAATTTTGGATATATATTATATTTATATATAATATCGGACCAAGAACACTACCTTGGGGAATTCCTAATGTCACAGATTTAATTTGACTTTCGAAATCTCCAAGTGAAACAAACTGTAATCTATTAAAAAGATAGCTTTTAAACATATTTAAACTTTTACCTCTTATCCCTATTCTATTTAAACTTTTTAGTAAAATATTATAATTGACAGTATCATATGCTTTTTTAATATCTAAAAAAATAGCTGTTACAAAATTGCCTAAATCTAAATTGTAATAAATTTTTTCTATTAAATACATTACTGCTGCTTGGGTATTTAGGTACTATTATTTTGGAAAGCGTATTGAAATTTATCAAAACCTCCATTATTTAAAACAAAATCAACTAATTGTTTTTTTAAAACTTTCTCAAAAATTTTGGAAAAAACATTTAAAATGGCAATTGGTCTATAATCAGACATATCTTGTTTGTCACCACCTTTATAAATTGGAATAATTTTAGTAAGCTTCAAATAATCTGGAAATATTGACATTTCAATATATTTGTTTATTATATTTTCCAAATTATTCACTATTAAATCTATGCAAATTTTGATATCTTGCACAGAGATTTTATCTGGACCAGGTGCTTTATTTTTATCTAATTCTTTAACAATATCTAAAATTTCGTTTTTTGTTGTTGGTTTTAAGAACAAACTATTTAATTGTGTTTTTTAGAAGTTTCTGTCTTATTCACTTTTTTAATTTTTTTAATTAAATTATTACCAATATTTACAAAATGGTCATTGAAATGATCAGAAATTTGTTGTTTGTTATTGATGATTTTACTATTCAAACAAATATTCAATTTCTTTATCCTTATCAGACTTACCTAAATTTTTATTAATAACTTTCCAAAATTTTTTAATATTAGATCCAGCATTCTCAAATTCATTATCTAAATATTTAGTTTTTAAGCGTCTACACTCTAAAATTATTTTATTTTTAATTTTTTTATATTCATTTTTATATTCAGCAATTTGGGGATACTTTTTCATATTTTTATATGCATTTACTTTATATTTGATTAAATTTATTATTTCAGTGTTTATCCAATGATTATTTTCCCTAGATTTAATTATTATATTTTTCTAAGCACCATGCTTTGCAAGAGTTATTACACTTGCTAATTCTTCAAATGATTTTGGTTTATTAATAGCTAACTGATGTGATAATATTGATCGAAATTTGTCAACTTCCAATTTTTTGATGATTTTTTTGGTCATTATTTTTTTAAATATTGGATTTTTAAAGATCTCTAAAACCAAACAATTTTGATGATCAGATAAGTGAGTAGGTACATATTTAATTTCAAATTTCATTTTGTCTAGTTCATAATTGGAAAGTATATGATCTACTTATTATTGATTTCGTTCCGTTATAATGGATACGGGTGGGATGATCACTATCTATTTTATTTAAAATTTGGTATCCATTCATATTTATTAAGTTAATATATTCATTGAACATTTTTTCTGTATTTAATAAATTTATGTTAAAATCTCCCAATATAATACAATTGGAATAATTTTCTAGTAATTTATCCATTAACTCTAATAATATATTATTTTTCACTTGTGGTGGTTTATAAATTACACCAATTTTTAATTTTGGTTCGATTGAGAAAATGTCTAAAAATATATAGTTACAGTTATTTTCACTTGAAGTTTTTTAATAAAAATAGCAACACCACCACCTCGTATGTTTGGACGACTTTCAAAAAAACATTCAAAGTACTTTAATTTCAAAAAAATTTCTTCTATTGGGTAAAGCCATGTTTCTGTTAACGCTACAATTTCGATTTCTTCATTTTTTGCTAGGCCTGTACTTAGATCAAGTAATTAAGACATTCTAGGAAAATTTGTAACGAAACAGGCACCTAAATACAGTAAGAACTTTCACTTCACAAAGAAATTTTTAAATAACAACTTTAACTCAACAAACACAACAACCTTGAATTAACGTTTTTTATAACCAGAAACCATCCAATGAACACGTTTATTTATAACGTCGAAATAACGTAGAATTGTCGCCCAAAACAACGTTAGAAGTAACCAGTTGATAAACGTTATTTCAACTAGATGTCAAAACCGGTAGTTAACGTCACATTTACAAAAAAAACAACGTTTTTTCCACTATAGAGATTCGTCCAGTGTAACATTTTGGCAACCAGTTAGGTTAGGTTTGGCAACCGGTTATCGACGTTATTTTTACGTTAATTTAATACGTTATAGTTATGTAAAAATATTAATCTAATATAACTTTGATGCATAATGTTAAAGTTACGTAGAATTTTCTATGAAAAATAACATTTTTATATACCATATTAGTCCGATTGAATATATTGACTGAAACTGCAGTTGTTCATTTCTAGTTTATAAATTCAATAATGTGACTAATTTAATGTGTTTTCATTAAAATTTTATAGGTAACGATTCAAGTATATTAAATTAAACTATTTTAAGTGACCAATTTCTATCAAATACTTCAGGAATTAATCAAATAACTTTGTTCTGCGAATATCACTATTTGTTATTTTATTGTATATTCGGTGAAGTTCTGGCGAAATATAAATATTTATCTCTATAAAAAATGAGTGTTATAACTAATATCCGACAGCTGTAGTAATACGTCAAGGTTATTTAAAAATATTCCTAATTTGTGATTTGGGTCATGTCAATCTTGTATTTAGCTGTTTCTTCAAATATGTTTTAGTCATTAACTTTTCTAATCTAATACTTTTATAAATTAGATAATTTAATAATTAGAATACTGTTTCCTTAATTTTAGTGAACATTATGGAGTTGTCCCACAGCTTAACTTTAAATGAAGAAGCTTTAGCCCAAATAAGTGAAGCAAAAAGACCAGTATTTATTTTTGAATGGCTTAGATTTCTGGATAAAGTTCTCATAGCTGCTCAGAAGGTACTATCCGTATTTTGTTCGTTTGTAAACATTAACTTCTTGGTTTTGTAGAACGATATAAAAGGATGTCAAAAGCAACTAGTTCAACAATTAATGAACCATATTCAAGAATCTCCCGGTCCCCCAACTAGAAAGCTTATTGCAAGATGTTTAGCTACTTTACTCTCAGTGGGAAGTGGGAGATACCTTTTTACTCTTTGACACTGTGAACAAATGTAATGATATTCTTAAAAATAAGGATGATTCTTCAAGCTTTTTACCAACCAGACTGTAAGTATACAAATTCTATTTTATAAACAATATCTAATTATAATAAAAGATACTTGTTATAAAAGTTTTTAAAGGTTTAATACAAGTGTTCTAACGGATCGTCACGAACTGTCTTTAGAATCTAAAATTTTACAATTTTGTAGCGGTGCAATATGCTGTGTTGGTACAATGTATCAAAAACTGGGACGAATGATGGGTAGATCGTATGAAGAAACTGTTCACATTTTAATTAGATCTCTAAGGAATGCTGAATCACAAACAAGAATAGAAATTATGCTGACTTTGGAAAAAGTTTGTGCCGGAATGGGTTCAGCTATAAGTAATGTCCACAAAGATATTTATAAAGCTGCAAGACATTGTTTGATCGACAGAGTTATGGCTGTGAGGTGTGCAGCTACTCGTTGTCTTTTAGAGATGCTTAATTATGCTCCATTTTTGTATACAACGGAATTAGAAAGCTTAGCTACACTATGTTTTAGAGCTTTTGATGCATCTAACTATATAGTTAGATGTACTGTAGCTAAACTTTTAGGAGCTCTAATTGCCATGACCCAACAGCAGATGCAAAACTCTGGCAAAGGTAGTAAGTAAAACTTAAAAATAATTTAATAAATATTATTATTATATAACAGGTCAACAGCAGCAGCGACCAAAAGGTTTTAAATTAGTATCTTTGGATGAAGCACTAGGAGTTTTCATGTCAGGTTTTTTGCGAGGTGGAGTTGGTTTTTTAAAAGGTACAGGTGAAATTATAAAAGGTAGTTCTGGAGTGAACCGGGAAGTCCGCGTTGGAGTAACTCATGTAAGGGAATTTTTCTGAAAAACAGAATTGCGTGTAATATTAAGTTTATTTTAGGGATACGTTACCTTTGTCCAAATTTTGGGTAGTAAATGGTTAGAAAAAAATATGAAAAGTTTCTTAATACACATTCTATATCTAGCTGCTAATCCAAAAGCAGCTTCATCACATGTTGATGCAGTGTATTCTAGAAAATGTATAAATTTTATTCTAAGAAGTGTGTTAGGAAAAATGTTAGGTAAAAGAGCTCAGTCATCGGCATGTAAAGAAATTGCACATATAATTGTTAAAGAAATGAATTCCATAGACTTCAATCCAGAAAATGCCAAAGATGTTAATCAAGAAACATTATTTAGTCAGCATTTATTAGTTTGTGCACTACAGGAAATAGGAGCATTAGTTCTAAGTTTAGGAACATCAGCACATGATTTGATCACTGATCAGTCACTCAGTGAGTATTTCGTTCTTACTTTATTTTATTTAATACTATCCGGTATGTTCGGATCTATTCGTACTGTTCAAGGTAGTGTTCGGATTATTGACGGTTATTATTATTTACAGATTTAATAGATGTAATAATAAGTGTACTAATACATCCGTGTCAAGCAGCCAGACTGGCTGCAGCATGGTGCCTTCGATGTATTTGCGTAGCTGTACCAAGTCAGATATCACCTCTTATTGAAAGATGTGTAAATGGTATAGAACAATTTAGAACATCTCCAGAAGCTATATCCGGTTACAGTTCAGCACTAGCAGCTGTCTTAGGAGGAGTAAAACTGTCTCCTTTAGGAGTGCCTCACATGAAGGGAAAAATTATTTTTAATACAGCTGAGGAACTACTAAGAAGCGCTAGATACATTAAATAGAACACATGCTGGTTGGTTATTAATTGGTGCTATAATGACTTTGGGTATTCCTGTAGTTAAAGGATTATTACCCCGGATGCTGTTGTTATGGAGAAATTCTTTTCCAAGGTCTACCAAAGAGTTAGAATCTGAAAAGGCGAGAGGTGATGTTTTTACTTGGCAAGTTACTCTTGAGAGAAGAGCAGGTGCTTTGTCTGCTATGCATAGTTTCTTACAAAATTGTTCCGAATTGGTAACTGAAGATACTACCAGAAGATTATTGACTCCGATTGAATCGGCTCTAGCTATGCTTACTAAGTAAGTTTTGAGTTTATTAATTATAGTAATATAAGAATTATATATTTGTTATGAAAATGGAATTAAACTATTTTTTAGTATTTCTGGAGTGTTGAAAATGTATGGTCAACATTTAAAAGCACCAGCCGCTATGGTTAGACTTAGATTATGTGAAACATTGTTACTTCTCCATCCTCAGTGTTATGAAAGTAAGTGTAAACCATGAAAACTCCCGAGTTGTGCATCTAATAAAGTATATTCAACTGTTATTCAATATATTTTTGTTTAGGTTCGTATACCCACTTGCTGAGAATGCTCGTAGCGGAGTTCACCTTAACTGAAAATCCAGCAAACACAACTACTTCCCAATTGAGAACTGTATGTCATGCTGATGATTCAGTCATACTAGGGACGTGGTTGCAAGAAACCGATCACAGGACCATTGAAGATCAGGTATGTCTTACATATGTGTTTGTCGTGTGTAAAAAATTAACTAATGCTGAACACCTTTTCCAAATGAATGTTATAGGGGAAGGGTGTACAAAATGACATACATTTTATAGAACTACAAAAATTTTATTAAAAAATGGCAATATTATAAAATAAAAGTTAAACAAAACTGATAGTAACCATATTGCAACATTTCGAAAGAGATTTGACCTTAAAAATTGAGATATGGACTTTTAGTCAAATAAATAAAAATAAAGAAAAAAAATTCATTTTACCCCACACGTAGGGCAAAATGACATAGAAATACTTTTAGTTGGTATAAAGCTCACATACAAATATTTTTACTTTTTTGTCAACGCCAGCACAGTCGGCATGTGCCCACTTTTTACACGAACAACAACATAGCCACAGGTCACCTTTTTTGGACCAATTGAACAGTTCTGTGCAATAAATGCAGGCACATTCTTCTTCTTCTTCAGCAGAGTAAGGTTCTTTTTCTGTTTCTGAATCAGATTCTGCAAGAACTTTTCTACTTACCGCCCTTTTTCTCCTTTCTGGAATCTTTATTTTCGGTTTGCTTTTTTCTTTTGCCTCTTCTAAATTTGGAGTCGAGTTTAAGACAGAAGTAGTTTGACGTTTCCTTGGTTTCCTTTTTCCTTGGCCTGAAACAAATGGTCCGACCGGGACTGGACTTAAATCAGCTGGTGTAATAAAAATTGAAATGCCACTTGTTGTTGAATCATGCAAGTTTTTCAGAGGCGCTGTAGAAATGCCGAGGGGAGGTTCTATGGCGGAAGTAGAAGCTTCAGATTGCGCACTATTATCAGTAGGAACATTTGAGGCTTGTTCAACACTATCATCCAATAAAATGTTTGTAGTTTCAGATGCTTGAAACATATAGTCAGGGAAGACATCGGGGTTCATTGGATAGATGCCTGTTTTCGCAAATCCATGAATAGCGTTCTGGACACTAGCTGCCTTTCCATACGCTTCATTTAACAGACCACCAATTTGAAATTGTGTCACAACTCTGCCCGGGTGAGCTTTGAGCCATTTGGTTATTTCTTAGTCATAATAGGTTTTGAGTGGCCCAAAAAATTCAACATCGAGTGGTTGCATTCGATGTGTGCAGTGAGGCGGTAAACACAAAAGAACAATACCATTCTCTTTGGCATACACAAGAGCATCCAGATATTTATGACTTGAATGTCCATCAACGATTAACAAAACTTTTTCAGTGGGGGATGCCTTGACATATTTTTGGAAATGTTGAAGCCACTGTAAAAATACTGGACCAGTCATCCAGCCAGACTCCTGGGCAATGCATAAAGTTCCTGCAGGTGTATGGTCGGTTAATTCTATATTCATATTTTTCCTTGGAAAAATGAATGCCGGCGGAACGAAGTTGCCATTGGTACACATGCAGCAAACAACTGTTACATGAGAACCTATTTCTGCACTTGTAATCGCGCCTACTTGTTTTCGGCCGGCTGTAGCAAATTAGTGTTGCCCAAATGCAAGGACAAGACGAGACTTAGCCAGGCTTGGTCTTGGTCTTGCGCCAATACACCTGGTCTTGGTCTTGGTCTTGCGCTCCCAGTCTTGGTCTTGGTCTTGCAGCAAGAGTCTTGCAAGTCTTGCAATTACCTATTAGTCTATTACTATTTATTAAAGTTTATTTTAAATCTTAGAAAAACGTATTAGAATTGGAACATTGTGATCTTGAATTAACATAGCCATAGTAAAGATCAAGCATATTAATAAATTACTGAAGATTTGATAAGAAATTTGAAAAATCAACTGACCTATATGTCGTTTTTCATGGAAGTAACTGTTTCTTAATAATAATATCTTATAATTAAGAAACAGTTACTTACACATTCCAATTTGTTTTTTTACATGTCTTAGCAAATAAACTTACATTTGCTAAAACATGTAATAAACAAATTAATTACAATAACTTGACTGTATTTTAAAGAACAATATCTGTCTAGAAAGATTGAACCCTTAACTTATATGAAATTTAATAATTAATTTTACGATATATCATTTATTTCAATAAAAAATAAAATACAACATAAATCAAACATAACAGTACACAACAGCTTTATCATTAGGTTATGTTACTTTATATCAATTCTTTTGACCAAGAATTAATACAAAGTAACCATCTATTTTCTATTTTTATTTACGGCGTGGGGATTCACGCGCCGCGCGTTTGCAAAATATTTTGTTATTTTGTATTTTAATTGTCATTTGCGGTCTGACTAGAGAGACCGGAGCACGCATGCAAGCTGCTGGTGACCTTCAAAGTCCAGATCAAGCTCTATCCACCATCTCATATAATAATTTAATCATCATCTGGTTAAAGTTCTCATATTAATTTAATATTTAAAAATTTCGTATCGATCAGACAAGTAGGTACAAGTTACTCGAGTCCCTTCAGCAACATGAAAATAGCTAACTACTCCGTGAAATAGCGCTAAGTCCTAGCTGCAAGACGCAAGAGTCTTGCAGGCTATGTCTTGTTCTTGCTCAAGTCTTGCACGGTCAGTCTTGGTCTTGGTCTTGGTCTTGCTAAAAATACGCGGTCTTGTTCTTGGTCGTGGTCTTGCAAAAACGCAAGAACAAGACCAAGACTGCAAGACCAAGACTGAATTTGGGCAACACTATAGCAAATACTTTCTGCGGGCGCGGTACGGTAGATAATGCAGATTCATCTGCATTATATATCTTCATAGGATCTATTCTCTCCTTCAGAATAGTTTTTTCCAGCACTTTAAAATACTGATCCACTTGAGGCTTGTTGAATGCCTGCGCTCTTGCCGCAGATGTGGCTTCAGGTTTGCGCAGTGTTATATCGGGATTTCTTTTACGGAATCCTCTTAACCAGTCCTTTCCCGCAGCCTTTTTCTGGTCGTTAAAATGGTGGTCACACCCGTTTTGTACTGCTAATTTATAAGCTAATTCCAATACGTCTCGTCTTGTTAATCCAAAAAACCTTGATTCTAGCAGTTTTAAATGTTCTACCAACTGCCGTTCTACTTCTATGGAAAATTTAGGTTTAAACCTGCCCAGACATTTTTCGCCTATTTTTAGAACTTTATTTTTTTTCAAAGCATGCCTCCTTAGGGTTGCTTGAGGTATTTAGTAACTTTTTGATGCTCTGAGCCACCCCATTTCACCATTTTTAACGGCTTCTATTGCCTTTAGCATAGAATCGGCATTTCACGATTGCCTATTGGACTTTCTTGAGTAATTTCGCGGCATTATCTGTAAAAATTAACACATGACATAGTATGTCAATTTACCCTCATACAGTATATCATTTTACCCCACATGAACACATATATATATATATATATATATATATTTATGTCAAAGGGTGTTTAAGAGGACCTCATCTAAACCCAAGTTTTTAAGTATACATAGGTATACATTGTGTATAGAAATGTATACATCTGGGTTTTGTGTAAAAAAATTCAAAAACAAGTGATATACAGATGTTTTTATACACAATGGTATTTGCGGGGACATAGGATAGTTAAAAATTGAGACACTGTAATGTACATGGAGCACTAAATTTATATGTATAATTTTATAAATAAATGAAATAACAATAGTATATTGTGTGGCAAGGGGTGAAAAAAGACGATTTCTGACCAGGGCGAGAGTTGACTGCCCGAGCAAAGCGAGGGCTGTCATCGCCCGGTCAGAAATCGTCTCTGTTTCATCCCGTGCCACACACTATATTTTTCATATCACATAATTAAAACAGCGAGTTTTGATCTCTGTAGCCAGTCGAAGTAAGACTATTTCAGACCAATGCAACTGTCAGTCAGAAACATTCTGACAGGCTTGAAATAATGACATTTGTTTCTGACTGACAGTTGCATTGGTCTGAAATTGTCTTGTTTCAAATGGCAAAACAGAGATCAAAACTAGCTGTTTCTTTGCATGTGATATAAAAAATAAAAGCATTTTATTTTTCTTTAAAATGGGACAGTTTACAATTCTTTTAATTTTTAAATTGTATGATTAGAACTACCTACGTATAATTGAAAAAATGCTATAATTGTCTCTGTTTGTAAATGAAAAAATTAGAAATTAATCAAAATATTTTAAAGAATCTGATAAATTAAAAAAATTAAAGTTTTCACGACAACTACAAAACATAAGTTTCTGTTTTTTGCGAATACCTACTACTTTACGTCGATACACATATGAGTCAATACGAAGATTTCCGTTAATGAAATAAGAGAACAATTAATTCTTTAACTAACATAATTAATATTACTTTGATGTATTATTTAATTTTCACTATTTTTATTTATTTAATTAATTGTCTTTTTTTGAAATCATTAATTTTGTAATAGATGATTTAATACGGTTGTATAATTTGTATAATTTTACATCTTTAAGGATCACTGATAATACTCATAAAAAGTAACCCACAACTTAGACAGCTAGTTAGGGAAATAGCGCACATTAGGAAGTTTTAATGTTTCTTTTTGAAATACCTACCGTTTTGTTTTTTGGGAATAAGCAAAAAGTAAAACACGTTGGCCATATCAAAAATGACACTGCACTATAAGAAAATTATAAAAGTTTAATTATTATCTACACGACGAAACATTTAAATATCAAGAAAATTGTGAAAATAACGTAAAGGTAACTTAAGATGCAGTTAATATTCCAAATTATATTAATTTATTTAAATTATGTACAGAATTTCTGACTGAATAAAAATTCACAAAACTGATTAAAATTCATTAATAAATAAGCATTATTTATTAACTAAAATGTAGAGTTTTACTTTTATTATTTTTGAGAAATTTGTTATGGGATTTTTGAAATTTAGAAAGTATAGAAACAAAAATATATTCAATGATTTTTTTTTTCAATTTCTCTTTAATGTCATTTATATATTCTTATTTCTATATTTTAACAAATTAAGTTTTTTTAGATACAGTCGTTCAATAATATAATAATACATTTGACTAAAAACTAAGGCAAATTCGTGAGTTTTCGTCTAAATGATATATTATAAAATTGACATAAGGTCCTCACAACCACCGTTTCTCCTCCATTGTATAATTTAGAAGAACCAAAAAAACAACTAAAGCCAAAATCAATTAAAAAATCCAAAAAATTGTAATTGACAAAATTTTGAAGAATCAAACTTTCTAAAACTTGTGTCTGTTTGCTTTAAGTGTTCATAATTACTCAGGGAGTAACAACAAAAATATCTTTTTCCTCATTAATAAAATTTGTCATAACTGGAGAACAAAAATACTGAACTATAGAATTATTAGACCTTTTAATGTTGTTTATTTATTTATTTATTTATTTATTTATTTATTTATTTATTTATTTATTTATTTATTTATTTATTTATTTATTTATTTATTTATTTATTTATTTATTTATTTAAAAAGTACATACACTATATAGTTAACATTTTTATAAGTTATGTGTTAATGTTTAAAAGTAATGACCTGTTAATTTTTTTTTTGTTTTGCAAAATTTACTTTGTATATCAGCACTGTCACTGCGATTTCAATTTTTTCGTATTATCTTTTTTTTTTTAATTTAACTAATGATTACGAGTTCTTAAATAGATACTGGTAAATAAAAAAAATAAAAATTAATAAAAAACCATGTTTTAAAGAAAATCAATATAAATTTAGAAAAGTCAGTATATTTGTTTAATTTTGTTTTGTTTGAATTACTTAACATCGATAGAAAACTTTTGTTTGAGACTTAAACCAACGTTCTTTCACTACTTTAGAATTTATCCATATTATGAATGTTTCAATAAAAGATTATCTACATAACAAGGCGTAAAAAATTGGACATTTGATGAATAACAAATACTATTTTAGTCTTTTAAAATTAAAAAGAAAATTCAGTAACAAAATCTTATCATCGAAATTAAATATTATAAAATTGATATAAGGTCCTCATAAACACCGTTTCTCCTCCTCTGTGTTTATTATAAGATGAGAACCAGTTTAGATAATAATATTGTTTATTTTAGAAAAACTAGATAAGAAGATTTAAATATACCTACCTAATCTACTAGAAATGTTGAAAGCCAAAGAAACAGCAAAAGCTATAATTAATTATCAAAACTAAAAACATCGACAAAATTTTGAAAAATCTTAAGTGTATTTTATTGTTTTTCATAATTACGTAGAAAGTAACAACAAAATCTCTTTTGTTCATCAATGAAATTTGTCATAACTGGAATACAAAAATACTGAACTAAAGAATTAATAGGAATTTTAATGTTATTTATTCATTTTCATTTATTTAAAAAGAAACATACACTGTATATTTAACATTTATGTTAGTGTTTATACCCGTATTATCAAGGTCTTCTTCACTATAGGGACCGAGCTCCAACTGTAGAGGCAGCACTTTGACTAAAGGCCGCGCGCCCTAGTGCGGAAATTAGGAATTAAATGGGCAAAAATTTATTAATAACAAACGTCATAATTAATAAATAATGGAAAAAATAATTACATACGGATTTCAACCGATAAATAAGAATAATATTCGTGGTCAAAATGTCTTTCCACGAGACACCAATGGTAGTTAACGGAAAACAATAAAATTTCACAGGTAAATTTATATACCGCTCTCTGCGAGACTTTTCTGTACAGCCTTTTATACAACATGATTTTATTGATAAAGACAGCGTGAATAATTTTAAAATATATTTTAATAAAAGGTTAATAAAGAATTCATCACATACTATTGGTTAATTTTTTGCCCATAAGTTTACAAATTCTATCACCAGAGGGGCGTGACGGTCTAGAGGCTCGGTCCCTATAGCGACACTTTTCGGAAAGATGTGTCAAAAAAGTCTCAAATAACTGTTATAAACGTCAAAAAATCTTACAAATGTCAAAAAAAAAGAGTTTTGTGACGAAAGACGTTTTGCGCGATCATATGTTATAAAACTACCATAAACGTCAAAAAAACTGTCATAACGGTCAGATAACTGTCAAAAACGTCTCAAATAACTGTCATAAACGTCAAAAAAATCTTACAAATGTCAAAAAAAGGAGTTTTGTGACGAAAGAAAGACGTTTTTCACGATCATATGTTATAAAACTACCACAAACTTCAAAAAAACTTCTATAAACGTCAAAGAAACTGTCATAATAACAGTCAGATAACTGTCATAAACGTAAACAAATCTGAAAAAATTGACGTTTTTCGCAAAGTTGTGTCAAAAACGTCTCAAATAATTGTCATAAACGTTAAAAAAATCTTACAAATGTCAAAAAAATGAGTTTTCTGACGAAAGAAAGACGTTTTTTGCGATCATATGTAATAAAACTGCCACAAACTTCAAATAAACTGTCATAAACGTCAAAAAAACTGTCATAAACGTCAAATAACTGTCATAAAAGTCAGATAACTGTCATAAACATCAAAAATCTGAGAAAGTTGAAAAAATTGACGTTTTTAGATGAAAAAACGACGTTTTTCGTAAAAATGTGTCAAAAAAGTGTCAAAGAACTGTCATAAAGGTCAAAAAATCTTACAAAAAATGTAAAAACAAAGAATTTTCTGACGAAAGAAAGACGTTTTTCGCAATCATATGTTATAAAACTGTCACAAACGTCAAAAAACTGTCATGAAAGTTAGAGAACTGTCATAAACGTCAAAAAACCTAAAAAATGTGAAATAATTGACGTTTTTAGATAAAACAATGACGCTTTTCGCAAAGATGGGTTAAAAAAGTATCAAATTACTATCCTAAACGTCAAAAAAATCTTACAAATGTCAAAAACAAAAAGTTTTCTAACGAAAGAAAGACGTTTTTTGCGATCATATGTTATAAAACTTTCACGAATTTCAAAACAAACAACTGTCATAAATGTCAAAAAACCTGTCATAAAAGTCAAATAACTGTCATAAACGTAAAAAAATCTGAAAAAGGTGAAAAAATTGACGTTTTTAGATGAAAAAACGACGTTTTTCGCAAAGATGTGTCAAAAAAAGTGTCACAAACGTCGAAAAACTGTCATAAACGTTAAAAAACTACCACAAACGTCAAAAAAGCTGTCATAAAAGTCAGATAACTGTCGTAAACGTCAAAAAATCCGAGAAATGAAAAAATTGAAGTTTGTAGACGAAAAAACGACGTTTTTTGCAAAGATGTGTCAAAAAAATTGTCACAAACGTCGAAAAACTGTCAAAAACGTAAAATAAATCATTACGAATGTTAAAAAACGACGTTATTTGATGAAAATCAATGTTTTTTGCAAATATATGTAAAAAAACTGTAACAAACATCAAAAAAGTGTCACAAATGTCAAAAAACAATAACAAACGTTATAGACGTTAAATAAATGTCATAAACGTCCAAAAATCTTACAAATGTTAAAAAAATAATATTTTTAAGCTAAAAAACGATATTTATATGAATATATATAAAAAAACTGTCATAAACGTCAAAGAAACTGTCACAAACGTCAATTCAGTATATTTAATTAAGCAATTTTTACTTAAAATATAAAAAAATCGAAAAGAAACACCGTAAGGTGTCGCTTTTAATATACAATTTTAATTCTATAACGCCACCATAAGATGACGCATTTGTATCTTGTTTTAAATAAAAATAAAAAAATAAAAATATAAATTATCTTTTATTAAATTTGATTTGGCAACGTTGTAAAACTACAATTAGCATTAATGGGAACGTAAAAATGTTGGCATATTTCATTTTAAATATTTTATTTAAAATAACGTTTAATTTTATAAACTATTTTAATAAAAACTTTATGTATAATATAAACAAATAGTTTTTTTAAAAATAATTAACTGACGTGTTGTACTTTCAGTAATTAAGGTAATTTTGTTTCGATCTACTTTTTGACGCGTATTCTAATAAACGCGCCATTGGATTATTTGATGACGTTTAATGAAAATGTAGAAAAAGAAGAAGAAGAATAAAGAAAATAGTAAATTTAGTAAAATTAGTATTTGATCAATTGTTTTTATTATATTATAATTATTATTTATTAAGAGTTTTGATATTGTGGTGAAATTTATTTAGAAATAATTTAATTTTTATTGATGTAAAAAGTGTTGCCTATCGATTTATATACAAATGTCATTTATATGGAAAAACTGTATTTTTTCATAGAAAAATTGTCATTTGTAAGGAAAATTTATTAATCTATGAAACAAATGTCTTTTTATGGAAAACACTTTCATTTAATAAAAGAAAAACTGTTATATTTTCGCAAAAAAACATTGGTTTTCATCAAATAACGTCATTTTTGAAATTTGTTATGATTTTTTACGTTTATGACAATTTTTCGACGTTTGTTACACTTTTTTTGACACATCTTTGAGAAAAACGTCACTTTTGTATTTAAAAACGTCAATTTTTTTACCTTTTTCGGATTTTTTGACGTTTATGACAGTTATCTGACTTTTATGACAGCTTTTTTGACGTTTGTGGTACCTAGTTTTTTAAAGTTTATGACAGTTTTTGGACGTTTGTGAAACTTTTTTGACAGATGTTTGCGAAAAATGTCGTTTTTTCATCAAAAAACGTCAATTTTTTCACCTTTCTCAGATTTTTTGACGTTTATGACAGTTATCTGACTTTTATGACAGTTATTTGACTTTTAAGACAGTTTTTTTGACATTTATGACAGTTTTTTTGAAATTCGTGAAAGTTTTATAACATAATATGATCACGAAAAACGTCTTTCTTTCGTTAGAAAACTTTTTGTTTTTGACATTTGTAAGATTTTTTTGCCGTTTATGACAGTTATTTGACACTTTTTTGACCCATCTTTGCGAAAAACGTCATTGTTTCATCTAAAAACGTCAATTATTTCACATTTTTTCAGTTTTTTTGACGTTTATGACAGTTCTCTAACTTTTATGACAGTTTTTCGGCGTTTGTGACACTTTTTTGACACATCTTTGCGCAAAACGTCGTTTTTGTATCTAAAAACGTCAATTTTTTCACCTTTCTCGGATTTTTTGACGTTTATGACAGTTATTTGACTTTTAAATTCTGTACAGAATTTCTGACTGAATAAAAATTCACAAAACTGATTAAAATTCATTAATAAATATGCATTATTTATTAACTAAAATGTAGAGTTTTACTTTTATTATTTTTGAGAAATTTGTTATGGGATTTTTGAAATTTAGAAAGTATAGAAACAAAAATATATTCAATGATTTTTTTTTTTCAATTTCTCTTTAATGTCATTTATATATTCTTATTTCTATATTTTAACAAATTAAGTTTTTTTAGATACAGTCGTTCAATAATATAATAATACATTTGACTAAAAACTAAGGCAAATTCGTGAGTTTTCGTCTAAATGATATATTATAAAATTGACATAAGGTCCTCACAACCACCGTTTCTCCTCCATTGTATAATTTAGAAGAACCAAAAAAACAACTAAAGCCAAAATCAATTAAAAAATTTAAAAAATTGTAATTGACAAAATTTTGAAGAATAAAACTTTCTAAAACTTGTGTCTGTTTGCTTTAACTGTTCATAATTACTCAGGGAGTAACAACAAAAATATCTTTTTCCTCATTAATAAAATTTGTCATAACTGGAGAACAAAAATACTGAACTATAGAATTATTAGACCTTTTAATGTTGTTTATTTATTTATTTATTTATTTATTTATTTATTTATTTATTTATTTATTTATTTATTTAAAAAGTACATACACGCTATATAGTTAACATTTTTATAAGTTATGTGTTAATGTTTAAAAGTAATGACCTGTTAATTTTTTTTTGTTTTGCAAAATTTACTTTGTATATCAGCACTGTCACTGCGATTTCAATTTTTTCGTATTTTCTTTTTTTTTTTTTTTTATTTAACTAATGATTACGAGTTCTTAAATAGATACTGGTAAATAAAAAAAAATTAAAATTAATAAAAAACCATGTTTTAAAGAAAATCAATATAAATCTAGAAAAGTCAGTATATTTGTTTAATTTTGTTTTGTTTGAATTACTTAACATCGATAGAAAACTTTTGTTTAAGACTTAAACCAACGTTCTTTCACTACTTTAGAATTTATCCATATTATGAATGTTTAAATAAAAGATTATCTACATAACAAGGCGTAAAAAATTGGACATTTAATGAATAACAAATACAATTTTAGTCTTTTAAAATTAAAAAGAAAATTCAGTAACAAAATCTTATCATCGAAATTAAATATTATAAAATTGATATAAGGTCCTCATAAACACCGTTTCTCCTCCAATCTGTTTTTATTATACGATTAAGGTCAGTTTAGATAATAATTTGAACCATTGTTTATTTTAGAAGAACAAGAGAAGAACATTCTATTATTGTGTCCATTTGCTTTAAGTGTATTTGATTGTGTTTCATAATTACTAATAGAGTAACACCAAAATCTTTTTCTTTATCGATGAAATTTTTCATAGCTGGAACACAAAAATACTGAACTATAAAATTATTAGGCGTTTTAATGGTATTTATTCATTTATTTAAAAAGTAACGTACACTATATATTTTACATTTATGTTATATTTTTTATACCCGTATTTTCAAGGTCTTTTTCACGATAGCGACACTTTTATCAAAATTCAGGATAATATTTGATGGTTGACCAACCTTTAAAGATTTTAACTTTTTTTTGTTTAAATGTTTTTGTTGGCTTTGATAAGGTTCGCGCTCTGAACCATAAAATTGTATATTATAAAATTAATATAAGGTCCTCATAACCACCGTTTCTCCTCCAATCTGTTCTTATTATACGATTAATGTCAGTTTAGATAATAATTTGAACCATTGTTTATTTTAGATGAACTAGAGAAAAGATTTAAATATACCTACCCAATCTGGTTGAAATGTAGCAAGCCAAAGAAACAGCAAAAGCTATAATTAATTATCAAATCTAAAACAATTGTCATCGACAAAATTTTGAAATATCAAACCTTCTGAGGTGTCTATTTGTTTTAAGTGTATTTTATTGTGTTTCATAATAACTTTCTGGATCTGGAAATTTGGGGAGGGGCGAGCTAGTGCTTAGCCAGCACTAAGGCCACATATGACCCATTGTGCATCCTCCCGTATTGTAGGGATATTCTCACCTCAGGCTGTCACCTTCATAATTACTCATAGAATAACAAAACCTTAACACCCAACTTCGAATCACAATATATTAACCACTAAATACATCCGTTTCACAAAAATTATTTTTGTTATCTTTTGTTAAGGTTGGCGGCTTTGAATTCACGATAAAATTTAATAAAAATTAGAACAAGTGCTAATTCGAAAAGTTGGATGAAGCCATATAAAATAGCGACCTTGAATTTATTCGCGAAGAAGTTCACGATAAAATTGTAGATGTAATACCCGTATTCGTTTAATTTTGTTTTTTTTTGCATTACCTACTTAAATCGATAGAAAACTTTTGCTTGAGACTTAAACCATCGTTCTTTCACCATATTATGAATGTTTAAATTAAAGATTATCTACATAACGAGGCGTAAAAAATTGGACATTTGCTGAATTCCAAATACTATTTTATTCTGTCTTTTAAAATAAAACAGAAAATTAATTAACAAAATCTTTCCACCGAAATTATATATTATAAAATTGATATAAGGTCCTCATAAACACTGTTTCTCCTCCAATCTGGTCTTATTATACGATTAAGGTAAGTTTAGATAATAATTTGAACCATTGTTTATTTTAGAAGAACAAGAAAAGAAGATTTATAATATACCTACCCAATCTCGTTGAAATGTAGAAAGCCAAAGAAAAAGCAAAAACTATAATTAATTATCAAATCTAAAACAATTGTCATCGACAAAATTTTGAAATATCAAACCTTCTAATAATGTGTCTATTTGCTTTAAATGTATTTTATTGTGTTTCATAATTACACATACAGTAACAACGAAATCTTTTTCTTCATCAATGAATTTGTGATAGCTGGAATACAAGAATACTGAACTATAGAATTATTAGGCATTTTAATGTTATTTATTCATTTATTTAAAAAGTAACATACACTATATTATTATATTTCACATTTATGTTAGTAATGTGTTTATACCCGTATTATCAAGGTCTTTTTCACTATAGCGACACTTTTATCAAAATTCAGGATAATATTTCATGACAAGCAGGTTGACCAACATTTAAAGATTTTAACTTTTTTTTGTTTAAATGTTTTTGTTATCTTTTTTAAGGTTGGCGGCCTGAATTCACGATAAAATTTAATGAAAGTTAGAACAAGTGCTAATTCGAAAAGTTGGATAAATACATATGAAATAGCGACCTTGAATTTATTCGTTACGAATTTCACGATAAAATTGTATATTATCAAATTGATATAAGGTCCTCATAACCACCGTTTCTCCTCCAATCTGTTCTTGTTATACGATTAATGTCAGTTTAGATAATAATTTGAACCATTGTTTATTTTTGAAGAACTAAAGAAAAAAATTTAAATATACCCACCATCTCGTTGAAATGATTTTCAAATGAAATTTTCATAAAATCTAACTAAGTATTTGAATTTAGGAATAAGACGTAAATTAAGTAATTCGCCTGAATTATAAACACAAAATACAGATAAAATTTAGAAGTAATATTTATTTTAATCTATATATGTATATACACTCAGGTGCAAAAAAAACCGATCCATTCCTTATTTCTTATTTATTTAAAGTTGTATAAATTTAGAGACATTAAATGGCGTATGTAAATTTAGATGTACCCTCGTATACGAGAAATAAAATAATATATTTAATATTTATTTTATATTACTTAAAATTTCAAGTTTTTTCAAAAATGTGAAAAGCAAGAAGATATTTATTGTTGTTTTTAGTTCGACAAGTATAGGTCTCCCAACGAAAGTTTGTGACAGCCAAGTGTTAGTCGGCGCAGGTAGGCGGACTCTTTCTATCAGTGGCGGACGGAAATAAAAATATATTATACATCTTAAATTAATTTTTAATGTATGATGCCAACATAATTAAGAAGAATTTATTTTATATAAATTTGTTACTGCCTAATTTAAACTAAAAAAATACATACATTTAAAAAACAACTCAGAAACTCTCTCAGCATATTCGTAGCTAAATACAGTTTACAAAACCATTTTAGCTACCACACTGACAAGCTTTCAGAACGGTCGTTGTTATCGTAACGCTCGTAAAAAAACCACTGCGCATTGAACGAGAAGCCACGTGGCTGTCCCAAACTTTCGTTGGGCGATCTATACACTAGTGCATTGATTTTATTTTCAAAACGTATATTTTTATTTAAGTATCCTTAATTATTCTTCCTAAATGTCCCTAACTTCAACAGATACTGCCAGAGCGGTGGCCGTAGCCAATATTATGCAGCTGAAATGTTACGTGTTAGTCGATCTGCGGTTCAAAGAGCAGTTCGGCGTTGTAATGACACCAGTAACTTTACAAGAAGACCAGAATCAGGTGGTGTGAGGGCAACATCCAAACGAGATGATTCATTTCTGGTTTTATCATGTTTGAGAAATCGGCAACTAACTTGAGTTGAACTGGCAAATCGTCTTAGCGAAGTAAGAAATGTGGATGTAAGCAGGGGACAGATCGTCGACGACTTGTAAAGGGTAATTTATTATCTAGAAGGTACATGAAATTTAAAAAAACACCTCACGTAATTTATGGACGCCCCCTTATGGACGACAACGCGCTTCCTCACCGTGCTAGAATCGTCAACCAATATATAGAGGAGGCGGGAATTGTCCGTATGGACTGGGCAGCTGGCAGTCCCAATCTCAATCCTATAGAACAACTATGGGATATGATGGAAAGAAGTCTTCGAGCACAAGTACCTCGTCCAAACAACTGGGCTCAACTTGGAGCGGCTCTTCAGAAAATATGGGACCAATTGGATCAATTTGATATCCAGAGGTTAATTACCTCAATGCTGAGACATTTACAGGCTGTTATAAGGGCCCGAGGGGGAAACACTAGATATATTAAATTACACCGGCACACGAAAAATAAAAAATTGTCTGTACACCAAGCGGCACCTATCTACGGGCATGTTTTTTGACCCGCTGGATACGAATTTCAAGTCAGTTTAAGGAAAAATTAAAAAAAAGGCGCATCCAGCGGGACTCAAACCCGCAACCTTCAGGTCTACGCGGTTGATGATTATTAAAAAGGCCGTGCGTAAAAGTTTGTATGTATTTCGGGCGTAATCAGCGTTTATGGACCTTACGTGTTAATAGCCCTCGCCTGCGGCTCGGGCTCTTATTTACACGTTGCGGTCCATAAACGCCTGTTTTACGCCCTTGATATATAGATAACAATTATTCGTGGTGTAAATAACCCGTTCATTATAGGTTATCATTCGGCAAGAGAAATCAGATAATTTTAAAATAGCATTTTAACCGTTAACCAGAGTGTTTTACAAAAGATTCTACAAATGGTCCCTGTAAGCACCAACTGTCCTCATAACCACCTTTAGACATCTAAATCTTATGAGGACCGTCCTCGTAAACACCGATAGATATCTAATTCTTATGAGGTCCGACCCCGTAAGCACCATCGGTACCCGTAAACACCGATAGTCTACAAATTTGGTCCCCGTAAACACCGTTTGACATATATATATATATATATATATATATATATATATATATAGAAATGAAATTTTTGACAAAACAACAACTTATTTAATAAATCTAATACAAGTAATCCTGGAAGCAATAATCCATTATTTCATCATAAAAAATTCAACTTACCAGTTCAACACAGTAAAAAGATAAAGCAGTTTCTAATATTTGGCCACAAAAACTTTTTGACTTCAAAAACAAGATAATCATACGTGTACACTCTCTAACTAATTAAGCCGTACTAAATATATTCTAGCATGTCCAATACCCATGCTACAATGGCATATTCGTTTCCGAGCACTTCCGAACGAAAACTTGTGTGTAAATAAGCAGTGTTTCATTTTACCCCACTATGTCATTTTGTACACCTTTCCCCTATACCTTAGTGTTTATATGTTTTAAATATTAAATATTTGTTGCTTTATTATATCATACGACAGGGTAGCGCTGTATTGGAATTAATTATAAATTTTGTATTTATAAGCTTAAATTCTTCTTTACATAAAGTTGGCGCCGACCAGGAGACAGTTTTGTTAGATATGACCGCTGTTTTTCTGTCATACATATAAATGATTTATACATTTAATATTGAGTCAGTTGCGCTGGAATATGACAATACTTGCGTATGGTATGTGTGTTTACTCGTATAATCAAGATTTAAAATTTAAACAAACGTACAAGTATTGATAAAATTTGTCCGCAACCAATGTTTATGTGTGCAAATCCCCTCTATATTGGTAGAATTTAATTTTCTCTTTGGATTTCGGTATATAAGTCGGTAATTGTTTTTCAAATCAACATTTTGATTATTGGTAAAAATATATGAGTCATTTTGATATTTTATCATTTTTAATTTTATTTTATTTTTATTTTAGTACATGGTACAATTTGTGTGTATTAGTACTATGTAGAAATGTTTTATATTGTTATATGTTTTATAGTTATCGCTTTTAGTTAGGCATACACACATGCCACGCACAGGTGTTTTAATGCGCACCTCAGTGGCATACTTAATGTTTGTTGGTATTTGTATAAAAAAAAACTCTAAATTGTTGTTCACTGTAATATTAGTAAATCTTTGTTGTTTGTAATTTTTTGTAATACTTTACATTTCAATAAATATTATTATTATTATATTTACTTTCGGAATTAGCAGTACAACTTCTGCCAGACCCGCCTGAATATATTGTATAAAGTGTGCTTTAAGAATTTCTTAACATTAAGCTATAACAATCTGCTTAGCATGAATTTTTGCTTCTTAGTAAATTAATTTGTTTACTTCAACATTATAAAATGCATCTGCTCAATATAGGTTTAGATTAAAGATATTAATTGAGAGTCATTTAATTTGATTGATCTGGCGTACTTAATATATTTTATTAAGTAAATAGCAAAGGTATTTAACTTTTAAACATTAACGGAATAAAGAGATTGATAAAGAATGGATGTGATGTAGAGTCTTTTAGGGCAGTGTTTAAATTAGTATTTGGAAAATACAATATTGTTTTGCAAGACAAACGAAAAATAAGCTAGTTAATTTTTTATACCATAATTAATTCTTTCAATAATAATTTTTCTGACCATATATCTTAATGGAGAACTGAAATGCACCGTTATATAATTATATTGTTGGTTAGTACTATTCAAAAGTTTTCCACTGCCTTTACTCTAACAATAATTCTTTCCTTAGATGGAGCCTAATCGAAGGGCTGACGGTGAACATGTGAGTAGTTTGAATGAGTTGATTGATTTTTGTTTGCCGGACTTAAAATTTTAGTTGCTTTTTCTCTATTATTTTAAATTTATTGCTGGATTATTATAACATTGATCCACATTTTTCAGTTACAACCAAATAGTGCTGCTGGATCAGGAGCCTTAGAACATGACTCATGTTGCCTCTATAGACAAGTTAACACGGTATGTTAATATTTTGTATAAAAATATATTCAAATTATTATTATTCAATATATGTTTTACAGAGTGAACCAGTTCCGGGTCCGTTACCGTTAGGCGTCACAGTAATTGATATTTCTGTACTTTTATTCGGACAAATATTTCCAAGAGTAACGAATAAACATAGAGTTCAAATGTTAGATCATTTCGCTGAATGCATTAAACATGTTCGTAGTACCAGACAAGAAGCAGTACAGATGAATGTATTTACAGCACTTTTAAGTGGATTGAAAGGTCTAACAGAAACCAAAGTTAGTATAAATCAAGAAGATATCAAAAAATCAGCTGTGAATCTAATTATAAGTGCTCTCACGTCTCCAAATCCTATACTTAGGTATGCAGCTGGTGAAGCGGTCGAAAGGATGGCACAAGTAGTGTCTGATCTAAAATTCACTGCTGAATTGGCACAAACTAGCTTTGACAGACTTAAATCTGCAAGAGATGTGGCTAGTAGAACTGGGCATTCATTAATAGCATTAGGATGTTTACATAAGTATGTAGGAGGAATGGGATCCAGCCAACATCTCAACACAAGTGTATCAATTTTACTAGCGTTAGCACAGGCTCAAACTTCTCCGATAGTTCAGGTGTGGTCTCTACATGCCTTAGCTTTAATTGTTGATTCTGGAGGACCTATGTTTAGAGGATATGTCGAACCTAGCTTGTCGCAACTATTAAAGCTGCTTCTAAATGTACCTGAGTCTTATATTGACGTTCATCAGTGCATTGGAAAAGTTCTATCTGCTTTGATTACAACTATAGGTCCAGAATTACAAGGAAATACTTCTAGTATATGTACTGCTCGATCTTCATTTTTATTTGCATGTGCTATTATGCAAGATCATCATAATCCATTGGTACAAGCTGAAGCTACTGGATGTTTACAACAACTCCATTTATTTGCACCTAAACACGTCAATTTATCTTCTTTGGTGCCAACATTATGTGTAAGTTTTTTTATTTGTTTATTTCCAAGTAAATTAATTTTAGTTCAGTTAAAATATGTATATGTGAGTGGAAAAGTTCTTATAGTTCATTTTTTTAATATGTATGAAACTAACACTTTTATTTGCTTATGTATAAAATCAACTTTTCAATATTTTTCGTCACATATTCATATTTTGGGAGATTAGGTAATTTTATTACACAATTTACTAGACTATCACGATTTTTTTTTACTTTTTGAAGAAATCTATACTTATAATAAATCTGTAGAGAGGTCAATTCTGTACATGAAATATATTTCCAAAATAACTATTAGGTGGTGATTAGGGATTGATACTGATGCCAAAAATGAAATCAGTAAAAATTTTTTCTGTCTGTCTGTCTGTATAACCGTTATAGAAACTAAAACTACTCGACGGATTTTAACTAAACTTGGTACAATTATTTTTCATACTCCTGAGCAGGTTATAGGATACTTTACATCACGCTACAATCAATAGGAGCAGAGCAGTGAAGGGAAATGTTGGGAAAAACACTTTTACGGTGTGGGGGAGAAATTTTTTTACAACAATCGAAAGACGTCGCGGGTACATCGATATAGAACCCAAAAATGTGGTTAGATTTTTTGTTGTATGTCTGTCTGTCTGTCTATCTTTATGTTTGTGCGCGCATAACATGAAAACTATTAATCCGATTTGAATGCGGTTTTCACATATACCTATATTTGTCTTCTTTTAACTTAACATCTGGTGTATAAAAATTTCTTCCCCAACTCTTTTACGGTGTGGGGGGAAGAAATTTTAATACAACAATCTATCCATCACGCGAACGACGTCACGGGTACATCAATTTAGAACCCAAAAATGTGGTTAGATTTTTTCTGTCTGTCTATCTATATGTTTGTGCGCGTATTACATGAAAACTACTGATCCGATTCGAATGCGGTTTTCACAGATGTATTTGTCTTCTTTCAAAATAACATTTTAATGGGGTGAGTGGGGAGTTTTTTAAACATCAATCAACACGCCACGCGAACGACGTCGCAGGTACACCCAGTTAATAATAAAAACATGACTTTGATTTTTTACAGAAAACTTTATCAAGTAATCATCTGTTACTGAGAAGAGCTGCAATATCGTGTTTAAGACAGCTAGTTCAACGAGAAGCAAAAGAAGTGTGTGAACATGCGATGAATTTAGCCAGTGAAAGTAGAGATGATAATAATAAAGAAGAAGGTTTGTTAATCACAGAAACTGGACTTCCTGGAGTATTCTTCACTATGTTGGACACTGAAACTGATCCAGGGTTGATCAAAGATATCCATGATACAATTATTAGCATGCTCCAGGTTCTTGCTGCTGATAATTTATCACAGTGGTTAGGACGTTGTAAAGATGTTCTTACAGTTGCTACAGGTTATATATTACACTGTAATTTCTTTAACAAAATGTAAAAAAATATTTGTTATAGAGGCCAGTACCGAAGATAGACTGAATCCTGTATTAAATTAAGTAGAAATGGAAGAAGTTGATGATGATCAAGCTGAGTTTCATGCAGAAGATGATCCCTCACATGTGGCCGTGCAACCTAGATGGCCAACACGAGTTTTCGCTGCGGAGTGTGTGAGAAAAATTATAGTTGCATGTGAAGCTAACAAAGATGCTCATTTTGACCTTGTTAAAGCCAAAGAACTGCAACTTACACAAGGAAAAAGTGATTTTCTTTCTCTGATCTTATAAGAATGGCTTTTATAGCCGCTACTAGTGATTCTGATCCTTTAAGGTTGGAGGGATTAAAAACATTACAAGACATTATAGAAAAATTTGCTAAAATGCCAGAACCAGAATTTCCTGGACATTTATTACTTGAACAATTTCAAGCACAAGTCGGAGCTGCTCTTAGACCTGCATTTTTACCAGATACCTCATCACTTGTTACAGCAGCTGCTTGTGAGGTTTGTTCAACCTGGATAGGTTCTAATGTAGCTCGCGATTTAAATGATTTGAAGAGGGTACATCAATTACTGGTTTCATCACTTACAAAATTTGGGAATAAAAATCATATGAGTCAGTTGTATAATGAAAGTTTGGTTACCTTAGAAAAACTGTCGATTTTAAAAGCTTGGGCAGAAGTATATATTGTTGCTATGAGAGGCAATGATCCGGCACCTAGTTTCACTCTTACGATGACACTATTAAATGATACTGAAAATAATGAATTTACTGACTTCGAAAGCCAAGGTGAGAGTTTGTTAACTTTGGTGCAACCAGAATTAGTAACTTTGTCTCAGTATTGGTTGTCAGCTTTAAAAGATCATGCACTTTTGTCATTGCCAAGTGAATTCTCCAGTCAGTTACCTCATGATGGTGGTGCTTTCTATACGAATGAAACGATGGATTCTTCTAGACCATTTTACGCTTCATTTCGGCCTCCAATTCTTCATGCTGCAGCGTTGTGGCTGAATTGTGGAAATTTCCAACAATCGAGATAATAATGTAAATTTAAATAATAACAATAGATCAAATGAGGAACCTGCTGATCGATTTCATTTACTGTTTGGTATTTGCATGGAAGCTCTTTGTAGTCCACGTTCCGTAGAACCTCTTGAAAGTATAATAACTTGTTTACATGCATTGTATACTTTACTTGACACAAAGTATACTCGAGAACTATTAGTGTCAGATGTAACTTTAGGTATTGAAATGTGTAATGTGTTACATAGGCTAATTTTAACTAGAGATAACCATAATTGTCATTTATTGTGCTTAGAAGTATTAAAAGAAGTAGTTAAAGCAGCACAAGAACAGCTTGCAAAGAAAAAACAAGCTAAACTAAATGAAGTTGACAACACTATCGATGTTGATATTCTAGGAAAAGGAGGAGAATTAGGCGATTTAATACCAGGAAAATCTCTAGTTGTATCAGTTTTAGAAGTATGTTTATGTTTATTAATTCGTCAGTTGCCAACTTTAAGTCCTTCGCCAAATACAACTATCGTCACTTCTTTAAAATTAATGCAGTCTTCAGAACAATCGAGTCAATTAATAGCTACATCTATAAGTTGTATGGAATATCTACATACTTTGTGTTCCCCTAAAGGTGCTTTATCAATTCTTCCAACCGTACTCTACCTTTCCACAGGTGTGATAAAAGAAGTAGCTACTAAAAATATAAACGATACTACTGTTATGGCTAATAATTCCTCCATACAAGCAGCCCTGCATTGCCTAAAAGTTTTAGCAACAGATCCATACTGCAACCACCCTGAAAGTGCGAATAGTTGGCAAAAACTACTTCAAACAGCTCTGGCTAAAATAATCGATTTAGCAAAAACACGGAATGATGAAAGTAAATTAGATGAGGTTACTATGATGCTAGCTATTGCAGTGTTTGTGTTAAATGCACCGTATAAAGTAGTGACAGTTCCAAATCTACAATATCCTTGTATAAATCACTTCAGACAATGTTTGGAAAGTTCCAATTCTGTGGTAAGCATTCTCTAATATTTAATATAAATTTCTACGGTATTGAATAATTTTCATTCACACTTTATTTTCTAACTGCCACTTAAGTAAGTTGTATCAGGTTTTAAATATTTAAATTTAGATAATTGGTGGTTATTAGTTCTGAGGTCAATTTAATAAATAATGTTCTTCATTTTTAATTTAAATTAGTTACTCTCTACCATTTGCAAAACACAATGTATAGTTGCATTCATTTGAATATATTTATCTATTAAAAATTAAGAGTAAATAGTTAATAACAGGTCTCTTAAATTTACTTTGATAGGTGATTTAATTTTTTTAGGTTAAATTGAGATGTGTAAGGACCATGGACCAAAAAATAAAAAAAAGACGGGAAACTCATGGATAATAATTGCCTCTACAGATGTGCTGCCATCTATATTTCCCGTAATCATTATTACAGATTCCTAATCATGATTACAGTTTCCTATTTCCGATTTTAGCTTTCTTTTGGCGGTTAATTTAAATTCGGTTTATTTAAAAAATTATTGGAATACGAATAGTAGACTGTAACCACTTTGTTTAAATTTAATTTAGAGTTGAATGTTATTGTAATTTTAAATCTACACCAATTTAAAATTTAATGCAACTCAACCCTTAATCAAATTTAAAAAAAGTTGTAACAAGTCAGAAATAAATAAAATACGATTTTTTGTAAGTAAGAAATCAAAAGTTTATTACAAAGAAATTAACATTTAAACAAAAATTAAATAAAATTAAAACCAAAGCTTGGGAAAAAGTATATAATAAACAAAACTCTACATGAAATGGCTTTTAACTTTTTTTTGTTTTTTTTTATATTTATTAAACGCTAATTTAAATAAAAAATCTGTTTCTTTATGTCTTAAGTCTTTTCCATGTAGTGTTTTGTTTATATTTTTAAGATAATAAAAAATTATTACATTAAATGTTAAGCTAATGATTGATGAAACATACTCGGTATGTTCTTGACAAAATAATGACTCTAGATGGGAGTTACCTATTTTTAATATAATGGTTTTTTTAACATTATATTCCAATATATGGGTGGGTAGCAATTCGAAAATATTTTTAACCAATGTTTTGAATAACTGCAAAAAATGTTTAGATGGATGCATTAACCTTCCTGGCCTTGCTTCTCTTCTACTAATTAAAGCATTTTCTGCCAGTTTGGTTGATGCACCCATCTTATTTTTGCAGTTATTGCAAGAATATTGCTTAAAAAGTTTTTTCATTACTACTCCAGCCACATAAGCTAAGTCCCATCTAGTTTCATTATAATTGTCAGAACAGGGAAATACTGGCTGCACTATAGTAGGAGCGACTTCTTCTTCTATGTCTTCTATGATAAAGTATTTAAGATTGTCAAGGAGCCCTTCGGATTCGTCCTCCTCACAGTTGGCGCCTACAGAGTGTATTGAGGTTAAATTATTTACTATGAGGGATTTTGTGGTAGATAGGAATGAAGAACAAGTAGGATTTACGTTTCTCACTCCGTAGCTTCTGATGCATGAGAAAAAATTTTCTACAGGATCTTGGTTAAAAACCCTCATTGAGAGGTACTTAAAACCCTTTCCCTGTAGCATCTTTCAAATGTGTAAGAAGCTACGCAGTGTGAAAACCCAATTTTTTAGGGATGGGACTGTGTGTTTTGGATTAGTGGGAGAGGTAAAGTACATGGATTGAAGAATGGGAATTGAGGAGTTCCATAGGGCGACATGAGGGGATTTATCACTCACCACACTCGGTAATCGCTTGCCATCAGGAGGCGATAAAGAGCTACCGTTAACACTGTCAAATAATTTATCAAAGAATAGAAGAAGCTCAGCAGTATGAGCAGCTTTAGGATCTTAAAAAAAATGAAGATGAAGGTTGCAACTCAGTAGCAACCTCAGCGCGAACATACATCGCAGTTGCTACTGTGTGGCTAAATACCTGTGTACAATTCTTCACCTTCAGTTTTTTTATTTTATCCGGCATAACATGCTCATCTGTGAGTTTCACGAATTGAGAGAAAGGTCCCTGTAATTTGTCTATTCTATATAGATCTACTATATGTGACCAAGAAGCCTTTTTCATTTCTTTGTTATTTTCAAAACATAAATCTTTTGTCAACATATTGTTTCTAATATTTTTCAAAAGATGTGGCGGATCATATACGTGAAAAACTTCTATATCATCTAAAATGAAGCCATGGTATCGGTTTTCAATTTTTTTTTTAAGCACATCTCATTCGTTTCTTTAAGTAAAGAATTTATTGCCGCCTGATTTGTGCTACCTTGGTCACATATAGTAGCAACTACATGAAGACCTGTGGCTCTAACACGACGTATTGCTTCTTTTATAATTTGCGCCAATTGCGCCGTTGGTGTTGAGCTTTCGCAAAAAGAAAAGTAAATCATCTGTTTCCATTTCTTTCTGATACCTTTAATTAAAAAAAACAGAGCATGATCTGCAAAAGCAATACGTCGGTTAGAACCACCAAAGTCCACGAAACCTTCCACACAATCCTTACTCATATTATAATTGAGTGACATTTCATCAAACATTAGTACACAATATTTATCCAAATTTTTTAGTTTTTCCACTCTTTTTTTCAAATGTGTAAATATATTTTTATTAAAACCGCATGTTAATGGAATTTTTTTTGAAACATTTCCTAGAGTTTTTTTAGAGGGCAAACTAAAAAATTTGGATAAATATAAGCCATTCACTTTTTATTTCCATCTCAGTAGGCTCTGTTAGTTACATGAAATTCGCCCATTATAATACACGTCTGTTCATATTGTTCTGTGGTCTTATTAATAATTGTAAATACGATGTTGTCACGTCTTCAATAAAAATATGTGTATTCATTACAAATATCTTAAGTAATTAAATCTGCAAACCAAATTTAAAACTTGCCGAAAATAAGTCAATGTATTTAATATTAAATTGAATAGGTACTAAAGTAGATACGTCAGTTTTCGCTGCAAGTAGGTACTATTAATATCCAAGAATGGTCTATTTAAATTCACATGAATTTTGACTGATATTCAAAATAACACATTCCTTTGCACAGAACAGATCCCTGTTTATAGTCAATTATCATATTATATTATTGATCTAGAACGAAAATAGTTATTATCCTATCAAGTGCGGAAAGTTATACTTTCCCGCAAGAGTTAGGATCAATATTTTTTCTACAAGCATAAAAAATATACTTTATTCATTTTTTAAATTTTATTTTCAACTCCTAACAATGTAACAAAATTTTAATTTGTGACAATTAAAGTTTGTTGTTGCTTTGAGTAACGTTTACAGAGGTGTTTTAATAAATTATGATTTTTTTAAGAACAAACATTTTAAAAAATCTCTATTTTTATGCAAAATAATCTTTTTTTTACTATTTGTATGTACCTAGTAGGTACAACAACATAAAAGTAATAATACAATAATTTTCCAAAAGGTTATTGAAGGACATATTCATTTAATAAAAAAAGAGAAAGAGATATTTTCTGAATTAAAATGCGTGCGGAAAAGTGTTGTTTTACGCATTCTTGTAGAAAAATATACTTTTATATTTACATTTTATTACAAATAAATAATATAAGTAAAATTCAAAATGTAGCACATATACATATATTAATAAAAACGTTTAATACAGCTTTTAAATTACTCAAGCAATAGTAAAAGATCCTTTTTACAAATGTATAATAAAACTTTTAAATTATTCAAGCAGTGGTAAAAAAAATTATTTCATCAGTTTTGAGTTTAACATAAAAACACAGTACTCAAAGTCTATAGGTATCCATCTTTTTTAAAGTCTTCTATTTTACATCCAAATGGCATCGTAGTGTAACATTATTGTATTAGTGGCTGTAGGATAATAAAATTTCACATCCAATGGGTTAATTGAGGAAACTATACTCCAGTAAAAATTTGATTTTCCTGGTCCGCCCCAGGTGGTGTCGCATTTGACTTAAATATGCTGATGTTTTAGTAATGTTCTTTATAACAGAAATTTTTCAGAAAAATTAAGATTTGTTAGACATTTCAAACCGATACAATGAAAAAAATATTTTAATAAATTACATAAAAGCAAATACAGATGCAGATTTAGATGTAACATGTAAATGTTGTCGGTGTATTTGTGTGATCAATCCTCTTCCATTATTTCACTGGAAGAATCAGAGTCACTATCAAATCAAAAATCGGAATCGTCAGAATCTGATTCCTCCAATGAAATAATTAAAGGAAGAATATTGTCATGTGAGCAGTTTCCCATGTAAGTAGTCCAATCTGCCAAAATAAGTTCGTCTGTATGTCTACAAAAATTTTGCCACATGTCTGGTGTACATTTAGTCAATGCTTCTGTCCAAGTTTTTTTAACTCTTTCCTGGTCAAGATAAGTAGATGTAATATGTTTGTTATAATATGTCTTAGTAAACCCCCATGCTAGTTCTATTGAATTGTAGTGACAATGGTATGGTGGTAGTCGAAGTACTTCATGTCCTCGTTGTTTTAAAATTTCATCCACTACATATGTCTTTTCGTCAGTTTTATAAGGTAAGATTATAGAGTAGGGTAGACCGGGGACAGTTGTAACATTTGCGAGTTAATAGCATGTAAGTATCTTGATATAACGAATAAATATAGAATTACAATATTTATTACAAAGTTCACTTGTTTCTCTATCATCTCTATTTATTTTTAACTTTTCAACAATTAATAAAAAAAAATACTGATACATTAAAAAAAAAATGAAATCTGTTACAACTGCCCCCGAGCCTGGGATAGTTGTAACAGAGAGTGGGGTCAATTGTAACACTTAGGCCAATAACTTGAAAAACTTGATTTAATAACATTTATTTAGAAAAATATTGAAAATACATAAAAAAACTAAGGATTCAAAAACAGGTTGTACTTATTATTCGGATTCGCAATTATGACACATGTAAAAGGGATCCTTTTTGGTGCAGTCTTCATGGGACCACATTTTACATCCAAAACATTGGACCCACTTCTCTCCAGGTCTGCTTAAACTATATGATTCAAGACAAATTAGACATAAATATTCTTCTTCATCAGATGATTCTTCATTAATAGTAGTTTTTTTTTCTAAATTGGTTTTATTTTTAACTTTTTCTTTCTGAATGGTTTTACTATCTGATGTTAGGTTTCGTTTAGTTTTCTTTGCGTTAATCTTTCTTTGTTTTGCCTCTGCTTCTTGCCTTATTTGCTCTTTCTCAGGTGTGTCTGTATATATAGTTGATTTTCTTTTTTTATTTCCTCCCCTTTTAACATTTTTTCTGGGAGCAGCTTTGGGATATGGCCTCACTGTCTCAGGTGAAAAATTGCTGCTTGAGCTTGTCGATGGTAGAAATACTGGTTCCTTGTTGGGTGCATTCTCATTCTTACTTGTAGATGGTAAAGGATTGCTTTCAGTTGCTGAAGGGCTTTTTGTTAATAATTCACTACCAGCACTTGAAGGTATTAGAACTTCATTATTAGAAACTGTAGGAAGTGTGACTTCTTCATTATTTGGATTTGGTCTATCTGTGACAAATGATGGAGAAAAATCCAGTTCAGTAAATTTTCCACGATTGAATGGATGTATCCCCGTGTTGACAAAACCCGCTTGGATATTGGATTGTGTGAAAGCTAGAGGCAAGGCACTTGCAACAATACTCGGTATATCATAAATCGTCATAACCTTGCCGGGTCTACTGCGCATCCAAGCACCACTTGCAGAATTTACTGCTTTCTTAAATGGTCCAAAAACTGACCGGTCCAAAGGCTGCAGTTTATGAGAACAATGGGGTGGGAAAGAAAGTAGCACGATACCATTGTCCTTGCAAAAATCTAAACATTCAATATTCACATGTGAAGAATGGTTATCCATCAGCAACAAAACTTTACTGGTTGCGGAACAATTTGTATGTTTCTGAAAATGTTTTAGGAACACTAAAAAACTTTCGTCTTGCATCCATCCGGAAGGATTTGCTGTTCCTATGCAACCTAATGGTCCATCCCTCACAAAATGGTCCTGATATCTCACCCGAGGAAATATAAACATTGGAGGTACAGTATTTCCTAAAGCGTTTACAGCTGCAGCAACAGTTACCAATGTTCCTCTTTCACCTGATGTTATGGAACCAACTTGTCTCGATCCACATTTCGCCACAATTCTGTCTGGTTTGTGAACTGTAGTCACACCTGTTTCATCAACATTATATATGTCCTTGGCTTCAAATTTGTCACGATCTAAAACTTTCTGTAAATTATCATAAAAGGCATTTACATTTGTTTTGTTAAAGCTAGTTGCTCGGGACAAACTTGTTGCCTGGGCAGCTCTTATAGATAATTCTGGATTTCTTATCATGAATGATCGGAACCAATCTTCTCCAGCCATTTCGTTTGTATCCCAGGCACTTGGTTTTGGTAGGTCATATTTAACCGCCACTAGATACGCCAAATTTCTGACATCCTTAGTCGTAAGACCAAAATATATGTCTGCTGATTTAATCAGATATTTTACTAAAACTTTTTCTTGGTCTTCCGTAAAAACCTTGTTTGGAGCTCTGTAACCCATGCTAACAGAAATAGCAGGATCGTCTTTGGCAGCATCTCTTTTTTGTTTATATCGCCTTAGTGAAACGTGGCATAAACCAAAAGCAGCTGCAGCTGCACGTACAGATTTTCCAAGTGCTATTTCATCGTAAGCTTGCATGTAAAGATTTAAAGCTTTGGTACCTCTTTCCGTCTTTCTCGGACGAATTCTTGGCATCTAAAAAAATCATTCTGATTTATAAGATATTTATTGACAAAGCAAAATGATATTTAAATAGAAAGGTGTTTCAAATTACTTCAAAACCTAATTAACATTAATAGTCTGCAAATATTGAAAACGTTACAACTGACCCAAAGGGGTCAGTTGTAACGTTACAACTGACCCTTTCAAATTTGTTACAACTGACCCCAGATGGTGTTTTTTTTTAATAAATTATTTTCTAAAAAACAACTATTTATTCATGACTACCAAAAAGCTCAGTCGATGCTAAAACATCTGTAGATTAAAATGGTTCAAAGCGCATTTACATATCTGTCATGATTAGGAAAATATATCAAAATTATTAAATGGAAAAAAACTTACCTTCACGTCTTAAAAGCGGTTACTTTCGCACACACACACAACGTCGCTGCTTGAAACCATAAAGCGCACTGACTAAAGCTAAGACTCTCTAAAGACACTTCTCACCCAAATAACCTTTACCCTACCCCTCCCAGTTATTGAGTTATTTCAAATGTTACAACTGTCCCTTGTTACAACTGACCCCGGTCTACCCTACAGATGTTTCTTTGTCATTTTTGTGTCAAACCTAATGTTATTGTTAATCAACCATTTCTGCATCATTGCTTTTTTCGCTGAAAAAGAGGGTGGTTTGTTAATTTGAACTGGTATGGCGCGTTGTCCATGACCACCACACATTTTTCTTGAAATACAGATAGAGCAGGAATGAGTTGATTAACAACCCAGTTTTTAAAAAGGTCACCATTCATACTTTTGTGATAGTCAAGGTCTGTATTCGAAGAGTCTAGTAACAAGTCACATCTTTCCAAAAATCCAGTATCAGTCCCTGCGTGTAAAATAGTAAATCGCTTTCCTTCGGATTTTACACGAGCTGGATTACTTTTTAGGTCAGAATCGTGCACCCACTGACGCACTGAACTACCATTTTGATAGATCCATGTTTCATCTAGGTACACGAATCTAACTCTCTCAGCAAGACTTTTTAGTTGTTTATATTTCCGAATGAAAGCGATCTTTCTAATTTTAACGTGTCGTTGTTCACATAAAATATGTCGTCCATTTACTTTTTTAAATTTGTATCCCATTAATTTTATAAGTTTGTATAGTGTCGTACGTCCCCCTTTAAAATCAAAATTTTGTTTAGCATCAGTCAAAAGTTTGTCTAAAGTAAAATGTTCAGTTTTAGCATGGTACATCCAAATCTGTCGCTGTAAGTCTTTTTTTAAAATAAACTTCTCAAATGTATCAGTTTTACATCCTTTATCTGCGACTTTCTCATTATTTTTCAATCCTTCTTTAATAATCTTCCGTATTTTCGATACACTGATCTAAAAAAATTAAGCATTTAGAATGTTTGTCATATTAATTAGATTCAAAAAATATACCTCAGTTACACAACGGTAGTTAAGAGATTTAAAAATATTTAACAAAATTTTGAATTAAATTATAGTTACAAAAATGTATAATTTCGAAATTTGAAATCTGACAACATTGTATATAATTTGTTATGATATCTGTCAAAAAAGGTTATGTGTTCTTTTAATAATATAAATTTTATTTAAAAAAGTGATACATATTTATAAATTCATTACAAAAACCTCTCTCAATTAATCTAATGCAAAATATATAAGTTTATGTTAGCGACTAGCATTGATTTAAAAGAAATAGGTACACATAAAATCGTACTTACTTGAAAAACCTCGGCCAATTGATAAATAAACACTCTCACAGCTGTTAGCTTGTTTCCTAAACATACCATAACATCTAACGATGCTGTTGTGAATTTCTGTACTTATTTTTTTTTGGCATTGTATATTGAATCTAAGAAAGCATCAAATATTTCGTTATTGAATCTTCAACAATTTTACCTTTGACAATGTGCTGTCAGAGGTGCTGTCAATATTTCGACAGTAGGTACCAACCCAAGAAATTGAAGTGCCAATCCAAGAAATAAAATGCATAGTCTACTGAGATTGAAATAAGAAGATATTTATAACCTTTTCCAGTTTTTTTGGACAATGCAAGGGCAAAAATTTTTTCATCCAAGGTATACCTTTTGCCCTTGCAATGTCTTGATTGATTTCTTATTTGACAATTTATAAAATTTCTAGTAACATTATTCAAATTTTTAAATACATTCTTTACGTAATCGCTTGATTGTAAATATTTAATTTTTTGTTTACTGTTACTTAAAAAAAAATTCGAAAAGAAGTTGACCTTAAAGGCCATCCTTGCAACTTCCCGCTAGTTTTAACCGCAAAGCTATAGTAACGTGACGTATTTTGACGTTTTTGACTTTTTTTGAAATGTTTAAAAAGCCATAACTTTATAACACCTTATTCGATTTTGATGTTCAAGATGGCACTTGACGCAGTTTTTTGAGACCTAAAACGTTACCGGGAGTGCAAAATCGGTTAGTCAAAAAATCTCTAAGTTATTGTACAAAAAACACTTGTTTTGAAATTTTTCGACAACGATATCTCACGAACGAATCAACCGATTTTAATTTGCAAAACGTCATTCGACGTGGCTTTTTAAGCTTGAGAGCTGATTAGGTTATGAAATTGATCGATGCAATAGCCAAAAAGATATGCCCAAAAAACATTATTTTTACCAATTGTTTTTTTTAGGTTATTTTGAAATTGCTCGAAATCTACCGGCTCGAATCGGTTCAAACTTACAGAGAATCTAAGTTAGATGGAACTCTTTGGAATGCTTTTTATTTCATTCCGATCGGTCAAGCCGTTCAAAAGTTATAAGAGGTTTACATACATCCACACACACACACACACATCCACACGTACATACAGACATACAGACACCCTCGTAAAAATAGTCAGGGGAGGTTCCTAAGACCTCAAAACGTTGAGATCCGATGAAAACTCGATTTCGAAAAACGGGGTGAAACCAATAACTTCCCGATTTTAAAAAAAAATTTAATTTTTTTTAGCGGGAAGTTAAAAATTTCTTCTTTTAGCCAATTGGCTAAGGTATTTAACTTGTTTCTTAACAGCGGCATCCTTAAACCTTATTCTTCGATTTAATTTTCTGTGAGTATCTGAGAATAACAAAAAGTATAGTTTAAAATTTAAATCAAAGCAATATTTAACATGTATATATGAAATAATGAATCAAAATTATTTCATTAAATTTAATATTTTAAGGAAATGTACAAAAATAATGAATTATAGATCAATTTTTTGATAATATAAGCTAATATTTATAACTACTTTTACCGATCGCCCCTTTTTTAAATACCATAATACTAACAAAAATCCTATTTACCATCATTTGGTAAATAATATTAATATTAAGCTTTAAAATAAAATCTAAAGATGTATAAATAAGACTATCTACAGTATCTTTAAAATGTACATACACTTTAACTTTGGACCATTTTGTAAGGATTTCCAATTGAGGCTTAAAGCTATGAAAATCTGATAAAAATAAAATTTTAGTACAAATAATTTTCAATACTAATATAATAAAGAGAAGATATTTGTATATACATTTTTAAAAGATAATGGACTGGAATCAGATATTTATCAGGTACTTTAATATATAATCGCAGAAAAAATGTTCAATCGTGCTGAATTAATTTTTGGAAAAAACGAATAAATTTTAACGTAACGAACCATGTTTTTTACTTAAAAGTTACTGCCTCTTCTTCAAAAACATGAGAAGGCGTTGCTTCCATAAATTCAACGGCTTCTTGTTGAGCTGAACAAGAAGGTCCTGCATTTTCTTCATCACAAGGCTTTTTCATAGGCGGAGCATCTTCTATGTTTAAAGGTTTGCGAAATCTACTTAGTAATTCTAAAAAAAATATTATGAAATATATATATATATATATATATATACAAAGTGCCAAGAAAACGCGTATTAATATATATAAAAAAAGGGAAGATAACGGGAATGCAACGCAACAAGGATCATGGTTACAAGTAAGAATGGTAACCGCAGACATGCATGTTTCTGGCTCATTAGCCGTCATCAGTGCGGCATAAACAAGAAGAGTATTGCACTTGGCTAGCAAAAGTGTTGGGTACTTGGGAGCAAAGGATGTTGGGGAAACATGTGTCAAGAAACACAAAAACAACGAACGCTCACACAGGAGTCCTATCGCCATTTTGTGCTTTCGGCCAGCTGTGCCAATGGGTTTTCGGCTAGCAACCAGCGTCGCCACGTTGGCGAAACAGACTCATTGTGTTTGAGTCGTTCTAGCCCAGGAAATGAAATAAACAAAGTGCCAAGAAAACGCGTATTAATATATATAAAAAAAGGGAAGATAACGGGAATGCAACGCAACAAGGATCATGGTTACAAGTAAGAATGGTAACCGCAGACATGCATGTTTCTGGTTCATTAGCCGTCATCAGTGCGGCATAACCAAGAAGAGTATTGCACTTGGCTGCAAAAGTGTTGGGTACTTGGGAGCAAAGGATGTTGGGGAAACATGTGTCAAGAAACACAAAAACAAAATGGCGATAGGACTCCTGTGTGAGCGTTCGTTGTTTTTGTGTTTCTTGACACATGTTTCCCCAACATCCTTTGCTCCCAAGTACCCAACACTTTTGCTAGCCAAGTGCAATACTCTTCTTGGTTATGCCGCACTGATGACGGCTAATGAGCCAGAAACATGCATGTCTGCGGTTACCATTCTTACTTGTAACCATGATCCTTGTTGCGTTGCATTCCCGTTATCTTCCCTTTTTTTATATATATATACATATATATATATATATATATATATAAAAAGAAGGATAACGGGCAATGTACGCAACAAGGATCATAGGTTACAAGTAGGAATGGTAACCTATGATCCTTGTTGCGTACATTGCCCGTTATCCTCCTTTTTTTTATTTTGATGCGCGTTTTCTTGGCACTTTGTTTGTTTTATATATATATATATATATATATATATAATAATTTTTTTTCAATAATCTTACTTCTGACTTTTGGAGGAGTTCCCACCACATTTCGGGGTGGAAAGGGAAAAGAAATCTCTTCTAAATTACCCTCCGGATTAAAATCTACAAAATAACAGACATTTTATTATAAAACTATTAACATTAAAATAAAATGCTTACCAGGTAAATGTAAAACCGGAAGAGAAATTTTTTTTAATTTTCTTCCTTTTTACATATGTCGAAGAAGTGGATACCACAAACTACTTTATCAGTTAAAATCTTTTTTGGTTTTCCAAATAAATTAGCATTATTAATTCTTTTCAGCCAAATATTTTGTATCCGTTCCTCTGCAGTAATGTAATGTCTGTAAAATATATGTATACAATTAGTACATATCTAATTTTTAAAATTATTAATATTTATTTTAAACTTAACTTACCTTGTAGCATCTCTATTATAACAACTAGGAACAGAGCATTGTCGGAATACCATTTTTATTAACAATATTATTAATATAATACCACAAATTACAACAATAAAAATGATGTCAAAAATTTTTGATCAGTGTCAAAAATGGCAGAATACAACAACATAACGTGAACTAACAATCGCGAACGATGCCTGACCATTAGTAGAACCTACGGAAAATCTAGATGGCGCTAAAAACAATCCTCAATTTCTACAAGTATAAGTGCATACCCCCTGGTAAGGACATTGAAATCTATGTTTTTACACAACGAAAAATTGGTGTCTACACCTTATATTCACACGTTAGCTCCCCATCTGGTAGAATTTTTATACTCTGAAGCTGCTAGGAAACCTTACTCTGATGGAGACTTATTGGTAACTGTTGAAACTATTACCGCAGTGGAGTCGTTAATAGAGCTTGCCGAACCTGAAAAACGTAAGTGGTAAATATTCATATAATTACTATTATTGTTTCGAAACTAATCTAGCATTATTACATAATCACCATAATAATCTTTTTTCATGATTGATTATTATCTTAGAAAAGATAACAAACTTATGAAAATATTTTTGTTGCTTACCTACAGGGGATATAATTCAAGGTATGTTCGAAAATGTTGCCAAACACTTCTGTATTTTTTTATTTCTACAACACAAAACTCAACTTACACATACATATTCTTATAAATCCTCTGTGTCGTTTAAAACTTTGTGCCAGTAAAATACTATATGTACGTCTTGGTTAATATACTTTATTATGCGACAATGTGTTATTCATCGGTTATCATCATATTACTTAAAGCCGGTGGTCCTGTTATTACCTTGTTATTATTACTTTGGTTCAACGATAACTGATAACCGACAGAGCTTCGACCTTAAACAACATTTTAAAATGAAGTTTCAAGATAAATCCAAAAAACTGCTTAAGTAGCAGAACAACAGTATTTACACTAAGTGACTAAAATAAGGCGGATATAAAAGTCGTATTCAGTTTAAAGAAGCACTTTATCATTGATATCTTCTGATTCCAAATTTTCTTAAGACACTAAGAATTTGATACACTTATCACAAAAAATAACTCAATTCTTATTATGATAAAAGTTGGTTATGTCAAAATTTAAATTATACCTGGATTTGCATTCACATGGCATTGACGTCATTTGACGTATATGCAAGTAGAACCAATACGCGGTAAGTCTTTCTAAGTTAAACCTGGCAACTACGCTTCATTCCTACCGCGTATTTATCTACTTGCATATACGTCAAATGTCGTCAATGCCATGTGAATGTTAATCCAGGTATAGTTTAAATTTTTATAATACAAAGAAAAATAGAATAGGATTTCTAGAATAATGTGACATTATTATTTATAAATTAAGGGATCTATAGTTTGATCTGTTTTTTGTGTAAATCTCAGGTTTAGTTTTTCTACTTTTTTTTCTATTTCACAATTACCCGGTTTACATTTACGTGACAACAACCTACGCAGATCTGGGAATTCGGTAGTTAAAAAGCAGTTACTCCCTTTATTTATCCACATATTATTATTTAATTAGTTTCTTTTATTGAACGAAGATTGTATCTATTATATTGAAACACTTATGGGGGCTTTTTACACAATTTTTATTTACAAAATTGAACTCTGCTGGATAACTTCTAACTACTTGACAATACAATGAACTCTTGTGAATACTTGAACTTGAACTGACTTTAACTGCCCATGCATCCCCTTATATACAACATTATTTAATCTAGTCAGTGTGTTTAGAAGTTTCTAGAATTTTCTAGAAACATTATTTAAAATGGTCAGTTGATTTTTTTACAAACTTCTAAAAATCAACTGTCAACAACAATCTTTCAAATTAAGGTCCCTTCCTTTACGGTTATCCCGTTACAATATTATTGTGTAGAGGTATTCAGATGCTGACGTTGTTAGTTCCAGTTCTGGTTAGTTATTTATCTCCAGATGGTGTAGCCAAGAGTAAATACTCTCAATCTCTCCATGAAGTTAGTTTACAATGGTTGATGAAAATTGGGCCTAAATATCCACAGGTAATTCTCAATTGATTCAGAATGCCAATTCCTAACTATAAACTAAAACGACAGATGTGTGATCCTCTTTCTTATTGATTGATTTTATCATTTATATTTAATACTTATTGAATTTTAATTCTGCAACTTTATTTTTTTTGTATTGGGAATTTGGATTCTGTGTTTTGGAGAAATTTATAATAAAAAAATATTTAATGTTTTTAGGAATTTAAAAGACTGATGATGCAGTCTGACGAATTACGAATAAAACTAGAAAACGCCATACGAACTAATCAAACTCAAAAATGCAAAGTAAAAAATGATGTCAATCTTAATCAGCAACTACCTAGTCATACTCCTACAATAAAGTTGAAAACCGATTTTAGTAACTTTTCTTAATTGTATGTACAGAAATATAAATATAATATAATTTGACGTTAGAGAAAAGTATGTGTTAGAGTCTTGATTGTGACTTATGGGTCCTAAACTATTAATAATATTGTACAGTATTATTGAGACTGCAGAATTATATTGTGCAATAGACTTCAAATGATTCTTTTACAGTATTTGGTAGCATATTAATAATTATTTTGATTTTTTGCTTAATTTAATGTATTTGAATAACGTCTACACATCTATAGTAAGGTACAATATAATATTATTGGCAGTCTAGTGACACCCTTAGTGATTAACTATTTTAAACGCAAATTATAATTTAATGACTGATATTGTAATTTTATACTTTTACTAGATTTTTTAAACGGGGACCTAAAATTCATCTGTTTTTTTTTTGCAATCGTTATCATAAACACCTTTTCAAATATGTGATAACCATTTGTAGATACATTGTTTATTAATTTTAAACCATAACTAGGTTTTATTTCATTAACTTATTTCATTTATTACTGCCACATAATTAGATATGTATATTTATTGTTTTAATTTCTTTGTAACCTGCTAATTAAAAATAATTTTGACGAAATACTAATGAATCAAATACTAATTATTGTGTAATTTAAATAATAATTTATTTTGAATTGACATAAAATCGTATACTTTTTAATCTAACAGAGATATAAGGGTGCTTCAACTTATTCCAATAGCATGTAAACACTATTCAACAATTAATGTTTGTATGCCAATATAAAACTTATCCAGCCTTATTCATAGAAACGATCTAATGGCCAACTAGCAAGCTATTAACTAGTAGCTACTAACTCTCTATTAAGAGGTACATGTTACATATTCATAGACGCCTTGTTAGTGGCCACTAGTTAATAGCGTACTAAATTTGATAAACGTTTGGCAACACCGAAATCGTACCGACAGTTGAAACATTTTGGTACTGACTAACCTAAAAGTTGGAAATTATAAACTGATATTTTTAAATATTGTATGTAAAATTTGAGAAAAATAATTTCTCATGCAGATTTTTGGTGATAGATAATATGAATCAATGTCAGATTCCACGAAACAATTTTAAGGGGTCAGATTGGGTGCAAATTTCAGACATGAAATTTTAGATTTAACCGAATTCTTTAAAACTTTCCATATTATTATTTAATTAGGTCATATTAGTAGAAAAAAAAACATCTTTACTACTTAGGAATCTAGTTTAGAAAAAAATTTCGGAAATTTCTGAAAACTTTTTCAAGTCTTATCGTTTAACATCGCAAAATTACTACCATATGAGATATACACGGACATGCAGAAAGGGTATGCCATCTTACCTGTAGCAATTGTATAGTAATATCAAGTATATTCTACATTGGCAGCCTGTTTCCGAACACGGATAAAGCATATTTTAGAAAGCATATCTACCTGGGCATGCCCACCTGCTAGGTTCACACTAACGGTATGCCAATGGCCATTCAAGTAATACTTTGATCGAATTTTATTTTAGCATAAATGGCAGCTTGAGTAAAATCATATAAAAATAATTAATTTCTAAACAAATTTGTTAACTTTTTTATAGATGAAGAACACATGATGACACTTCCATTAATTGATTATTATCATCGAATTGTCAATAGTATAATGTACTGAAAAAGGCATACTGGCCTAAATCGCGTCTGAAAATCTGTCACTATCTCCCGGTCTACTTGTATGTCATAAGGAACTTTTTTTATGAGTGAAAAAATAGACCCATGTCATATGTGATCCATATGTAGTTTAAACTTTCAAGTTCTGTAACTTTTTAGAAAATTGGATTATACATCTGATATTTTCGTATGTTATTCTTTTACTATCTGTTAATATGAATGTAAAATTTGAGAAAAATATTTTCACATACAGATTTTTGGTGATAGATAATATGAGTCGATGTCAGTTTCCACGAAACAATTTGGTTGCAAATTTCAGACAAGAAATTTTAGATTTATCCGAATTCTTTAAAACTTTTTACATATTTTTATTTAATCAGTAGTGATTTGTGAGGTTAAGTTGTTACTATTAAACCGCCAAAACAAGCTTACCACGCTACTAAGAATTTAGTTGGCTATTAGGGACTAATAGCCTATTAAGTTGTTTATAAATACGGCTTTCTTAGTAGACAGCTAGTTGCATCTTAGTAGTCACTATTATTTTCTATGAATAAGGCTGATCAACTTTATTAAAGGACGAGTAACTTGAAATAATACAGAATTCTTTTTAAAAAATCGTAAAAAGTAAAGAATTATAAACATTTTTATCCTTCGTTTTGACTTAACTGTCTTCATAAAATTGAGCTTAATGTTTTGTTTACACAATTATTGTCTTTTATAAGATAAATACAATTTTTAAACGTTTTATTAGAAAACTAATAATAAAATTACCAATCTATGTTTAATGTACTATCAACATTATTTATTTTTTCATTTATTTATTTTTTGGATAAGTTGTGAAACATCCTGTTAGAGTGAATTTCAGTAGTCTTCCATAATGTGGTCCTATTATAACCGACTTAAATTCCAATTTCAACAAGGTCATCATTATGTTTAAACTATAAAGTTTTATAATCCTACTAATATTATATAGGCGAAAGTTTGTTTGGATGGATGGATGTTTGTTCCTCTTTCACGCAAAAACTACTAAACGGATTTTAATGAAACTTTACAGTAATGTAGCTTATAGATCAGAATAACACATAGGCTATAACTCATTGATGCCACTCGCCACCAGGTGGCGCTGCAGAGTAGCACCTTTTGCCCTGTTCAACCGATTGTCATGAAAATTGGTATGTATATGTATTTTTTTACGGAGAAAACGAATATGCTATGCTCATTGATGCCACTCGCCACCAGGTGGCGCCGCAAAGTAGTAACTTCTGCCCCGTTCAACCGATTGTCATAAAAATTGGTAGGTATATGTATTTTTTGACGGAGAAAACGAATATGCTATGCACATTGATGCCACTTGCCACCAGGTGGCGCTGCAGAGTAGCAACTTCTGCCCCGTTTAACCGATTGTCATGAAAATTGGTATGTATATGTATTTTTCTACGGAGAAGGTTTGTATGATATGTTCACTGATGCCACTTGCCACCAGGTGGCGCTGCATAGTAGCAACTTCTGCCCTGTTCAACCGATTGTTATGAAAATCGGTATGATGATGTATTTTTAATGGGTAAGATGAATATGATATATGTATTAATTAAAGTTACCACCAGATGGCGCTTCCATGTATCAAATTCAATACTAATTAATAGATATCTATACGAATTCGTATAAATATAAGTTCGAAAAATATATTTTTGGTACGATAAGTAAAACAAAACTATAAACTTTCTTTTCTTCTCTATCTCTTCTCCTCTTTTATTTTTCTTAAATTTATTTTAGTTATTGGCGTAGCAACGCGCGCCGGGTTCAGCTAGTTTATAATAATTCTATTTTGTCAAGCAATATGTATTTACTCCGTAGTGATATTTATACAAAATATATTTTAAAATTCATGTATTTCTATTGATTAAGTTTGATATATTTCTCGCAATAAATATAAAAAAATAGTTAGACTTATATTATAAAATGTATTTATATTTCTTTTTAGATTAAACACATTTTCTTTAGAAAATTAAACTATTTCTCGTTCGATGTGTTTTTTACTGTGAGAACCATATACTTCAATTTATTTTAAAGAATCAAAAAGAACGACATTTAGTATTTTTTTTTATTAAGGATGTCCTCATAGGTATAGACCTAAATACAAATGTATAGAGAACATCTATTGGGGCAGAAGAGACAATTTATTAATTTGAGATTTAAAGGCCTGCAAGTTAGGACGAGTGGGAAAGACGTGGGAATGTAAGGAGTTCCACAATCTGGAGACCCTGGGGATGAAGGAAAGACCGAATCGATTCGTTCTCGATGTCGGGCATTGAACAGTATAAGGGTGCATGGAGTTGGCACGTCGCGTTGCTCTGGCTGGTCTGGCAAGTGGAGGCATTATAAAGCGGAGTTCTTTTGAGCAAAGTCCGTTTATGTATCGGTAAAACAAGGAAAGATCAGCCACTGCTCTTCGGTGGGATAATGGGGCTAGGTTTGTGGTGCTCTTCTCTGTATTGCGTCAAGAACTCCGAGCCTTGACGGAACCGCCAAACCCCATACATGCGAGCAGTATTCAAGATTAGGCCGTATTTGTTAGAATTCGTTAACCGTAACCAACACAATATTTAAGAATGACTGCTGGTTAGCATGTACCTAAAATCTTTGTAAACTACTTATTAAACGCACAATTATAAATTTAATTTTTTGAAAACATTGGTAATTTAACAAAACTGTATGAACCTTGGTTAAGCGAAACTTTTAATGATATCATTGACGCATAAGGGTAAACTAAAAAATCGTTTTGAATCATTTTGTTAAGCAATATTTTGCCACTTACTGCAAACAGTCTCTCAAGTAACAGATACTAAACGAGATTGCTGATAGTCTCGCAAGAAGAAGCTAGTATCAGCTAGAATCAAAAGCTTTACTTAGATCACAGAAAAGTGCACTGTTAAACTGTAGTCGATGGAATGACTCTAGAATATATGATACCAAGTCTAAGATTCCTAACACTGTTCCTTTTTTACTTCTAAAACCAAATTGGCTTTCAGTAAGAAGGTTATTTTGTTTAAGATAGCAGCCTATTTGTTGAGAGATGCACTTTTCAAATATCTTTGATAATATATGGGTAAGAGTGAAATGGGTCTATAATTTTCCGGACGTAGAGGTAATAATTCATTCAATAGAATTTTAGTACCTACACTTCTACTACATTTTGTTAAACAATATTTGCCACTTGAATATAATCCTAATATTTGCGAACGTTTGCGAGTATGGTTAGGTGTATATACATTTGTTAATCTTTCACGCAAAAACTACTGAACGGATGGAAGAAACTTTACAATAATACAGTTTGTACATCAGAATAATTTATAATGATTTTGTGTAATTTGGTCTTGATCTAACGATAAATATCAAGTTAGCGGGAAAAAATTCTGTCCTCTAAGAGCTATCTTGGGGTGCACCGCCTAAACCGTAGGAGTTAGACAAAGATAATGTTCCGTAGGATTGTTTGTCTTAAATAGTTCTAAATAAAAATCCCTGACAGCATATATCTACCAATTAAATTGGATACTTTTTATAATGCACAGTTTAGAGTATTTATCAAACTCTTCTTAAAAAACGATACATTTGTCGCTTTAAGTATATAATAATAAAACACTTATGGGGGCTTTTTACACAATTTTATTTACAAAATTGTTAAGATACACTGAACTCTGCTGGATAACGTCTAACCACTTGAGAATACAATGAACTCTTGTGAATACTTGAACTTGAACTGACTTTATCTGCCCATGCATCCCCTTATATACAACATTATTTAATCTAGTCAGTGTGTTTAGAAGTTTCTAGAATTTTCTAGAAACATTATTTAAAATTGTCAGTTGATTTTTAGAAACTTCTAAAAATCAACTGTCAATAACAATCTTTCAAATTAATGTCCCTTCCTTTACGGTTATCCCGTTACACTGCTCCCTCCTTAGATTCATTCCTCCTGGAATGTTATTTCCCACATCGGAATCCCGCACACTCCCTGAGTCAGCCAAACCATCTTCTTGGAGTTGCTGCGCATCTCCACTGTGGTTTCCCTGGTAAGGCGCCAAACGATCATGATGGACCACGACGGGTTTCCCTCTGGGAATTTTCACGTTTCGATAAATGACATCGTTAATCTTCTTCTTGATGGTGTAAGGACCTTCCCAGTTCTTCTGTAATTTGGGACAAATACCTCGACGCCGTCGGGGGTTATAGAGCCAGACTAAATCTCCAACTTGGTAACTCTTTTCCATTGTCCGTGTGTCATAGTACCTCTTCATCCGATCACTAGATAATTGTAGTTTTCCACGCACCAGGTTGTGTATATTCTCCATTCGATTCTGAAGGTCGGCGACATATTGTTCACGTGCCATTTCTTCACCAGGTTTACAACCAAACACCAAGTCACATGGTAGCCTCATTTCTCTACCGAACAGGACCTTCGCAGGCGTTTGGCCAGTTGATTCGTTGATGGCCGATCGAATTGCCATTAGAAATGGTGGAATATGTCGATCCCAATCCCCCTGACAATCTGACACCACTTTTGACAGATAGTTGGTTATAGTCCGGTTCATTCGTTCCACCCTTCCATCAGACTGAGGGTGCATCGCTGTGGTTCTCGTTTTGTGGATGCCTAATCTTTGGCAAACTTCTTGAAACAGCTTGCTCTCAAAATTTCTTTCTTGGTCTGAATGTAATTCTAGTGGTACCCCAAATCGGCTTACGAATTCTTTAACCAATATATCTGCTAAAGTGGTGGCTTCCTGATTGGGAACTGCATATGCTTTAACCCATTTAGTGAAGTAGTCCATTACAACAAAGATGTACTTGTTTCCTGCATCGGTCTGTGGAAGTGGCCCCAATACATCTACTGCGATTCTTTCAAAAGGACTTCCAACCAGGTATTGCTGCATTTCCGCCTTCGGTTTTCGGTGCGGGCCGTTACTGGCAGCACATGTAGTGCATCTACGACACCAATCTTTAACATCATTAGTGCAATTTACCCAGTAAAATCTATCTCGGATCTTTTGCAGCGTTTTCGTGATACCCAGATGTCCTCCAGAACTATCATTATGCATCTGTTTTAAAATTTCCAGTACAGCATTTCTTGGGACTACTATTTGTTTCCTTGTTTCTGTGCCCTCGGAATTTTCTACAAGTCTTTTAACGAGCCCACCGTCCAAAACTAAAGAGTTCCATTGGGACCAGTATGCTTTTAAAGCAGGAGAGGATGAGGATATCTCTCTTTACAACGGACGTCGGTCCATTCTCTTCCACTCCCGAATCTTTCTCAGAACGGGATCGTTTTCTTGTTGCTCCTCCAGCATAGAGCTCTCGTCTTCTGGCACAACCTTAACTAAGGCAAGTTTTTCCTCGTTCTGCTCCATACAGGTACAATGGGGGCAATCAGGTCGACATGGTCTTCTGGAAAGTGCATCAGCATCACGTTGTCTTGTTCCATGTCTGTGCTCGATTTCAACATCATATTCCTGCAGTTTTTCGAGCCATCTTGCTATCTGTCCTTCTGGGTTCTTAAAGCTAAGTAACCACTTTAAACTAGCATGGTCTGTTCTGATCAGGAATTTTCTGCCATACAAATATTTATAAAAGTGCTCGACGGATTTTACAACTGCTAACAGCTCCCTCCGAGTTACACAGTAGTTCTTTTCAGCTTTTGATAAAGTTTTGCTGAAGTAACCAACCACTCTTTCCTTACCGTCTTGTAGCTGTGACAAGACGGCTCCAATTCCCACATTGCTGGCGTCGGTGTCCAGAATAAGCTTACCATCAGGAAGTGGATAAGCAAAAACAGGTGCTGACGTAAGCTGTTTCTTCAATATTTCAAACGCCTCTTGACATTCCTGATCCCAACAGAAGGATTTATCTTGTTCTGTCAAACGTGTCAAGGGTTTGGCGATGTGTCCAAAATTCTTGACATATCGTCGGTAATAGGAACAAAGACCCAAGACACTCCGGAGCTGATGTTTGTCGATAGGGATTGGCCATTCCTGAACGGCTTGTATCTTAGTGGGGTCAACAGCACCGCCATCCTTGCTTACGTTATGTCCTAAATAGTTGACCTGTCTCTGGAACAAGTGGCACTTCTTAACATTCAATGTTAGATTAGCGTTCTGTAATCTTTTAAAGACTTCTTCCAGGTTAGATAAATGTTCCTTAAAGGTCTTGCCCATTATGATGATGTCTAGATAAACTAGACAAGTTTCCCATGACAAACCCCGCAGGATGTTCGCCATTAGCCGTTCAAACGTCGCAGGAGCATTACAGAGGCCAAACGGAAGGACCGTGAATTGCCACAATCCTGATCCACTGGTAAAGGGAAGTCTTTTCTTTGTCTGCAGGATTCATTTTAACTTGCCAGTATCCGCTTTTAAGGTCCAAGGTAGAAAACACAGTAGAACCCGCCAAAGCGTCGAGGGCATCATCAATCCTTGGCAGGAGGATAACTGTTCTTCTTAGTGACATCATTTAGCTTTCGATAGTCGACACAAAACCGCATTGATCCGTCTTTCTTTCTCACTAATACCACAGGAGAAGCCCACGGACTACTGGATGGTTCGACTATGCCATTTTGAATCATTTCTTTAAGGGCTCTCTCTGCTTCTTCCTTCTTAACTTGAGGCATCCTTCGGGGTACCTGTCGAATCGGACGTGCATCACCAGTGTCAATTCTATGTTGTACAACATCAGTTCTTCCCAGTTTACTTTTATAACCAAATACAGGTTTATAACGGTAAAGTAGATCTCTTACCTGCTTCTTTTCTAATTTTGACAAAGAGGGATCTAATTTTGCCATTAATTGTTCAATTCCGTTGGTTTCATCTGTTTCCGTAACGTTTACGTTGTGAATTATGGCTGTTACTGGTTCTAAACTTCCCATTTCTGTGTCCCTTCGGAGAAGAACTGGATGATCGTTCAAGTTGATAACTCGGATGGGTACCTCTTTGGCGGATCTAACAAGAGTCTTACCCACAAGGAGTCCTTTTCCATGGTCATGGTTCTTCGGCTCTATCATGGCTGGGGCACCATCTGGCTCCAGTCCATCCAACCGCGCTGTGACGACACATTCGCAGCTCGCCGGAAGTTCGATATCATCGATTAGCTTAATCGAGGCATTGTCAACTTGTTTTCGGTGCAGGAATATTTCTTCATTACCAGTACGAAGGATACGTCGGTGAAGATCCAAATGAAAACCACAGTGGAGCATAACATCCATGCCCAGAACAACATCTTCATCAACATCAGCCACCAGCACCGAGTGAACCAGAGAGGTTGAACCAAACTGTAGCGTCACCTGTATCTCACCGTAGACTCTAGCAGAATCTCCGGTAGCGGTACGCAGTTTCCAACTGGTAGGCCACATCTTCTTTCGCATAATGATGGATGGTCGAACGATAGTTTTCGTAGCACCAGTGTCTACCAGCATGCTAAAGTTCTTCCCATCAATGAGGCCATCTACATATAAGCTGTCCACGTGATGTCGCAGAGTTGCCAATTTAATGGCGTGAGGGGCTTCGGGAATGTTTGGGGTCGATTTCGCCCTCCAGGAGTCGACCCGTTCTAGTTTTCCTGCTGCTGGGGTACTTCAGCAGGAGATGTTTCTTTTTGGGGGCTAGTATTTCTTATATGGCCTAGTTCTCCGCAGTTCCAGCATCTCACTGGGCGCCTTCTTTTTGGAGATAACTTCATTAACCTCTCTACTACCGCTTCAACGTCGCTAACGGAATGAACAGCATGGTCGTAGTTACCGGTGACTTCCCTTAGTCGAGCATCTCCACGTGAGACCTCCGTCGCCGCCTCAAACTCCAGGGCATCCATTCGCTCTGGTCGCTGCGTCGAATTGTTTCAGGTAATTTGGCCAGGAAGTCTTCCCGTCGAAGGTTGGGGGTCTCATCGTAGTTCGTACTTGGGTCGCCTCCCCGTTTCCTCGTCGGTCGATGTCTACGTGGAAGGTCTCCATCCTTTCTGCATCTCCGTCGCCGTGGTGGATGGGCTGGTTTCGACGACCAGCTTCCTGTTCTTGTTGAAGCTTCCTTATTTCGGACTGAATTTGCTGGTTGATCTCGTCTCGCGAGTTGGCAACTTGCTGATTTTGCTCGTCTCGTATGTTGGTCACTTGCTGATTCATGTTGTCCACTTGCTGATTTAAGTTGTCTACTTGCTGATTCAAGTTGGCTACTTGCTGATTCTGCTCGTCACGAAGATGTGATATTTGCTGGGAGAATGAACTGGATAACTCATCTGATAGGGTAGACATCCGTTGTGATAGCTCCTCTTGTTGGCTCTTCATCTGACTGGATAGCACCTCTTGTTGGTTCGTCATTCGTTGTGACAGTTGGGACATATCTTCACGCTGGCTCTTCATCTGACTGGATAGCTTCTCTTGCTGGCTCTTCATCTGACTGGAGTGCTCCTCTTGTTGGTTCGTCATTCGTTGCGACAGCTCAGAAATTGCTTTTTGAACCGGGTCATCGAACTCCACAACGTCAGGGTCCAAATTATTACTTAGGTAGTATTCACGGAGCCTATTCAACAATACAGATTTGGTCCCAGTAGTTTCCAATTCTAATTCTTCGAGCTCTCTTCTGAGCTCTGCCACCAATAGTTCATTTATCTTTTTTCCAGGCATTCTTGTATCTTCACCCCACTCCTGACACCAATTTGAAACACTTATGGGGGCTTTTTACACAATTTTATTAACAAAATTGTTAAGATACACTGAACTCTGCTGGATAACGTCTAACTACTTGACAATACAATGAACTCTTGTGAATACTTGAATTTGAACTGCCGTTAACTGCCCATACATCCCCTTATATACAACATTATTTAATCTAGTCAGTGTGTTTAGAAGTTTCTAGAATTTTCTAGAAACATTATTTAAAATTGTCAGTTGATTTTTAGAAACTTCTAAAAATCAACTGTCAATAACAATCTTTCAAATTAAGGTCCCTTCCTTTACGGTTATCCCGTTACAATAACAATTGCAATTTTTTGCCTGCACACTTTCCCTTCAAAAACATTTTTCTACAGGTGATTCCGAATCCAATGAGCTATCGCTCATATTTTTAGGACCTTTATTTTAATTTTTCACGTTTTTGAAGATGTTGACTAGAGTATATCTACCAGTTTGCCTGTTTTTCGAGATAGATTGAAAAAACTAAGTTTTCTGAGTTGTTTTATGGCGCACCTTTTAGAAGTTATTTTAATCAATATGATAAGTATACAGGGTCATTCAAAATGGGCGAACACTTGATTTTTGGCTTAACTATGAATTGTACAATAATTTGACTTTGATAAAAGTTTTTGTACATTTTATGTAAGTACTATTTATTAATCTTTTCAGATTTTTCGAAAAAATAATAGCTTTCAAGATATGACGTCAAAGGACAATATTTTAAATGGATCACCCTGTATTTTTTTTTTCGAGTTGGTATTACCTCTCTGAATTCATCAATGGTACATTTAGTCGGTCTGAGACTTATGGTATTATAAATATTAATTAATTAAAAAAATTATTTGACACAAATAAACCATAATAATTTAAACTTAAATAAGACTCATTTATTTAAACTAGGTGTTGTTTAAATTATTATGGTTTATTTTGTGCCAAATAATTTTTTTAGTTAATTAATATTTATAATACCATAAGTCTCAGACCCACTAAATGTACCATTGATGAATTCAGAGAGGTAATACCAACTCGAAAAAAAAAATATAAATACACGTCATATCTTGAACGCTATTACTTTTTCGGAAAATCTGAAAAGATCAATAAATAGTACATTAAATGTACAAAAACTTTTATCTAAGTCAAATTATCGTATAATTCATAGTTAAGCCATAAATCAAGTGTTCCGCTCATTTTGAATGACCCTGTATATTTTTTAAATTTAAATGCAGCAAGTTTTTGTTAAACATAATTTAACCCCATTATTAATAAGAATTTATTACTGCTACCATATACAAAAAATGTATAATAAATTACTGCCGTAAAATTTAACAATTTAAAAATCCATTTGGATTCTTAAATATCTGCTCATAAATTTAGTAAAATTTTATTAATTAAAACCTTGCTTAAATTCTAAAAACCAATTACTTAATTTTTTTAAATGATCTGTATTTGTTTTTTTATTTAGGCCAAATGGATTATCAAAGCAAATCCTACTTAAATTGAAAACGAAAGCTAAGTATATACATTTACAAAACTGAAGGCATTATATTAAGATAACTGTAAATAAAAATTCGGATTTTGTGAGACGTAAATTTTTTCAATCATCTTAAAAGCTCAGTTTTTTATTGTTCAATATATTATTCTGTCTCTTCTCCGCTTTTACATTTTCAATTAATTGCCGATTAAATAAAAATCTAAGAATGCTATTCCACAGATATTCTACAGTTGGTAGAGATTTAATACGAGTTGCAGAATGTAGGTTAATTGTTCATGAAAATAGATTTAAGTATACAAAATTACTAAATAGAATATAAAAAGGATACCTATTTGTATTTTCATTCAAATTTGTAGTATGAAGATCTAAATTTTGAATTTAATTTGAAACAACTGTGCCATTCTTACCCATAGATACGTGACAGTAAATATTACCATAAATCACACAAACGAGTTGGATTTTGCATTGTCTCCAGAAATATGATTGAAAATACAGAAATATCATTAATATTAAGTTAGTTAAACAAACAATAAGTTTACCTTTGCATTTAAAAATATGTTTTTAATAATACATTTTTGATTAGAATCAAAACGGATCCTCCAAATCCTAATTACTTCTGCAAAAAGTATGAGCTTTTGTTGATAATTACCTCCAGAAAGTTTGCCAATTAAAAAGTACACTTAATTCAACAATGGATTAGGAAGACTAAGCACCATCTCTTAGGGAGCATAAAAAATCACGCACAGACTTTTAATTTAAATGACCATCATTATTTAAATTAATACCACATTTTTGTATAAATATTTACTAAGCTCATTATGAAAAAAGGATTAGTTCCTTTAAGTACCAACATTTTTTTATAAAGAAAAATTATTTCCATCAGTTAAAAGTAAATATTTGTCTTACATTACAGTTAAGAGAACTAGTTTTAGATTATGTATTAATATCATCAATTTTGGAATTGATAATTAGGGTTATAGCGGCTATATGCAAAACTCGAAAGACAACCCTCGTATGATAAAGTAATAAACCTAGGACAGTATTTACTAGAAATGTCTTGTTTTAACATAAGTCTGATGAGGAAAAATTCGTTTTCAACGTACAGATGAATATCGATTACAAATATAGTAGACCGCTATATCCCTAATTATCAATTCCAAAATTAATTTAGCAGGTTGGGCGCCAATTTGTGACAGTAATAATTCCCAATAAGGGCTTAAATCCCCTAGCTAGCTCAATAGGTCGTGGCTTCTTTAAAGAGTTTTACCAGTCCTCTCTAAACATGAAATGTAAGGGCGCCAGAGTACAAACTAAACAAATTATACACAAACACTCGTTTAAATGATTTATTTTAAAACAATTAAAAAAACAATTATTTAAATTAATACAACAATTTGGACTTTTCTCCGAATATTAATATGGTTAATAATAGTTTCGTAAATTAATTTATCTCTTATCTGCTTTAAGATTATCTGCCGCTGTTTTCGGAATAGTCTCTAGGGACGAATTTTCCTCAATTTTCTAAAGTAATCGAAATCAGGGTTAATAATCTGTTTGACTTTCTACAAAAAGTGGCGAAAATGTGGTCTCGCCTCCAAAAATAATATGTAGCTCGACCTTTGCCTCTACGTGGCAACGCTCTAACAACTAAGCTATGAATGCTTAAAAAACATTTCGCTTTCTGGTCGTTAAATTCATGTCTCATATGAAATAAGTTGAATTTGCCGTGTTAAGGCAAGCGTTGCGGGTTCGAGTCTTGACACTAATGTCATCTAATATATTTTAATTTGTTTACTTTCTAAAAATTTCAAATTCTATAAGAGTTATCTCAATTAATCTATATATATAAAAAAGGATGTGTTTTTATGTACGAAATCGATGAACTCAAAAACTACTGGACCGATTATTATGAAAATTGGTATATATATGTACTTTTCCACGGAGAAGGTTTATATGCTATGCACATTGATGTAACTCACCACCAGGTGGCGCTGCAAAGTAGCAACTTCTGTCCCGTTCAACCGATTGTCATGAAAATTGGTATGTATATGTATTTTTTTACGGAGAAAACGAATATGGTATGCCCATTGATGCCACTAGGCACCAGGTGGCGCTGCAAAGTAGCAACTTCTGCCCCGTTCAACCGATTGTCATGAAAATTGGTATGTATATGTATTTTTCCAAGGAGAAGGTTTGCATAATATGCTCATTGATGCCACTCGCTACCGGGTGGCGCTGCAGAGTAGCAACTTCTGCCCCGTTCAACCGTATGTCATGAAAATTGGTATGCATATGTATTTTTCCACGGAGAAGGTTTGAGGTGGCGCTGCAGAGTAACAACTTCTGCCCTGTTCAACCGATTGTCGTGAAAATCAGTAGGATGCTGTATTTTTAATGGTTAATATGAATATGATATTCGTATTAATGGAAGTTACCACCAGATGGCGCTTTCATTAAACTAGCAACCACTACTTATTTGATGACTTTAATCACGCCACCGTAAGGTGGCGCAGTTAATATCACATATATTTAAACGAGCAATCCTTACTTAAGTAATGTGACGCCACCGGAAGGTGGCGCAGTTAATGTCACTTATATTTAAACAAGAAATTCTTACTAAATTAAATATTGTTATGCGTCTAATCTATTTTATCGATAAACTACAAAATATAACGAAAAAAAAAGTATAAACCTGATAACTAACGAGAAAATATGATGAAAACGATAAAATCAAAATAAATTGAAAAAACGAAAAATTGAAGAATGACATAAATGATTTGCGGTACAAAGTCCGCCGGGTCAGCTAGTCGTTTAATAAAAATCATGGTTCCGGTCTTCTAACCAAATTAAAATATAAGACAGGAAACAAAAAATTGATGTTTCAATTGTCTATTTGATAAAATCTTTCTCTTATTAACGTCATGCTATATGTGCTTAGGGAGAAAGTGAGTAAGTGTCACATGTGACATGATTTGAATTTAACGACCAAAAAGCGAAATAATTACTAAACATGCACAGCTCAGTTGTTAGAGAGTGCCGAGTAAAGGCAAAGGTTCGAGTACGAGTTCTGCTGGATGAGAGATTTTTTTCAATTTCTCCTAGTTTGTATACTTTCTTCAAATTTCAAAAATCCTTCGAGAGATATCTCAAATAATTGTTTAATATTAGCAGTTTATATCGTTATAATGTTAGGTACAGGAATTCAACAATAAATCTGATGTATTTCAAAGTATAGTGTACAGTATAAAGACAATTAGAATTTTGTTACAAAAATATTTTATAAAAGATGAAAATAATTGTTGTAATTTATTCTGTTTTGAAAACATTCTGACGCTAAAACATTTACCTTCTAAAATACTGATCGTTTAACTAAAACTAAATTATATTCAAATTCTAATTTTAACAGGAAACAACCCAAAACGATAAACTTTTTAATATATTTATTATTTTAAGTTTGCAAAATAAATATAGATTAATTTATATTAATCTTTATGTACTTACAATGTAAAAAAAGTAATATAAATAAATTTAATTCATATTCGACAGATAAAAAGGATTTTGTTACCAGATCATACGAAGCAAAGAAACATTGTATACAATTTTGAAATAAATTGATATATTTTCCATAAACTAATTTAATAAAAGTATAAATTAACGATTAAGCATAAACACGAATTAATTATCGCAATAAGAATAAAAATACTTTTTATTAAACTATGATTACCAAATAATTTCATTCATTAATTAATATATTTACAATTTCCAATAATATATTTTTATCAATTTATATACATACACAATTGTTTAATTATAGCTAACAAGTTTGTATTAAATTATTTTGTATTTTAATTTACTATAAAAAATATTTTAAAACATACTTGAGATTAAAAATTTGTCAACTGTTGCGTGCTTCAGAGAACTGATGAACACTGAGAGTCACTCTGTAATAAAGATATCATGTCACTCCAGAATTCGAGAGGATAACTGGATGCCTAACGTTCGGGATACGACTATATATCACAATGTTAAAGTGCGTTGCCTCTCGATTTTCAATCAGCCTTTTCTGTACGCAGAAGTTTGCCTTTGTGTGGGATACGACGCGATATGGAATCATTTTTTGTTTGATCTCGCACATCTATGTCTAAACTTGAAATATAAACTGTCATAAAGTAACATTTACTTCGTGACAATAATTTTATTTCTATTCCAACAACTTGACAATAATTGGATACCTTTTTAGGATAAGTTTTGTATATAGAGATATAGATAAAATAGGTAAGAGATACGGGTGCCTGTAAGCAGAAACGTCCGACGGTTAGAAAGAGAAAGAAGATTGGAGTATTTTATCTGCCTCTACCGACACATGTACAGTAAGGAATTGCCTATTTTTGAATAACATATATAGATAACATGCGCGTAGATTAAAAAAAGGGTCGATTGACACATGTGCCCTTATTACAATGCGACCTAAAAGATCTTTTTTGTATACCCTTCATCTAATTATGAGTCCATAAGGTCTAGGCTTTTAAAAAAGACTATTATCCGCTTAGACTGTGCGTTTGTAACCTAATCGGCTCTAAGAAGACCTATACGAGACATTTATGTTGTTGGCGAACAATTCCTCTGCAGCTATAGATAACATCTCCTGCAGTTTTATCTGCATATTCACAGAATCTGTATCTTCCATTGTCCACTGTTTTTCCAGTAGGCAATTACAAAGTTTATCCATTATGCGGTATTTAGAGATGTAACAGAAAGGTTTTTTTACGAGACTTTAAGCAATTTCGTTTCTGACATTCCCTATATGCCCTGATACCAACAGCAACTTTACTTTGTTGTGTTTGGCCATTTACTAAAGAGACTATTTGCAGTTCCGGGCTGTATCACAGGCGAAAATATTCAGGCTTTTTAATGCACTTTTGAGCAAAAAACTCTAGTCCTAAAAGCTTCGATTGGAAGATTATAGGAGTGTTTCCCAGGGCACTAGAGAATCTAACGTTAGTACTTGTAACCCTACTCTTTTTGGTGTTTTTGACGCATTAGTATAATAATTAAGGGTTTCTTTTGTAAGTTGAGCGATTTCGTTATGTGTTAACTCACATTCTTTGATATTAATATTTGGTGTTAATTCGATGTCTCGTTTTGAAGACAAAATGACTATAAGCATCTTTATGGATTAGATTGATCTAGCCTCTATAATCCCGGAATGTCCGGTAAGATCGTCTTCTGTTGCGTTGTTTTTTTGTTCCACCAAACCAGCGCAGCATAGGAGATAACAGATAGATATGACCAAGAGATTATTTTAGGTTTAAGACCCTATGTTCTCCCAAAAAACATAAGTGCTTTTATTGTGGATAACTGCATGTTATTTTAACTCTCTGATAATGAAAGTCTCACTTCACTCATAACAGGATATAGTCATTGATTTCCTTCGGTTGATGAATAAAATGAGTGTCGATTTGTAAGGATTGGCTGAAAGTTCTTTCTTCAAACAGAAAGTAGTTACGAGGTTTAAGGCCCCTTGCATGCGGTTAGCAATAAATGCGCAAGTGGGTACCGTGATCTTCTCTCTCTTTCCAATGAAGGGGCTGCTAGAAGCCTGGCTTTCCTACTCTATTTATAATACCTCTCTGGTATTTTGTATTACGTAGCTGACAGCTATCATTGACAGTTTCACATGTATTGAAATATGTATTTACTGGGTGACAAAATAACCCATCTTTTGCATTTAAATTAAGACTGTGCCTAAGGCACTTAGGCACTTAATTTTCTACCAAAAATATTGACGTTTGTCAAAAAATACAATTGATTTTAAATAATATAACTCTTGTTAATACTCTTATAGTTTAAAGACGATTCACTATTGAGAGTTAGTGGCGACGGTGTTAAAATGGCGTAGATACTTTCTTAATATTAATGACGTAAATATGACCGTTTTATTTTATTCATACAATTTCATCATGATCAGTACACAAAAATCCCTTCAGCTCTATAACATGTAAACATGCTCAAATAGGACTGAGATCGAGCGATTGAGCTGGCCAGGGCAAAATTGGAATATTCTGCTCTTCCATGATATTTCTTGTCACTCTGGCTGTATGTGGAGTACCATTGTCATGCATTAAGATAAAATCAGGACCAATGTTTTGCGCGTATGGAACAACTACAGGTTTTTAGAACATTTGTGACGTAGCGCTCCCATGATAGAAAACGATCCAGCAGAACGAGCTCAGTTCTACTGACAAGCCAAATTCCTGCAAATACCATAAATGTGCCTCCTCTTTAGCTGCGAACCTCTTGTGTATGTTGCATTCGATTTTTTGCGCCAGAATCTCTCCATACGCGTACCCTTCGAGATTCATTTTCTTTAACTGGTTCAACAGTATATAATAAACACCACTAACTACTTAAGCATTTGTGGCTGAATTGGTTAAAGGCGCTACCAGTTAGAGGTAGAAATCGCAGGTTCAAGTCCTTCCGGGTAACATTTATTTCGATTTCTCCTTAAGGTCATTTTTTGTTTGTCTAATGTTTAAATTTATAGAATCTCATAAGAGATGTTTCAAATTAATTGGTTTAATATAAATAAATTTTACTATCTTGTGTTATTCATACATATGTTTGGTCAAATAATACTTTAGAGTTAGAGTGTTAAATAAAGCCATGCCTTTTCTCCTCGCTAATTACCGGATTGCCACATCTGTTTTTTAAATAAAGAATAATTTTTTTATTGTTTTCTTATTTAGGAATTACATGAGGTCTTTATTTGGGTACAAAAAATTAATAAGTATAATAAAAAACAATAATGCAACGCTAAGCCATATATCACAATTTAAAAATTATACGTTTATTATTCAATTATGTGTAATAATTTTTTGTTTCCTGATTACATTCATTGGTTTGTTTGATAAAAACTACAAAAGTACATAAAACTTAATATTTTATTAAATTTATCAGTGTGTATAAGTTGTCAACATATACTATATACATGTACACTACACCCAGTTATTTTAAAAAACTTTTTTTCCTAAACTCACGGACAAAATTAAAGCACCACCATTTTTTTTGCTTTAAATTTCAAAATAATAATCATGAGTAAGGTTGCCAATTTTTTATGAATAGGGATGGGTCTTTTTTGATTATCTAGGTAAAAGTTGTCAAATAGTCGTTGGTGTCAAATAGTCGTTTTTGTTAAAATTATACCGGCCCTAATTTTAAATTGTGTTGAAAGTTGAGCACATTTTCGTAATAAAAATTGTTGATTAGCAAAAGGTTTCATTTGCTGCGAGGTGTTGTGTTGTTATTAAGTGTTTTTTCAAAAGATTTACTTTAGAAAATGAATCGTGAAAGGTACTCTATGCGTTATGTTGCTAATTAGTTACAATGTGCAATTAGGTACAATGTTACGAAATAAGTCGGCTATTGCTTGTAACCAACCTCACTCTTACACAACAATGACATCCAAATACTACACATTTGTAATAAAAAACAAAATTTAGATTTCCTTGAAGAACTTGAAATAAAAAGACATCTAGCAGATCCACAATTTAAAGTTGTAAATAAACAAATAAATCTTAGAAATTCTCCACTATTTAACTGTTTACTTTGATGGAGTCTTTATTTTATACATAGATAAAATATAATTGTAATACAAATATATTAAGTTATTGTAAAGATCAGCAGATATAGTTTTTTCCTGTTTTTTCTATATCATTGCACAGTTATACTGACCTTAGATGGAGATACATCCAGGATAATCCCTTAGAGATAATAACATCTAGGCTTTAATAGTGTTATATCTTATTACTTTCATACTTGATCTAGCCTTAATACTACCTAATCAACATCAGATACTTAGCTACAAACAAACAAAATGTAACTTTATATGTCAATCTGACGATGTTTATTAAAGCGAACACATGTCATTATAATTAAAAACATAAAAAAAAATATTAAAGTGGAAGTTTTATAAAAAACAAAGAGTTTTTTATTATTTTATATTATTCCTAAGTGGTTAAAAAATTTTTAAAACACAAAATTATAAAAGTTCGATAAATATTGTTCTAAATTTTTCAAAATTAACAAGGAAGTCTACTGCAAGCTTTATTAAAAGCTCAGCACCTCTAAAATTATTTGAAAAAACTGTTCTTTCTCGAATTTAAATTTGAAATAAAACAAAAATTTTCATATATGAATTCAATCTCTACGGTGCTGGTTACGTAATATTCAGTTTAAAGCATATAATCGAAGGTAATCTGAGATCAACGTATGAATTACCTTTTAGTATTAACAGAACATATTAATATTTAATTAGACATTATAGATAACCTGGTTTATTTCCAAAAGAACAGTCCCCTTTTTAGCCAAATAGACTTTTGTAAGAGATTAGCAACACAGTAGGTAAAAACCTATAATCAGGTTTAAAAGAAGTTTGCTTACATCCTTCTAATGTGAATAAGGTTTAAAAGAACGGGTGTCGCAGTCAGTGGGACTGCTGGTAGAAGTTATACTTTTATGCACGCGCCCCGGTTTAGAAATTTGTATGAGAACGATTTAGCAAAATCATGATATGCTTAAAGCATGGACCTACTATACTATAAATCCGAACTTCCCTGTCCATTTTATAGGTTAAAATACAATGTGCAGTCAAAACAAATCACATCGTATACCTACCTAATAAAACTCTTCATCTTTCCAATAGTATGTTACAAAATGTCGCTTATCGATCAAAATCTTAAAATATTTATTGCGAAAATATATATCGTGTGTACATAATATCAACTAAAAACTATATAAAGTTAATCAGTGCTGCCAACGTGTGCAGTATCAAATATTTTGACTAGCGTATAGGTTAGCAACAAGGTGCGAAAGCCTCTTTAATAGAGAAAGATCAAAGAAGAAAGTGATATTAAAACTAGCATTAAAGACCAAAACTTCAAGAAGAAGTCACGTAAGTAGCGTATTTGTTGACACCAAGTATTCATGCCAAGTCCTAAAAAGGTAAATTTGAATATTTCCGAAGAAATAACCTATACGCATATAAAATGCGGTGTAACAAAGAATATTTATAATAATTTTGTAGAAAGCGACCTTAAAAACTCCCTATTACCGATTGCATACCCATTTTGTATCGAATTTGCATAAAATTCCTGGAGACGAGGTCCGTCCTAAGCACCAGGTGTCTCAAAGTCCATTGCCGTGATGATATTCGTGTTCGGCGACCCCAAAACTCCCAAATAACAAGTGTGCACTGACTTTGTATAAAATTTGCATAAAACTAGAGGATAAGACAAAAATACCATGCCACCAGGTCCCTCGTAGAGTTTCGGCATTATGATATACGAGTTTAGCGACCACAAAAACCCCCGAGTATCAAAATTAAACCCCTTGATAGAAATAACATAATTTCTATGTTTTTCTGTTTGGAATGCACTTTTTAAATGCAATTTTATAATGCAGAAATACAATTTACCATATTTACATGATGAAAAATAGCCACGCTCTAACGAATCAAATGCAAGAAACTAAAATACCAAACTTAATATGTATACCTACTTACGTGACGGAATTATAAAATAATCTGTCAAAAACAATGTGATACGTCACTATGATACTAAGACATTTGCTAAGACTGTTTTTTGTATATCTATTTCTTTTCAATGTACGGAATCTTTAAGCGGTATTCTAAGGTCTTAGGCTATGTTACATCTTTTATGTGATTCTGTCGGTCTCTTACTCACGCCATTAGTGATTTAATGATTTTACCGATTTAATCCCACACAAATATTCACCGCCAGGTGCACTAATATAAGTATTAAGTATATATAACTTCAAATCCTCCACGGTATAAATCAGAATAAAAACAAAGTCACTTTTGAAAGAATTTTATATGCAAGATAGCTGGAGCTGTTACAGGAGAATCGAGGAATTGGCGAGAAGTAGAAAAGGAATCTATCTAAAAAGATTCTACCAAGAATAGATTTTTGTCACCATAACTATTCATTTATTTATAATTTTAAGAAATACACAAAAACGTGAATAAGTTATGACAAAATATTTTTTTGAAAATAGCAGTAAAGTAGAGGTAGATCATCAGTGTGATTGAATTTCTTAAGTAAAGATATTGCTTGTTCTTCTCAGACTTTTAATAAAACTTTTGATATTCCTCTCCGGAATAACAAACATTGTTTATTAATATTTTGGATTACTTTCTAACTTTCGAGTTTCTGTGCAGTTTCAAATTGGCAGAATTATTTTTGTTTACATATATATTTTTAAACATCCCTAAATTCAGGTAGTAAAATTCAAATTTCTATTTTAACATAATAAATTGTTATTTGTATAGAATTATCGCTATCTTAGCAGTTGCTTGTTGCTTATCAATCAATATGTAAGTAAATCGAAAACTGCATTTCTTGCAAAAGTTTATCTCACTTTTTGGTATATAAAATGGAACCAAATCTTAGCATAGTCACATTTCGTCGATCACTCGATTCAACAATGTGGTCGCCAATTGTCTTGTGCTTTTTAGGTAAGTTTAATTTAATTTAAATTTATATTTTATTTCGTATATATATTTATTCATTATTGTTTTTTTGTATTTTTATAAAGTTTTATTTCTAAAATTTCTTACTTTTCTATTTTTTATCAGCATACAATCTTATGACTTTATTTTTGGACTGTTTAATGTCCAAATGTTTTTAAATTTCTATAAAACAAATCTGAATATAAATATATTCTCTATGAGTCTTGTGTACGTATTTTTTTAAATCTGATTTCATTCTGGAAAATAAAATGATTTGTTTTTCAATTGGTGTTCAGTAATCACTTGGTGGTTTAACCTTATCCATTGCCTCCACTCATCTCTTTGTATATAGTTTCCTTTATTGTAGATTACTTATTAAATATTAGATTGATTATACTGAAACTTTTGACTTTGTAGGACTTTACAATTTTTTTTAACTAATATATAATTACCGAATTAATTTTTATTCTAGTGGGTTTCGCCTGTGCATTGAGTAATGGTCCTGGGTGGGAAGCAGGAAATGAATATGTTTACAGTATCCGAGGAAGAACTTTAGCTAACCTTAAAGAATTCTTTGACAGACAATCTGGATTTTTATTTAGAGCTGCCCTCAGAATCCAACCTCAACCTAATGGACATCTTAGAGCTCAAATCGTGAATCCTGAATATGATGACATCCACCAACACTTGAGTGGTTGGACTAAATCTCTTCCCGAAGAAAAAATTAGTTGGAAATCCATGAAATTCAGCGAGAAATCATTCGAAACTGAAATGAAGGATGGTAGGATTACTGGTTTAATTGTCAGTAAATCTACCCCTGTATGGGAAGCTAACATGATTAAGAGTGCTATGAGCCAGTTCCAATTGAACATCAAAGGAGATAACCTTATTGAATATAGGCCTCACACTCTTCCTGAAAATGGAGACCAAGACGCTGTATTCTATGCTATGGAAGATACCGTAACTGGTAATACAGAAACTTTGTACCAATTCAGACCTATCCCCGATTACATTGTTCAAGCAGATCCAGAAGAGGCACAATACCTCGACGCTGCTAAAAATGGCCAAGTCATTGAAGTTTTGAAACACAAAAATTACTCACATAATGTAGAACTTCCTTCTTATGCCTACGGATTTTCTGGACTACAATGGGGACAACCTGGAGCCAACGTTATGGGACAATTTATGTCTAGGGAATGTACTAGCCGTATAATTTTAACTGGAAGCTTAGACAAATTTGTTATCAGAAAGTCTGTGACCGTCAACGAAATTTACGTAAGCCCCACTTTGAGTGAACAAAAAAGTGGTCAAGTAGTATCTCTAGTAAATGCTACTTTGGAAGAAATCAAATCTGATGATCAAAAAATCCAAGAAGTACCTGAACCCGTCCATGTAGGAAATCTCGTATACTCCTATGAAAACGGTTTTTCTTAATCCAATGAAGTTGAACCAAAAACTTCCTATAACTATCAGCAAAATGAAGCTGATTACGACTACGATTATAGTGAAACCAGAAATAGTATCATATCACCACGATCTCTTCGTTGGCAACAATCCAAACAACCAAAAGATGCCTACAAACAGGATCTTCCAGAACTTAAGGAAGCACCAGAAAGTCCTCTTTTACCATTTACCACTGGTTACGAAAGTTTTTCTATTAAAACCAAAATAAATGTTGTCGAAGAAGTAAAGAAATTAGCCAAGAAAATCGCTGAAAGAATGGAAGAACAAGAAAGGGATCACCACGAAGAACTTTTGGATATGTTTTCAACCATGATCTCCCTTTTGAGAATTATGGATTTCAATGAAGTACAAGAGGTTGCAAAGGACTTGTACAGTAATACACCTACTGGTATTGAACATGCTATTTGGGTAGTATTCCGTGACGCTGTTGCTGAAGTTGGAACTGGACCTTGTCTTCTTGTAATCAAAGAATGGATTCAAACTAAGAAAATCAAAGGTGAAGAAGCAAGCCAAGTTGTTACTACCATGCTCAGAACTGTACGCCAACCAACTACTGAATACATTAAAACCATGCATGAATTCATTCAACAAAATGAAGTTCAAAACCAATGGCCCTTAAATGACACCATCCTCTTAGGATATGGTGATTTGATCCGTAGAGTTTACGTTGAAACCGCTAAAAACCAAAACCGCTTTCCAGTAAACAGTTTCCTACCAAACACGATATTGATGAATATGTGAACGCTGCTGTCAAATCAGCTATTGAATATGCTAGCCGATTGGAAGGATTCGAATTTGAAGAATTGTAAGTAAAAGATTATTGTTTTAAGTTTGTTTTAATTACCTTATTATATTGGTTTAGTACTTGTCTAATATTTTGAAATAATTTCAGACGTAAAGGAGCTCAAGCAGCCCTCTATCATCTTAATGACTACACCTACGGACCCCGTCAAGGAGCTAACTACCTTCGTTCTTACTGTGTAGAAGAATTACAAAAAATGTACAAACATAACGTGCAAATCTTTGGTAGCGACGACCATGAATTCCCAAGAGGAATTCAATATTCTCTGAGACAGACTTTAGGAGGAATCAAACGAAGACTTTTTGAGGCTAGAGTAATGGTTTCAAGTATCGATGATTTACTTCAAGTTGCTAGTTGCTAGTTGCTTAGTACCAGGAACAAGAAAAACAACAAAAATAACACTCCCAGGAACAAGAACAAAATAAATATGCTAGCCAAAATATTGCTAAACTTTTAAACTTAAAACCTGAAGATTCTGAACAATTAGAAGGATTTTTATGGCTGGAATTCAGTAACTACAAGAATATGTTTGCTTTTGATAACAGAACTATGCAGGATTTCCCTGAAAGTAAGTTGTAGATACATAAATATGGATTTTAAGTTTTTTAAATATATTTTTATTTACAGTGATCCGTAAAATAGAAGAAGAACTTAAGAACGAAAAGGAAGTTAATTATTTCAAACTTTTCACCAGAGAAATGGCTGTGTCTTTCCCTACTGAATGTGGTGTCCTATTCTTATTCACATACGACATTCCAATGCTTATCAAAGCAAAAGGAAAAGTCCAAGCTACAGTCACACCCCAGTTAGTGCAAAATGGTCAAATTCAAACCCCAGAAGAAATTGAACTTACCTCCGATTTGGCAGTTACTGTATCAACCAAAGTTCAAAGCAGATGGTCTGTTATTCATGCTGTCAACCACCAACAATACTTCGCAGGTTTTGACAAGCACTTTGAATTAAATGTTCCTGTGAAGGTTCAGGTTAAATTTGATGTTAAAAAGATGAATGCTTAAGTGGACGTTGAACTAAAACCACGAAACGAACACAGAATTCTTCACTATGTTACCTACCCATACACATCTATAGTTCCAATTACTAGCTTTGAACCCTTGTCAACTCAAAAAAATACTAAACTCATTAAACAAGCTGATTTACAAAACTATGAATCTACTTTTGGCAAAGAAACCACCGGTATGGTATTCTATGTTACCTTACAACACAAGAGAGAGTTTGTAAATGCCCTACGTTATGGACGTATCTTGAAACAACAAAATATTGTTGATGCCTTTAGATCATTATGGGATGATAATACTGTACAATATGGTGCATTTAATGTAATATATCGCCCTCAGGAATCATTATCTTCTAAAGCAGTTCTTCGTTGGTCTTACGAACAAAGATAGCGATCCCAACCCGACTCCGATTTAACTAGTGAATGGATCTTAAACGAAAATGCTGAACCTTCCCAACGTCAAGAAGAATTAATGAAGAAAGTAGCAGCACAAATCAAGAATGTCGATGTAGTTTCTGTTGACACTTCTGTGGAATTTGAAGCAGAGCAACAAATTAGATATATCCTCACTGGAGCTGTAGCTTCAAGCAAAGTTGATCCTAAATCTCGTGTTATGTTTACTAACAAGAGAAAGTCAAATGGTACACCTAAACCACAAGAATTCCACTTTGTCGCTAAAAGTTACATCCCCAACACCAACGCACTGGACTTGGAATATACTTTACAAAACGAACCAATGGCTAGCTCTGAAATTAAAATTAAATTTGGAAACTCTCAAGATGACCTCGCCAAAATTGAAGCTCAATTGGAATATCGTAGAAGTAATGAACGTAAACAATACTTGAAAGAATTACCAGCATACAGACAATGTAAAGAAGAAATGAAAGCCGGAAACAAACAACTTCCAGCTTGCCTTAACATGACTATGGATGCCAATCTTCTTGACAGAATTGATTTTAAAATACACCATGAAAACTTAAAATCTGAATGGGTTGACTTTATCCAAAGGTACTTCCATGCTTTACAAACATTTACTTACCCCCATGTTGAGATTGAAAACAAAGATATGTCTTTGAAAGAGAATGAAGTCATTATTGATTGTAAGTTTCATAGCATTTACGTTTTCAGTCAACTTTTGCACATTATCTTTAAATGCAACTTGCAACCTATCTAATGCTGCATCCAAGTATTTTTTATTAACAGCATCGCTGTCTGAGTCTGGATCTTGCACGTTTCTAAGTTTTAAATTTTTAAAATCAACATCTCCACTTAAAGTATGTGCTAATGCCGGTTTCGGTATAAACAATTTTTGAAGTAAAACTTCTTTAGCGACACTAGGAGTAAAAAATTTATTCTAACGGACGTGACGTCATTCTAATAACAGAAACCGGAAACAAAACCTAATACTGACACGATTTTGCATGGGCGCCGGCAACAAGGTGCAAGAGGGTGCGCTTGCACCCCCCTGCTATGAAAGAAATTACCTGAATTTACCAGAAAATTACATATTTTTTTAATTTTTTTATTAAATTATTGTTTGAATAAAAACTAAAGGCGTCGCGGTTGCTGTCGAAATCATTCTACATTCTATATATATATATTAGATCATAATAGTGTGTAGATGCAGATGCACCCCCTGAAAATTATTCTGGCGGCGCTCATGCGATTTTGCCTCCTATATTAAATAAAATTAAATCTGTAATTGTATGAATTGACAGCTGATCATCTTGTCAATCGAAATACATTTCTTTATATAAATAGTTTTTTGTGTATAAAGTGTTTGTATTAAATATGAATAAACAATGTGGATTTATTAATGAAGAAAGTGATGAAAAAATATTGATTGAAAATGAGTGAATAGGTAGGTACTCTATATGCATAAATTTTATTTTTGGTGTGTAATTACACTATTTATACCTAATTATTTATACCTATTATTTATACCTAGCTATTTTCGTTTTATAGACTTAAAGAGCTAAAAAGAAATTGTGAACGTCAAAGGGGATATTATAAGCGCCAGAAAGATTTGAAGAAAAATGACAAAAATGAAAAAATGACGAGACAGCCACATTCATTATGATTTGATTAAGTAAGTTTATATACATACATACATATTATGATAGTAAATAATTGTTTATACGGAATCTTTACGTTGAGTAAAGAAGCATGTTGCACGTTTTTGTTCATAATATAATAATATTCAAAATATTTTAACACTTTCTTATACTTATTTTAGGTTTGGTTAGGTAGCCATAAAGGCCATAAAACCACTAGTCAAGATGGCTGATCTTTTACCACCAATAACAGATCCTTCGTAGACGTAAAGGAAACAAACTTAACTCAGGATTTTAAATTTTATGGAATATGCTATAAAATGCTACAAAATGAAATGGTTATCTAACTATCGAACGCTCTTGTGTTGTGATGTATTACAATAAGGTAGATACAGCTACAAAATCACACATTCTAAACGTAATGTGTGTATATTTTTAATATTGTTTACCTATTATTGAAGCAAAACTTCTTTAGGCACGACTAGGGGTAGATTCTAACGGAAGATTCTGATGGAAGTAACTGTATAATTTCAGCTATGGAAGGAGTTTAAATTTCCGAAATTTATTTATGAAATTTTCAAACGGTTTCAAATACATTAATGGTATTTATAGACTAAAATCTATGTTTCACATTTTAGTTATCATAAACCTATTATTTCATATATAAAAAAAATAATGATAACTTTCAAAATCCTATTTCTAATGAATAATATAAATATAACATCTCATTTTTTTTGTAAAGTATATAGGCAATAAATATGATTGAATTGTAATTAAATATTTATTTTCCGATACGTACGTCAACAAGTTTTACTTCAATCGCGCGTAAAGGTTACACGCACACTCTTTTTTTTATTTCCAACGATTTTTTTGGTACGTCCGAATTTGTCGACACTCATTGTGGTAATGATGTTTAAGCAATAATATTTGCTTCTTTTAATTCCTCAATAATTGCAACAATTTCATTATCATTCGAAGTATTTCCTGCTTCTTTTGACGCTATTAAAAGCCGAAGTCTGTCAACGAGTTCGTTTGGATCGTCCCAATATTGAAGGTCAATTTTATTATCGTTGTAAACCATTTGCATCCCAGTGCCCGAAGGTTTTCGCAAGTGAGAGGTAGCCAGGGGTTTTATGATATGTATGTATTTAAATTTAAGGTTTCCTTTAATGTTTTTATGAGGATTTGTTAATTCTAGTATTGTTACATAACGCTTTAAATCGTCATAATTGTAATTTTCAGGTTCATCATTAAAAATTAATTTATACAGACCCGGTGTACCTTTTATCTGTTTGCCTTCTGTAATAATAAATCCATGAGTTTTATCAAAGTCGATTTGTTTGCCACCCAGAAACCATTTAGAAGTATGAGCATCGTAAGTAGGACCATAAACCGGGTCTATATTATCTTTTTTCGCCCAATGATCTATAATATATGGATGAACCATTGGGGGATACTGATCCAAGTATTCCTTAATAACATCTGCTGAATTGTTAAGATCTTTAACAACCTGTTCATCGTCTTCATAGAATACTTCATCATCATCATCATTAGTAGTTTTGGCAACATCTTCCAGTTTTACAAACGCAGGTATGCTCGATTGCTCTTTTTGTTTAGGTGATTCCTCTTTTTGTTTGGGTGGTTCTTTTTTTTGTTTAGATGGTTTCTCTTTTTGTTTAGATGGTTCTTTTTTAGGCTCTGGCTCGTTGACTGGTTGAGGATGAAAGATCACTGTTCCGTTTAGAGAAGATTTTACCTTTTTGTGTAGAGGTTTCGTGACAGGTTTAAACAATTTATTTAGTCTCATCCGTTTCAACTCTACCCAATTGTAACGCTTTATATTTTTTTCGAATCGATCGAGCAAGTTCGGCAATTTTTCTCTTACGAACGGCTACGTCAACTGGATTGTCTGACATGTTGTCGAATAATGACTGCAATGTTACAATTTTATGTATTTATCGAAACCGATTCAATATCGACCGTTGTTTAAATCAAAGTCTTTCGCAATAACCATTGTCCCATATTTTTCCTGCCAACATTTCAAACACAACTGTTTGAATTCTTCAAAACTCATATCCGGTTACTGTTATCTCTACAAATTTGTTTACAGCATTTCGAGTAGGTCTGCGAAAGAAATGCGCTATCTATATCCCGATGTCGACCCATGCTGTAGTATCTTTTGCTGGTTCTCACATATGACGTCATCAAAATTAAAAATTGAATTTGGCTTTGCATCATTTGGACTAATAACTTCATCGTTTTCTTTAAACGGAAAATATCCCACACCTTTAACTTTCGACAGCACTTCTTCCAACAATTTATACTTGGGCTGATACAATGACTTTGAATAAACGTAAACATTTTTAAATTTCGCGCCATGCGGATGAAACAGTAACGATAACATAACGTTCGTTTTGCCACACCCACTGGGTCCACAGATTAGCGCCCGAAACGAATTTGGTAGCAATGGTCCATGTTTACTGCCAGTGATTTAACCGTTTCCTTCATCTAAATTTTCAATCGGTAGCGTCTGGTCTTGTTGAATGATCTTCATTGTTTAACATGTTTTTTAATGTTTCAATGTATAAGTAGAGTAGTAATTCTTAAATCATTTCATTTCTCATGTTGGTGTTTGAAGGTGAAGGTGTGCTCAACAGCCTTATCAATAATCTGCCGTTTGAGTTATATTATCCCAGTTACAACTTTTTGGGTCCAGGCACCAAATTATATAAAAGACTTGCACGTGGAGATACGGGGGTTAACCCGCTGGACGACGGAGCCAGAGAACACGACATTGCATATTCTAAACATAAAGATTTAGCGGAAAGACATAAAGCAGACGAGATTCTGGAGCATAAAGCGTGGGAAAGAGTAAAGTCCAAGGACGCTTCAGTTGGTGAAAAAGCCGCAGCTTGGTTAACTACCACCGCGATGAAAGCTAAACGTAAACTTGGCATGGGTGTTAGGAAACCTAAATCGTTTAAACGCAATATTATAAGTAAAATACAAAGGGATATAAAAAAAGCTGGTCCTTCGGCTACATTAAAACGAGCAGCCAGTGTTGCTCTTAAAGCAGCCAGGGTTGCTGTACAAAATGCTGGTGGAAAAAATCAGGTTAAAGTACCTAGGATTATTCCCATCGAACCAAAATCTGGAGGCTTTTTACCGTTAATTCCGTTATTTGCTGGACTAAGTGCACTCGGGGCGTTGTCTGGCGGAGCTGCTGGAATCGCTAAAACTGTGATTGATGCGAAAAATGCACAGAAAAAATTGGAAGAAGAACATCGACATAACAAAATAATATAAAACCTACCGTAAGTTATGCACAAATGCTGAAAAGTCACACAATGTCAGCAATGATGCAAAACACGCCGACACTACTAATTTAACCTAAAACTAAACAAGATGTGAAAATCACCCAACAAGATATCCAACGTAATATTGACCCAAACAAATTGAAAGTTGGAGTCAAAAGTCTTCGTACAACAAAGCATGGAGATTTAATAGTTAAATGTGAATCAAAAAAAGAAACTGAAGTAATACGACAAGAAATTGGGAAATCAATGGGTAACAAATATGAAGCTCAAATACCTAAACTAAAACTACCAAAAATCAAAATTGTGGGATATAACGGGGCGAAAAATGCTGAACAGATTGAAGAATCAATAAAAAATCAAAACCATTGGATTAATAATGAAGATAAATTCAAAATTACCTACTTAAAGAAAATTAAACAAAAAAATACTACTAAAATTTTCGCTGAGTGTTCACCAGGACTATTTCGGAAGGTAACTAACTATGGAAAATTATTTATTGGATGGGAAAGGTACCAAGTATATGAAGATCTAACCATAATGAAATGTTTCAATTGCCAGGGTTTCTACCATAAAACTGTCAATTGTAACAAGAAGAAAAGCTGCAGCGATTGTGCTGATGAACATGATAAAAATATATGTGAAACGCAAATTAAAAAATGTCAAAACTGTATAACTGCTAATCTTTTGTATAAAACAAATTATAAAGTGAGCCACCCAGCTACTGATCCAAAATGCCCAACACTTAAATACCATTTGGATATTTTAAGAAGCAAAATAGATTATGGTTTATAAAATTTAATGTTATAATGTTAACAAATTCTTGTATACATATGTATATTAATTATTGTGGGTAAGTTTACTGACTATCACTCTAAGTAGCCTGTAGGAAATTGACTTATTTATTTTACTCATCTAAATATTTTATGGTAATAATCGATCAAGATATAGTATTAGAAGAATTAGGACAACTTGAACAAGATCATCGTGGTGACCTTATAGACCCAGGCGAATTCAACTCGAAAGTATTATCATCAAAAAAATTCTTGAATATCATGCATTTCAATATTAGGAGTGCAAACAAAAACTTTAATGAATTCTTAGCATTAATTAAAACATATAACTTAGAAACGTGTGATATTTTTATCTTAAGCGAATGTTTTCAGTCAGCATCCTCTAATAATTTCAATATACCTGGATTCACAACTATTCATAATGGTGGTGATTTTAACAGAAATATGGTGTCTTAGTTATAATTAAATCTGATTTAAATTATGATATCTGTGTTAAAAAATTAGTTGTATGTGGTGTAACTTTGTGTGTTACAAACCTGATGTTTGATAATGTATCTTTTAGAATAACTGCATTGTATAGACCAATCCCAAGTAATTTGATCTCATTCATCGAGGAATTAGATACGTATCTAGACCAAAATACTCAAAATAGTAAATATGAAATATTAATTGGTGGTATTAATATTAACCTTTTAGAAGAAAATGATATAAATGTAAACAAATATCTTTCCATGCTTGCGAAAAACGGTTTTGTGCCATACATACTAAATCCCACTCGTATTACCCCTGAAACTCTCTCCTGTTTGGATCATATTTTCTTGAAAAAGGCATTCAGTAATAAAGAAAATTTTAATTATAGATCATCTATACTTAATTGTCACATAACAGACCATTACCCAGTTAGTTTAAACATAAATAAACCAGATAATATAAAAAAAGTTATAAACCCCTCTGAAAAATTCATATCAAAAATTAATTTTAATAAACTACAAATGTTCTTAAAAAATGAGAACTGGAATAATTGTTTGCAATCAAATGATCCTCAAATCGCTTTTAATTTATTCATTGATAAATTTAAAAGTTATCTTAAACTTTCCACTAATATTAAAAAAATTGTAAAAAAAGCTAACAAAGTCAAACCATGGATAACAGATGGCTTAGTAGTATCTATAAAGAATAGAGATAAATTAAAAAAACGTCTAAATCAACATTTCTCCCTAGAATTGGATTTTGAATATAGAACATATAGAAACACTCTAAATAACCTATTAAAAAAAAAATGATTATTATCTAAGACAAATCGAAATGAATAAACATAACCTAAAAAAAATGTATAAGTTAATTAATGATGCAACAAATGAAAACACAAATAAAGTCAATAATTTTCAATTTGTTAACAATGAAGGAATTCCTTTTACTGATAATAAACAAATGGCAAACCATTGTAATGAATATTTCATTAACATCGGTTTAAATATGCTTAAAGATATTAAAGCCCCAGATACTTTCACTGAAAATGTAACTACAAATGTTAACTCATTATTTCTCACCCCGGTATCAGATGCTGAACTAATTAATTACATTTCAACTCTAAAAAATAACAGTGCACCTGGCAGTGATATGATAACGGCTGAGATAATTAAAAAACTCAGTTGCTTATTTTACAACCACTAAAATATATAATAAATTTAATTTTTGAAAAAAGTATTGTTCCATCGCAATTTAAATCTTCTCTTGTTACACCTATCTATAAAGCAGGTGATAAAACAAAAATCTGTAATTACAGGCCAATTAGTGTGATAGGTAACTTTGGCAAGATCTTTGAAAAGTGTTTAAAATATCGGCTAGTATCATTTTTGGATCAGAATAATATTTTACATGATCATCAGTTTGGTTTTAGAACTGGTAAAGCGACATCTGATGCAATGTGTACTGTTATTAGTGAAATAACAAACAAACTAGATGAAAATAAAAAATGTATTGCAGTTTTCTTAGATCTTGCAAAGGCGTTTGACACTGTAAATCACGGAAAACTTCTTAATGTTCTTGAAAATTATGGAGTTCTAGGTTCAGTGCTGGACGTCTTTGAGAGTTACTTATCAGATCGTGAGCAGCGTGTTAAGTTAAATGAAGAAATAAGTGAAGCTGATACTGTTAAAATAGGAGTTCCTCAACGTACTGTCTTGGGCCCAGTTTTATTTTTAGTTTATATTAACTCGTTGCTCTCATTAAGGACAAATTCTACCATTGTATCATATGCTGATGACACAGTTATAATATTTTGTGAAAAAACCTGGGCAGAGACCAAATTGTCAGTTGAGGTAGGGTTGAAAAAGATTATAAATTGGTTAAACTTCTACCAGCTATCACTAAATATAAATAAGACTCGATACATTTCTTTTAGTCTTACATATACAAATAGACCTTGCTTCACTAACATAAAAATTAAAGGTATGAATGAGTCAGTTAAAGAAACGAATGAGATCAAGTACTTGGGAATAATTATTGACCAGCATTTAAAATGGAGTAATCATATCGATTACCTGACAAAAAAAGTAAGAAAGCTCATTTATAAATTTTATCAATTGCGTGAAATTTTATCAAAAAATTTGTTAATGTTAGTTTATAAATGTTTAGCTGAATCATTATTTCGTTATGGTTTTTTAGTCTGGGGTGGATTGTATAAGAATGCTTTACAAAAACTAAATATTACACAAAATTATTTACAACAAAAACAAACGCTATCACACTAACTTACTGTATACAGAAGATATTTGTAATATAAGATCTCTTTACTTTCACAGCCTTTGTACATATGCTTTTAAAAATAAGTCTAAACAAAATTACGTAACTTCTGTGTATTCCACGCGAAGTACATCCAATGAGCTTATATATTATCCTAGATTTAATAAAAATGCTCGTCATAGATTCTTGGTATATACATTGCCAAAAACCTATAACCTTTTACCTCATAGTACAAGAAATGTCACAAACCTAAAAATTTTCTCTAAACTAAGTAAAAAATTTATTTTTCAACATTATTATGAATTTTTAAAAATAATAGAGTAGGGTATGGATAAACTTGTCTGTTTATCGAATAGTTATTTTGACTTATACTAATCATAGAATTATATATTGTATTAAAATGAAATGAAATTACTAACCAGCGCAATACAAGTGTTCATTCACTTAGGCGTTTACTGGTTTATATTATTAATTATTTCATATTTTATATTACTAGTGTTAAAATTTTTATATTTTTCAACTTTTTTTTCAACTTATTATGTTAACTTTGACATCTTATATTTGTAAAATTATTTTATTTTATTATATTTTTGTGATGTTAATAATAATAATAATAATAATAATAATAATAATAATAATAATAATCAGTTCATCGCATAGTTATTGTTTTGTTCGTGGGATTGTCGCACTCGGCATACGTCTCGTGCGACAATATATACCACTCGTGTGAAAAGTAACACTTTTCGCACTCGTTATGTAATATATTATTTTTTATTTCTCCTCCTACTTCATTTCTTTCCAACTTCTTCTTGCCGTTGCTAAACTTTCGATCTCTGGCCTCTCTGCTCTACCACTTTTCAGCTCTTCTATACCTGTTAGCTTCTTCTTTCTTCTGCTATATTCGCTCTCTGGGTTCCTCTGTTGTCTGTTTCTGGCATAGAAAGAAGGTATAGTCACTGGAGTCTTGTTATCTGCAATATACGCCTCATTCCTGGCTTTCCCTATATGGTGCGCACAGTGCTGAAACGATTCATGCTCAGTTCACGTCATAATATTTTTAAACAATTTTCTCGTCCATACGCCTTTTGTGCCAATTTCTGATCTTTTCTACCACAAGCAACAGTCCTTCTCCTAACTTCCTTTTCGTTCACTGGGGTAGCGTCATTGACGAGTAAATCGACTGAGCAGCCGCTGTTGATATATTCAGTACCCGGCAATATTTTTGGAACCTTATTAATGTCAGACTGAAGCTTCATAGGAAATCGTGAACTTTTCTACTAGGATAAAGATCCCCCTCCAGTGGTAGGTTAAGAGGTAGAATGTCTTGGATTTTACCTTGGTGCCTTTCCTTATAGCACCGTTGTATATTGGTCACATCTGTATCTATTTAGCATGATCCCGAAATATTTTACAGTTTTTATCAAGACAATATTGACAATTTCCACGTTAAATTTAAGGCTCCTAATATGTCATGTTTAGTTTAGTACTATAATCTGTGATTTTCAGGGACTATATCAAGCGAGTTTTTCTGCTTACAGCAGTAGTTTTGTTACTAGTTTTCACTACGAGAGCCACATCATGAGTGAATTCGATCACTGCAACCCCTACCCTGTAGTAGCCTGTAGTTTAGGTTTAGAATTAAATGACATTCTAAAACAAAGTCGTAAAATAGCGTACATTGTCATGGTATGAGCATATCTGCTGAATCCCATCCTGATTATTATGCTATCAATGAAGCACATAGGCTATTTTGATGATACTTCTATACCTGTATATTTTTCGATAATCTTTATTAACGATATTGAACAAATATTCAAAATTAAGCACATCAATTATAAAACTGACTCCTTGGACTAACCGTAATATAATAATTTGATTTTCAAAAATGTAGGTCATCAGGCTGCTTATCGCGGCAAATGATAGTTTAAGAGACGAATAGTCTGCAACCTTAAGACAAACAAATTTTAAATTTAAACTATTCGGAGACAAATTAATTGATGTCGATGTAAATTGATTAGACTTTGAATTCCACGTAGTATTCTCAAAATTGGGGCATTTTCTACTGATTATGATGTGTACAAAAGTTTTATATAATCGATTTGGAACAAGCAAATTTAAGCAATTTGACCAATAAAAACATCCTTGTTTAAATGAACCTTTAATTTTCTCTTAGAGAGATTAAACAAAAATGTATGTTTAGATATTAGCTTACTTTCAGCAAAAACTAATTTAATACTGTTTGATTTGTTTCGGTGTATTTCCAATATTTCTGTTACTGATGTTAAAATTGAATTTTGTTTTTCTTGTCTGTGTTCATTAGTTTTGTATGTATGTATGAGCGAAATTATGGGTGACAGATATACCTGCGACGTATAAGATCTATTGTGTTTTCTTGCTATAATTCCACAGACTTAAAGCAGCTCTTCTAATCCTATCTTTCTTAGAAAGTTTAGAATATCGTTGGGCTTGACGTTAAGTAGACCTTTCTCTTTTATTTCGTATGATCCTAGGACTCTGCCCCTTGAGTAACGTAATGTAATGCATTCTGAGGGTATGTGTACCTATTGATGTTTCAGTCTCTACATCACAGGATCTACACTTAGCTTCATCTAACAATCCTAGTTTCTTCATGTGTCCTCTAAATTGGCAGTGCCCGGTTAATATTCCCGTTATAATACGGAGGTTCTTTTTACTAAGGTTTCGACAGCTAAAAGATCTCTTTTGGTTATATTTTTCCAGGAGCGTCTTCGATTGTCTAAGTCCTTCTAGATCATTCCAGCATTTGGATTTTTTTCTACACACTTCTTTCCGTAGTTTTTCTAAGACTGTACTACTGTTGATTCAACAAGATAGTTCTGGTCGCAAGCATGGGGTTTCAGCTCCTTTTTTTGGCCAGCTTATCTGCTGCTTCGTTTCCTTCTATTCCTAGTTTGAAACCCATAAGAGTTTTTTTAGTGTTATTTTGTTCCTAGTTTGCCTAAGCATTTCCAGATCAGAACTGATTGTGTGTGAGTTTAGTTTAGAGTTTTGACGGCTGCCTGACTGTCTGGAGCCATCCATATATCATTTTATAGCATTTTGATTTAACCCCAATATGGTGTCTTTGTCCCATTCTGTTTTGTGGTGAATTTTCTTACAAAGTTAAATTTCTTTGGCATGTCATTTTGAGACATTTCCCAAGTTTAATCAAATTAAAGTAATAGAGGTCTTTCCTTGATTGATCCTTCTTTGACTATTCTATATATTGTTTTTTTCTTACACTTTCTACTTGAATGTATAGTCGTGCGAGATTTAGGATTACTTCTCTTGCAGCTGTTCCCATTGCTCCAGTAATGTATACACAGTCTAGTCTCTGAATCTTTAAGAGTTTTAACCTCGCATTATTCAGATTAGCTCTCGTGTCCCAAGCTACTGTCCCATAAGTCCTAGATATTTAACCTCTTTTTTCTACTCAACGATATTTTCACCTACTTTGACTTGGACTTTAAAATAGGTTTCTTGTTCTTCTTGTTGTTTGATATTCCCACAAAATTACACCATTGCTTTGCTTTGTTCAGTTCTTTTTGTACTATGTCACAAAGGACATTTTCATAAATTCCTCTTGCGAGGATAACCACGTCATCGGAATACCCTTGGCAAGGTAGTTCGGTCAATTGCCAGAGTAAGCTGTACACAGTAAGACTCCACATGGGTTGGGATGCAGCTCCCCATGCGGACAACCACTGGTCTTATTGATGGAGATAGTTTAAAATGCATTAATAATATTTAAATTTAAAATACCATATATCAATAATAATCACAATTTTGATATTGGTTTTGTATCTAATAGAGCCCAATAAAAAAATAAACTATTTTTACAAAAATATTGATAATTTAGTTTTCGATAGGTCAATCCAGAAAAATAATTTAGATAATAGTAATGATATCCAGGCAATTATTTTGTCATATATATATTTTTAAACAAGATAATAATTTTAATCCTGTGGCTTAAAACCCTCTAGAGAAATATACGATTACCTTAACTTAATTGGCCAAAATGTCAATTGATAATTTGTTTAAATAACCTTTTGTGATTATAATGGAATGAATTATGAGCAATAATCATGCATGTACCATTTAGGTGGTGATATTAAATACACAAGCTTGTGGATGATCATTTCTTTTTCCTTAATTTCCTTATATAAAGGAATACTATATGATAACAAAGACTTGAAAATGATATTCCCCACACAGTACAATTTCTAACTCTTGTTGCTGTCTTTAAGATTTTTATGCTTTTAACAAATTTATCTTTAGCTAGTTTTACTGAATTGAATTTAGCTTATAAGACTTGTTTATATTTAAAATCGTTTGCTTTAGTTATAGTTATGGTTCTCTTCCACATGTGATTATAGTCTCGTACATTTTCAACTTTGACCCATATATTAAAAGTCTAAAATTCTCCGAAGTTGAACACGGTAACCTTTAGTGGTATGGATTACTATTTCTTGATATCGATAAGTTCATCTCGAGTATTTGGTATGAAATATCATTGATCATCCTAAACTGTTTATATAAATAAAAAAATGTTATATAAATTAATTATATGTAATTTTGACTATAACAATTTTGTAAGTAAGTTGCGTTTATTTAAATCAATTTACCACCAACATGTTAAGAGCATGAGTAAATACTTGATTATTTTTAAACATTTCTCGATAACCCCTATATAAGCACGATAATTTAATTACGATTTATTATTTTGCATTAAATCCAGTGATGATAAAGAAATCACAACTTCCTGGTTCGTGCCTAGTATTCACATTTTTTTAATAAAAAGCTCTTGAATTTTATAAATATTTTGGGCTATCAGCAGTTTCAGCCTCATTATTGAAATGTTTTATCTGCTTATTTTGCATAAAATACATTTATGTCTACATATAACTTTTTATTTTGTTGATTTTCTTTCTTGTTTTCTTTACAATAAAAAAGTCAAATGTTCCTTGCTTTAAGCAAAAATTTGTTTCTTATTCTAAATCTACATCTCAGTTTTTAATTAACAATCAATGTTTGAAAGGAAAGTTAAGGAAATATAGAAAAATATTTGTTACCCTATGTTATATTTCGTTTTTTCGTTATTAACGGACGGTATGTAGGGTTGAATCGCTTATTTCGGGTAAATAGATAAATAGATATTCACGGGCGTACCTATATCAACTGGGCCACTCTTACCTGAAAATGATTTGATTTGAATATTTGGGGATTATCTAACCCTAATAACCTGTTGAGGTGGGCCACGATACCTGCTACAATTCCTATCTGTAATATTTTAATCAGTTCAATTTTATTTATAAACCAAAAATAATTGTATACAAAGTATTTGTTATAAAAGTTTAATATTCGTTAACACAACCGTAAACAAAGGATATATAAAGAACTGCAAGATTGTATCAACGTCATTCATTGCCAATAAGTGTAATTGGTGTTTTGTGTAAATATGGAAGTGAAAACTATGTTTAGCCAGAGAGGTGCAGAACTTTTGTTGGTCAACGGATTTAAATTTTCTAAAACACATATTAGTGAAGAAGGAAAAGTTCGTTGGAGATGCAGTAATCGGAAATGTCCAGCGAAAGTTTACACAGACTGTGAAAATAAAGTATTTTTGATAAGAGCCATATGATTCATAATCACGAAAAAAATGAAAATATAAATAGGGAAGCTGTTAGTAATGCAGTAAAAAGAAAAGTAACTGAAAATTAATATACCAAACCTTCTAAGCCAATTCATTTACAGTTAAGATTGGACAAGTTTTTAATACATGTATCTGTTCAATTTTTGTGATACATATTTTGTTTAATAGCAGTAGAATTTTTCATTCTTGTTTATATTCTTTGTTTACTGGTAGACGAATACAAAAACAGTATATTGACCACTAATTGCATTGTGAGAAATGCGTATATTGCTAGAAGAAGCCGCGTCCACCTCGACCTACATGTAGGAAAGATATTTTAACAATATTAAAAGAGTGTAAAGTAGAAACCAATAAAAATGAAGGTTTTTTTATACTCCATCGAAAAAGAACATAAAATTTGTATTTTTACATGCAATACAAATTCAACTTTTTTATATACAGCGAAAACTATTTACGCTAATAGCACTTTTCAGTATTGCACTAAATATTTCTACAAACTTTATACCATCCATGGTTTTAAAAACGGCCATTATATACCACTGGTTTTTTGCCTCTTACCAAATAAAAAAACGGATACTTACATTAATAGTTTCCGAGTAGTTCAAGAAAAATGTAAACAATTGAATTTAGATTTTGGACCAAAAAAGTCGCCATCGATTTCGAAAGAAGTATCCATAATGCAATTAGATTTATTTATAAAAATGTACACATAGTGGGATGTAGATTTTATGTGGGACAAGCTTGGTTAAGGAAAATAGAACAACTTGGATTAATCACAAAATTTAAGGAGAAGAACTCAGACATTGGCAATTTTTTTTAAACTGTTTTTTGGTATGTCTACCTAAAAGTAGAAGAGGTTAAAGAAATTTTCTGTACATATTTATTTGAAAACATGCCAGAACATGAGCAAGTAGAAAAATTTTGCTTTTTCACTTGAGAGTGAATCTCCATTTCCTCCCAAGATATGAGATTCTCATATCTTGGGAATTATATAGAACTATAAATTCGTGTGAATCTTACATTCGAGGTTGAATGCCGAATTTTATAATTCACATCCTCATATCTATTTATTTATAGACCTTTTAATCCTAATCCTCAACCATCAGCCGCTGGCCCAGTTGACCAGGGACATTAAAGATCCCCTACAGCGCGTGGCCCAGTTGGCATCCACCAATTTTTATTGGGTTGGCTGTTAGCCTATTGTAAATACCTATCATCTCTAGAATAAGATTAGAGCAACTTGTCTAGCCCTATCCTCTTAATGAGACTTAATAGCCTTGACACAGTGGCCTCCGCACATAACTTGCAGCAGCTGGTTTCTCATCTCCCAATACCAGATACCGCGTAGCATACGCACCTAGACTTAGTTGGACTTGTATCCTGTGTCTTCTACTATATATACCCGACCCTGTGCCTATCTTAGTCTTTGAGCCATTGATATACCAGATTGACTTCCCTTGAATTGGGGGGACATTGTTCCATAAGAAGGAATGGTCTATCTGGTCAGAGACCTGCATAAACAGATAATGCTATTACACCAGGGTCCTACCGATTCGGGGGGAGATTCGCATCCATCCCCTTTCACTGCCCTTCCCTTGCCACCACGAGTATTGTAGGTGCAAAATAAATTATTTTTACAAGCTATTATATTGTCAAAAATGGCAATTAAAAAGATATATACGAGAAAATAGAACGCCGACACGTGATTTTGATTGGGTCATTTCATTTGTTTTAATTTGGATATAAACAATTGAAATACTAGAGGAACACCTATAATTTTTGATTTTGCTGTCCACAGTTTTAAGTTATTTTTATTTAAAAATAATTTACAATTAACAATTTACTATTGCCAATTCAATGTTATAAAATAAAAGCGTTCTTCTTTATTTGAATACATTTTTCTATTATTATTAGGTACCTGATATTTATATCAATCAAACATGTATAATACATGTTTGATCATGTATTAATGCAAACTACATACACAATAGAAGCAACTCCAAAAAAAACTTTGTATTGTGTATTCATTTGATACTAGTCCCGAAAGTGGTCTTTTACTGGACGAGTGGGTAAATTGCAGGGCAAGCCATAGGCGAGCCCTGCAAGCCTGCGTGTCCAATAAAAGCACTTTTGGGACGTATTACGTACAATATTTTTTTTAAAACGGGCATTGTTGTACCATAAACTTCGTATTATTCAGTTTACATTTTTAGAACAAGAACTCTTTATTAACTAATTTTAACATTTTTTTTTTAACAAACCTTGCTTGGGTGGCCGCCTTAACAATTTCATCTGGTATAATTTCATCTTCCATTATTTCACAATCAAATGCATCATTTAAAATATCCATTTTATAATAAATTTTACGTTTTCAACTAAACGTCAAAATATGTCAAGTTCTTTTATAGGTTTAAATATATACAAAACTCGGTTACCATAGAAACCAATTGACCGCTATTTTAGACTAACTATTAAATTGTTTTTTTCATTAAAGATAGGCCAGAAAGTAAATAAAAATGAGTCCGGTAAAAGCTTTTACCGGACTTATTTTTATTTTCTGGCCTTGTCCGACAAAATGAGATTTTCTGACCTAAAAATAAACCGGAAAGTATTAATTTCTGGTCGGTTTTAAAAAATAAATATTTAACTTCATATATTGTTTCGCTTACTCAGAATATAAAAAAGAGCACTCTACTGTAGTTCTACAAACCGTCTTACATAGCTACCTACTTCAATTAATCCATGATCAATAAGGTTTCCCTTATATCTTTATTGTAATCGGGTTATAGTTCTCTTAAGAGATTTAAAATAAGTAAACTAACACCCTAATAAATACTGATTTGTTGTAATCAACTCATTTACACTCTTTGTTATGCTTAACTTAGAATAGTATTATTGGTCATCAAACTTAATATTTCTCAAAACAGTCCATTTTTTAAAGTAAAAAAACCCAAACAACACCAAAATACAATTTCTACTGTGTACAAATTTAATGTCAGAGTGATAAAAATATTTTATCGGTAAGAAGTGCTATAAAATATGTATTTTTTAATGATTAACGATGTCATATGGAAACAGTCGTTATTTCTTGATCCCGGACTTGTACTATGGCCTAAGTGTGAGTCAATACACTACTCTTATCTTTGATATATTTCGCTGTACGAGAGTGGTTATAAAATTATAATTATTTACACTTCTTTGCAAATAAAATAATATTTGTTATAGAAATCGGGAGTCATTGTATATTTTTATTTGTATTTTGATTGTATTTTTATTTTGTTAATTTTGGAAACATTTTTCATTAATTATTGTGTAAGAGATCAAAATAACTATAATCTTATCATCTGTACCAATAACGGTTTTCCTTTCTCAAATTTATTTATTTTTATATGGTTACCTCAGCATATAAACCAACTTTTTAGAGGACTTCATAAGTCTCAGTTTGTTGTTAAAAGTTTAAATTTTCTACAGGATTTAATGGTATTCAGAGTAAGTGTGCCAATTATGAACCACCATAAGGATTTTGTAAAATAAAACTCAGAATTGTAATGTAAATCTGCATTATATATTTTAAACGATGCGTTAATCATTTGATATCAAAAACTATTAATAAAATTAATTAAAAACTTCAAAAACCTATAAATAATACGTATGTTGTAGGCAAGTAGTAAATGTCATAAATGTTAATCTAATTTAACATCCTTTTTATTTTATTTTTTTTATAATTCTTCTTGGAAGTATAGTTTTTGTAAGGCGGAGTACGCAGCTGGATCTCTGAGACGAATGAACGGACCTCACTACCTACCGACAAGATACGTCAGTCATACTTATTTTTAAGAAATTAATACTTCAGAGCATGCTTACCAGTGATATCATCTAATTTTAAGTGACCACAAGTGATTGCAAGTAATCACAATTGATTGCAAATGATTTCAAGTCATCGCAAGTGATTGCAAGGTATCAAAAGCAATTGGATGTTTTCGATACTTTGGTTCGGTCAATTATACTTCAGAGCTTTAAGAAAGCTATAATTTCCCTTCTCTGTCACCTGGAGCGCCGCATCTCGTTTTTGTTATAAAACTATATTTGTATGTATGTATGGTGTTAGGGGTGACAGATATACTGCGACCTACAAGATCTATTGTGTCTCCCTTTTCTTGCTATATTTCTGATGATTCCTCAGACTTATAGCTGCTCTTCTAGTCCTATCTTCCTTAAAAAGTCTAGGATATCATTGGGTTTTAAATTAGGTAGTTCTTCCCTTTCTATTTGGTATGACCCTAGGTATTTGAACCTAGAATTACTTAATGCCATGCATTCTGAAAGTATATGTATTGAGGTTTCATCCTCTACCTCACAGAATCTGCAGTTTGCTTCATCTACTAATCCTAGTTTCTTCATATGTCCTCTTAATCGACAGTGACCGGTTAGTATTCCTGTTATAATTCGGAGGTTTTTCTTACTTAGGTTAAGACAGCTTTGAGATCTCTTCTGGTTATAGTTTCCCAGGAGCATCTTCGATTGTCTTAGTCCTTCTAGATCATTCCAGTACTTGGATTTTTCGCTATCCATTTTTTTCTTTAGTTTTTCTAAGATTGTACTACTGCTGATCCCACATGATGGTTCTGGTCCCAGGTATGGGGTTTCAGCTCCTTTTTTTGCCAGCTTGTCTGCTGTTTCATTTCCTTCTATTCCTACGTGTCCTGGAACCCATAGGAGGGTAACAGTGTTATTCTGTCCTAGTTCATTTAATTTGCCTAGGCATTCCCAGACCATCTTTGAATTGATTGTATCTGAGTTCAGAGCTTTGATGGCTGCTTGACTATCTGACATGATTACAATCTTCTGTCTACAATAGTTCCTTTCAATGTTAAATTCTATACATCTTTCGATGGCACGAATTTCCGCTTGAAAGATGCTTGGGTACGTACCCAAGCTTTCTGAGTATTTGGTTCTAGGTCCAAACACCCCTGCTCCTGTTCCTTTATCTGTCTTGGAGCCGTCCGTGTACCATTTTATGGCGTTTTGTCTTAGCCCCAATATGGTTTTCGTCCCATTCAGATTTGCTTCCCAGTTTAGTGGTAAATTTCCTTACAAAGTTAAATTTCTTTGGCATGTCATCTTGGGGCATTTCCTAAGTTTGATCAAGTTGAAGTGATCGAGGTTTTTCCTTGATTATTCCTTCTTTGATCATTCTGTATATTGTTTTCTTCCTAGCATTTTCTACTTGAATATGCAGTGGCGAGAGATTTAGTATTACTTCCATTGCAGCAGTGGGACATGTTCTCATTGCTCCAGTGATACATGCACAGGCTAGTGTCTGAATCTTTGAAAGGTTTGTCCTCGTAGTGATCAGATTAGCTCTCGTGCCCCAAGCTACTGCCCCATATGTGATGATAGGTCTTACTATTGCTGTGTACATCCATTGCAATGTTTTTGGTTACAGCCCTCAATTTTTCCCAGCAATGTTTCTGCACACCATAAGGGCTTTTGTAGCTTTGTGTATTATTTCGTTTTCGTGTTTGTTCCAGAGTAACTTATTATCTAGGATTAGCCCTAGATATTTGACCTCTGTCTTCCACTCAACGGTATTTCCACCTATTTTTATAGTTTTTAGTTTAAGATTCTTTTTCCTTGTAAAGGCTACTAACGTGGTCTTGGTGGGGTTGATATTAAGTCCCACTGAATCACACCACTGCTTTGCTGTGTTCAGTCCTCTTTGCACTATGTCGCAGAGGACGTTTTTATATTTCCCTCTTGCGAGGATAACTACGTCATCAGAGTAACCCTGGCAAGGTATACCTAATTCGGTCAATTGCCAGAGTAAGCTGTCTACGGTGAGGCTCCACATAAGTGGGGATGCAACTCTCCCTTGCGGACAACCTCTGGTCGTATTGATGGAGATAGTGTCTTGGCCTACCTTCATTTCTGCGATTATTGTAGACAGTAATTGCGACAACCAGGTGGAAGTCGTTTTATCTACTCCTCTATCACTGAGTGCTCTTTTGACAGCCTCGTGTGAAGTATTGTCAAAAGCCCCCTCTATGCCTAGAAAGGCACATACCACGGTTTTTTTGTGTTTAGAGCGTCTTGGATTTCGTCAGTCAATTGTATCAACGCGGTCTCCGTAAATTTGCCCGTTTGATATGCATGCTGACGAGGGTGCAGTGGCACCTGTAAAAGACTTCTGTTCTAATATAGTTATCTACAGCTTTTTCCATCGTCTTGAGAACAAACGATGTAAGGCTGATTGGTCTAAGGGATTCAGGGTGTGTAGTGTCCCGTTTCCCTGCCTTGGGAATGAAGGTGATTCTTGCCCTCCTCCACACTTCTGGTATATATCCCAGTTCAAAACTGCTCCGACTGATTCGGATCACATGAGGAATGATTGCCTCCTGCCCCTGTTGTACTAGGGCAGGAAATATTTCGTCAGTTCCAGGGGTTTTGAATGGCTGAAAGGTGTTCATAGCCCATCTCAGCCGTTCTTCACTGCATAGGTGTTTTGCCATTGCAGTGTCTTCCCTGGTTGGTCTTCTAGTTTTGTACCTCGTATTTCCTGTGGTGTTTATGCCTGCAGGAAAGTGGGTTTCTAGCAGGAGCTTTGCTCGTTCTTTTTCGCTTTCTGTGAAGCGTCCATCTGGCTTTCTCAGTGCCATTACTGTATCTACTCTTCCTTTTGCTAAGACTTTGTGTAGTCTTGCAGCAGAAGGTGTAGAGTCTATTTCTTCGCAGAATTTCCTGAAGCTGTTTCTTTTTGGCTTTTCTAATCTCTTTATTGTAGGTTGTGAGTTTCTCGGTGTAGCTCTACCAATCTCCGTTACATTTGGCTCTGTTGAAGAGCTTCCTTGTTTCGGATCTTAGGTTTGACAGATGACTATTCCACCATATTAAGTCGTTTGACTTTCTAGTCCTTTGAAGAGGACATCTTGATTCATAGGCATCGAGTATTGACTCGTTTGATTCTATGAGATCATTTTCCAATACCAGGTGGTTTTTGGCTTTCCCTGTAGCTCGAAGGCCTGCAAGGTTTCTGTTTAAATTAGTCTTATAATTTTCCCAGTTGGTTTTCCTGGGGTTTCTCCTTAGTATAGGTTCAGGAGGATTGCATTCTAGTCTGAACATGATCAATCTGTGATCAGAGAGAGACGGTTCATTCGAAACTCTCCAATCTTTTACATGATCTTTCAGATTGAATGTGCTTAGTGTTATGTCTAGCACTTTCTTCCTTATTCTTGTTACAAACGTAGGGGTGTTCCCTATATTATGTAGAATAAGATTCTTATTGAGAATAAATTCTAAGATTTGCTCACCTCTTTTATTGGTGTCTGTGCTTCCCCATATGGTGTTGTGGGCATTGGCGTCACATCCTATGAGTAATGGTAGCTTCTTGTCATGACAGTATTCTACTAGTCTTTGCAGTTCTAAAGGCGGTGCAGTCCCGTCTCCTGCAAAGTAGCATGAAACTATCATAACTTCTTGGCGTTTTTCTTTGAATTCGTGTTCAGCTTGAATCGGGACGAGATCTCTCGTCATGAATTCTGAAACACAACAATAATTAATACTGTTACTTACCAGGATACAAGCTCTTGGTATGTCCGTATTACTTACATTGTATATCACCTTTGTATCCCTACTGGCCAGTCCTTTCACCTGCCCTTCACGAACCCATGGTTCCTGAATTAATGCAATTCCCATTTGGTTGCTGATAAACATCCTTGATATAACCGCTGAAGCTCCTTTAGCGTGATGGGCGTTTAGCTGAGCAATATTCCCATTTTTTTGCCTCATTTTCTGAGTCTTTGCCATAGAGATCGGCGACGTGGAAGGACCCGATGCTTCCCGCATCACTAGGAGTCTCTCTGGGTGAGCCACTACCACTTTCTTCTTGGGCAGTTTGCCCCTCTGGGTTTCCTTCCCCATCTTTCTTTTCTTCCCTTCTTAGACCGTGAACGGGGATTTTCCCGAACCGGCAGAAGAAGGTGAAGCCCTTGTTCTTGAGGGATTGGCAGGATAGTTCATCTATCGCTGCCCTAAAGAGTTGCCCTGTCGCCTCTTCTTTCAGGCTGAGGACTTTCCATTGGTCTGTCCTCAGACCCTCGTTTTGGGCTTTAATCAGCTGAAGTAGCTTCTCAGCTGATAGCCCTTTACTCCTTGGGAGGAAGGCAGTAATGACATGTGATTTGGGGATGTCATCTCCCCTACATGTCGTCAGCTCCCTTCCTTCCCATTTCTTTAGGTGGGGTACCTTCAACCGGAGCCACTCTGCTGACTGTGGTGGTTCACAGTCGACTATGATTAGTCCCGGTTTGAAGTGTATTCCGCCAAATTGGAGCTTGTGCTCCGGCGAACATTTCCTCCACTATCGCCTCCTCCACCAAAGTTTGCTCGTCTGCACTGAGGGTATTCTCAGGGAACCCTTTGGGGAGGATGGCGACTTTTTCTGTTTTAAGAGCAGTGGCGTAGCTGCTCTTACCTGAGGTGGTCTGTTTTTCCACCTCCACCTTCTTCTTTTTATTTTCTTGGGCGGGACTGATAGTGGTCTCAGCCCGCTTACGTTTCTGTTGGGGCACAGGCTCTTTGGATTTATGCTCCATAGCCTTCCTCCTAGCTATTTCAGGTGTCATTCCCTGGTTTAGGTACCTGAGGTACCATTTGCAGCCGGCCCCGCTGAGTGCCCGCCTCAGAGGATCGTCCTTTCCTCCAGGTTCTCCTAATTTGGGAAGCGGAGGTTGCTTTTTTGGTGTTTCTGCCGCCTGCTGGACTGTTTTCCTCCCCTCAGGCTTGTGGCTTGTTCCCACTCCAGGCTCTGAGGTGCCGGCGATCAGCACTGCTGTCTCCCGGGGTGTTTCCCGAGAAGCTGAAGAAGGGGAGGGTTTTCCTCCTGCCTTCTTTTTCTTTTGGTTTGTTGTTGCGGTGTATTCTTGCTGGTTTTCTTTTTTTTTGTTTTTTCTTATCCATGGTTGTTCCCACGAGTAGCTAGGGAATAAACAGTCCGCTCCGACAGAGCCCCGCATGCCGGAGTAAGGCTAATTACAAGGGGGTTTCGCCTGGTGCCCCCAGGGGACCGTTCGCGACCAACTTTAACCCGTTGGCCATTCAGTACATCAGCACGGTACCTCACACCTTCACTTAGGGTTGTTTGTTTAATTATTTGCCGTAAGATGAGGGAGGGACATCAGGCCCTCTCCCAGCTTGCCGTTGCCCGGGGTGTGCCACTGGGAGGCTATTACACCAGGGTCGTACCGATCCGGGGGGGGGGGATCCAGAAGCCTAGTTGTGGTCAGCCACTCAAGCTTCTGCATCCATCCCACCCTTCACTGCACTACCCCACCGCCCCAACTATATTTGGAATAAAATAATAATATTTTATAAAATACAAAAATTACTGTAAAATGTTAATATACTGTATATTATACATTGGAAAAAAATTATTTACACACTCTATAACAGACACTGTAGGTTTCGGATGAGACCGAGAGAGGGGATAGGTAGTGTATGCGTGTCGATTGCGATTCTTCAAAGGTTATAAAAACTCATTATTTAGGACAAGTACGAGAGATTATATATAATATGTATTCTACTTTACGCAGCATTCAAATCAATTATTTAATTAAGTTAATTGAAACGTTTCAATCGAAAAATTTAAAAAAATAGTAGTCTTTTATTGGGTCTATACCTGATGGTATAATATAAATCCAATTACGGCCCTGAGCTTTAAAATGTCCGCTTAGGTAGATTACGAATAATACGTGCGCGGATTCTTTTTTTCATCCACTGTTCTCGCCTAGTCGGTTCTCTCGCCCAGTGCCGTAAGCTCACATAAAAAGCTTTGCTTTAGAAAACTTTTCTTATATAACCTACCTATAAAAAATATTTAAATAAATATTATTATAATCCTCACAGTTTGTGAATTTCAAACAAACAATCAAATAAGTATAAAATTATAGGGTTACTTATTAGTTATTAGTTTAAGATAGTTTTATTTGTAAACGCTTTTATTTTTAATGATTTAATGAGTTTTAAAAGCAGTTGTAATCAATTTATGATATACTTTGTTAGTTTTGATGTTATTTCAAAGACGAAGTAATAAACAATAATGTTTTGTTTAACATGTAAACGAAAAATGTTCAACTGTATACTATTTGCAGATAGGTCATGTTTAAACAAAATTATTTAATGTAAAAATCATCAATTTGTTTATGCATAAGCGCCTAACAAGTTAAGAGAAAAGCTTAAACACCCGGCAGTAGCCAACTGGGCAAATGGGAAAACGGTTGTTTTAACTTGGCAAATTGTATTCCTAAAAGTTAAAATAATAAATCTAATGCAATATAAAATATTTCTTAATTATATAAAAATGCACACAAAAACATAGTACATATATACACATTTTCCATTTTCTTGTAAGTTATATTATTACCAAAAACTGGAGTACCTTCAGTCTCCAGTCTTATTATCTTTTGTGTTTTTTCCGAAATTTCTCCCACGGCTTTGCGTTTTACACTATTGCTTATAGATTGAAACACAATATAATCTGAAGCGTTGTGGTTATGCATACATTCTTCTGTAAATACGAAACTTTTTTTCGAATTTGTAGAGATTTTGCCTTGCACGTTTTAACAACACAACGCCATATTTCAACATCATTTTAGTTTTTATAAACAAAACCAAATTTAAAATTATTTATCACAATCAGACCAGGTCCACGTTGATTCTTTATAATTTACATGTTTTGGAGAGGAACACTTATTAAATTCGCAATTTCCTATTTGATAAATAAAATAATCATTAGTACCGACTTAGAACTGTTGTGAGAGATTATGATTATCCTAATGACATCACGTGGACATTTGTCCATTTGATCTATAGGATTAACGTGTAAAATAGTAATCCCAAAAATTTTAACAACTTTTGCCCAGTTGCCCTATGTCCGAAACGCCAGTGCTAAAAATGTTAAAAAATATTCTTCTTTCTCTTCTTTAAGTCCCTTGTCCTCCCAGTACGATCAGTAACATGTTTTTTATTTTGTCCAAAGCTGATCTAAATAGTTCACTCCAAACCACTGACGGAGATATAGGTACTTAAGGCAAGATGTTTTTCTACGTCTGGGGCCGCCCTTTTGTTTCTTTTTATGATATTCAGTACTAAAATTCTGCGGTAAGCTCACATTTCAGAAGCCTCAATCCTCTTGCACATTGTTTCCGTGTGGGTCCATGCTTCCATTCCATAGAACAAAATGCTGAACACTTAGCAGCGTAATTAGCGTATTCTTAACGAAGTTTTTAACTCTCTTTTGGATAGTATTTTCGCTTGCTCTATTCTACATTTGATTTCCTGCGATAAGTACCATTTTTCATTTACCCAGCAGCCTAAATACTACTCTCTGCATTCTGTTTCCACTTATTCTAATATCTGCCAAGTTACTCGTTATATTTTTGTTTTTGCTGATGACCATCCATTGAGTTTTCTTTATGTTTATTTTCAGACCCATTTGTGAGCTATGATCAGTCACTGAATGTAGGAGTGCCTAAAAATCACACCAAACCGTTGCTAGCAGCAGTGTGTCAGCAGCGTATCTCAGATTGTTGATGACTACTCCATTGACCATTATACCCTCTGTTCTGTCGTCTACTGCTTCTCTGAAGATCTTAATTCAATAAAAGGAGGAAGAGCTAGCAACCTTGTCTAACTACTCTCATAAGAGAAATTTCTTCAGATGTCTGATTGTTAATTCTAAAGTAAGCAGTCTGATTTGAATACAAGTCCCGTCCATCCAGGCCTATTTCTTTTAGTATAGCCTTTAACTTATCGTGTCGAACAGTGTCGAAAGCCTTCTTATAGTGGACAAAGGAGGCATTTACATCAACATTCAAATATTGGCAATATTTATACGTATAAAAAATATCTATACCTAATATATACATATAAATACATATTGTGTATATATCTATAAACATGTTTCCACATCAACTCCTGATAAGGTTTAATTGAAGTTTTTGGTTCTTTGTGCAATTTTGGTAATATTTTTAAATAACAATAAAAAGATGTATAATTTTTGTCCGTTTGTGTATTGTATTATATAAGTAGTTATTACAGATGAAAATCTAAATCAAAAAACCGTGTTTAATTGCTTCGGTATCCTTCCGTGCGGAAAGTAACTTTCCGCATATGTGCAAAAAAGTAGCACTTTTCATGGAGGTAGAGAGTGTGATATGTGTTACTGTCCAATTTGGTCGTAGGAAAATTTGATTTGTATTTATTGCAGTAATTGTATCGTATCAATAAAGAGAGTATTATTTATTTTTCTACAGGAATATTTTCTTTTTCACGATATAAAATTTACCAAAACAAATAAAACCGAATCCAATTTAACCCGTAACTTTCAACTTAACCACGAAAATGTAGTTGCAATGGTTTAACCGTACAATTAACATTCAAAAAAATGTGTACTTGAAAAAAACTTTTTTCCGTATGATTTTAACAAAAAAAATTATGGTTTTGTACAAACTATGATCTTCAGAATGTTGTTTGAAAGTTTCATGAAAATTGCACCAAGGATTGTAAACTGTAATTTAGCCGTTTCGGAGAATAATAGTGGTAAAAAATCTCTTAAGCAGTAAACACAGAATTTAACTAATTTCCGTATTTTGAAGTCTTGACTTCTACATTAATTTTACATTGTGTGAGAATAGAATTCTGTTCAATTCTCTCCTTAAAGTAAAAATTCATTATAAAATTAAGTGTCACTTGTAACCCCTCTACTGCCTATCAATTTAATTACTAGAATTTTTCTAAAAAAAAGCATACAGTTCATTTCATTTTATTTATATATTATGTTGAATGGAGGTGGCTTTTACTTGATGAATATCCATGTTAATGATTAAATCACACGAGTACCTACTTTTTGATATTCACTTTTATTTCACAAACGTACATATTATGTTTCGATATACAATATCATCATCAGATGTAAAATAAGTATATGTTATGTAAGTTTGTGAAATAAATGTGAATATCAAAAAGTACTCGTGTGACTTAATCGTATATATTTTTTATTTATTCTTCAAAAATATTCATTTCAATCAAACAAGTGTTCACTATAAACTCTTTAAATGATTCAATAGATTTATTTAAATGTTTCTTAATTAAAAATAACAGATATCGCGACAAAATTTCCTGCAAATATTGTGAAATTTTGATTATATTTAGTTTCAATGAACTTTATTTAAAAGTAGGCATTTTATAGAAATAATTTGCTTTATAAATTCATTCCTCTTCAGTTTTGAAATCGACAAATAAATTGACTATTTTGTTAAGGAATTTTTTTAAAAAAATTATGTTATTAATTTTTATATTTACGAAATATCACAGACACGTTTTTCGAATATATTTTTTTTCACACAAAAATGATATTGGAATAGATAACGCCGACACAAAAATGTTTTAGGGATGTCATCATAGTTAAGGTCACTTCGAATCCAAATATCCTTTCGACACCTTCTTCTTCTTTCGTGGAGGATGGCACCAATTTCGGCGAATTGTGTGCGATTCTGCACTGCCCTCAGGATTGTATGTGAATCAAGTCCTGGCCACGAACATTTTCTTCGGCCAGGTCCTCTGGAGGCCTCTATTTGTTCTTCCATGATGAGTTTTGGGAGATCGTATCTGTTCTATCGTTACGAAATAAATCTTAAGCTTTCTATTTAATGATAACATTGTTCTGGCATACATTTTTAGATAAAGTTTTAAACTTTACCACTAAACTTTTGATGCTTGGCTTAAAATTTGACTATTCCTTTATCTAGGATTTATCTATTTTGGTTGATAAGTGAGTTTTTTGATGCTATTAAAAAGAAACGTGTTATAAATTGTAACGTTCGTTTTTGAGTATATCCTCTAGACTATATTTTTATTTATTTCAATTTTATCGCGCCGATGCGGATGGTCTGTTCGCGTCGATTTGGAAGGAGAAAGTTTATTACTTCCTTAGAAAGGTATTTCAATTCTTTTATTTTATCTTCGATTCTTATTAAATTCAGAATTATTTTGTGATTACCTTGGACCTTCAAATTAGGTTATTACCACTTCAAAGGAGGGCCCTATTAAGGATTATCGCCCTATTAAGGATTATCGCCCTATTAAGGATTATCGCCCTATTAAGGATTATCTTTCCTATTAGGGATTATCTTCCCTATAAGGGATTATCTTCCCTATTAAGGATTATCTTCCCTATTAAGGATTACCGTAAATCAGAAAAAGTTCGCTGATTACCGTTAGCCATTTTTGTTCATAGAAGTCGACTCAAGGTGACACCATTCCTGGGTTTGTCCTTAAAGGAAGATTCCTTGAAAGAAAATTTATTGCCATCCACTTTTGGTTTTCAAGCAGATCCGATTCACCACCTATCAAGCTCCAACAGCAAGAAACCAAATAATCAAAGATAAGAGATCAAATTAATTAATTTTTTTTTTAAATAACTTTCACTTAACTTTTGATGATTAAATAAATCAACTTAAAACTGATTTTAACGCTTTTTATTTGTTTGTCTGTACTTGGCGCCCTAAATTAATGTTTGGGAAGGGTTGGTTAGGACTCAGAAGGAAGCCACGACCCTCAGGAGCTAGCCTAGGGTAATTTAAGGGTTAAAATATGATTATTAATCACTTTTTTGTTCCAAATAAGTAAGAGTGATTAAAAAATTGTCACTACATAAATCAGTTACCTAATTTTTATTACGAAATTTGGATTAAAAATCAAATTTCTTTTAATAGAAAGTTTTTGTTTGTTTTAAATATTTTTTTAAGCGAGTCCGTATCTGTATACACAGAACTACTTAGTACTCTAAGGTTAATTATATATGTATATTGTCAAGACAAACACAATTAAAATATAGTTCAAAATACTAATAATGCCATTGAAGAAATAAAATTTTTAAAATACAAAAATCTTCGATAACTGATAACAAAAATAGATTTAAATCTAATTTTTTTAAAAGTGGCAAGCACGTGCTCAAAGAATAGTGAAGTAAATACATATAGGCTTATTATCTAATTGTGTATACTCCAGATCCAACAAGGTTCAAGGTTCAAACCTATCATTCGTTACAGAAATGTTAAGAAAAAGAGTGGGGTAAATAAAGTTTATAATGATTTTGAGCCTGCACCGCTCAGAATCCAAAGCAATTTATATACAAGTGTGTATGTGATCACGATCTGAGTTAGCGTCAATAGAATGAAGTTTACGAAGATCATGTTGGTGGTACTCTTATATTTGGTTTTCGCGATTACCGTGGGTGCGAAGGTGCCTTCAGTATTCGGAGTGTTTTTTTCGAGTTCTAATAAAAATGAAGAGTTGCAGGATAATAGTGTAGCTGACACGAGCGAAAAAACGGATTACGCAGTGATAGAAGATGAATTCGCTAAACTCAGAATAGAATATATTAAAAATCAGATACTGAAGAAATTGAGGCTTAAAGAAAAGCCAACGATTACACTCGCAGAACTACCTAAACCTATTAAAGAATACGAAAATCTTCTACCTACATAGGAAATGGGGATACAAACCTACTCTGATGATTTTTATGGAAAAACTACATAAGCTATTATTTTACCTTATGAAGGTAAACATTTTTATTACTTACGTTTATTATTACTACTAAAATTAAGTGAAGTTCATTACTTTAGAAATTTTATAAAAATGGTTAAATATTTTCTACCCTACTTATATATTTTTTGATGTTGAATTGACTAAGGTCCGGTTTTACGGATACAGTTTAAATCTTACACGGAAGGTAATAACAAAGATTACCTATAAGTAGTTAGAAAATTAGTTAGATTAAAAAAGATCGATTATTCGTAGACAACGTTATTTGTGTTATTTAAATATTTTACTAAACTCTGATATAGTGCGCTTGTAATTACTTGATATTTTAGTGTTTATTATAAGGAAACCAAATAGGTCACTATAGTTATTTTACAACATCAACAGTTATTTTATCCGCTGCAATATTTAACGTACAAAGAAGAGAATTGGGAAGTTTCGATTAATATCGAAATTGATAAAAATCCCTTTCGTTTTATATTTGTACTGTTTCCTGTACTAAATATTGAAAATTAACGACAAACTAAGTATTATGTTTTTATGATCTAACTAAAAATTACAGTTTTTTATATGTATTTATATCATACAGGTAATATTTTTTGGGATTTAATTAATAAGACTCAAAACCGTAATATATCAATAATGTTTATATTATGGATTTTGTCAAAATTGAAGTTTTTTCAAAAGAGAGAAGATTCATTAAAACCGAAAAAGACCAGATGTGGTATTCCGGGAATGACAGAGGAAAGCAACGTTTTTTTAACGCTCTGAATTTTATTCAATCGTATGAAAAACTTGATATATTAAAATTTTATTCATATTAAACTTTGTTTTATAAACTGATAATATTTAACATCAATTTTAAAGGAAGTAAGTTAACATTTTTATTTTATTTTAATAATTTCCATTAATTTTATTTTAAAGGAAATATGATAGACCGTGTGTCGTCTAGCTCGTTAAATCCTTCTACAGTTTTTTGGATTTCACATATCTCAGCAATTCAGCCCTCTGTTTAGGGATACAGGAAATATTGAACTGTAACTGTAGGTTTATCTCCAAATCAATTAACCAATTTCAAAAACAGTTTATATGCTATATTACATTTTAACTATCAAAATTTTGTAGGTAACTCAACGGACAGATAAGAAAAGAATATGTTTTTGCTTTCCACACGTGTCAAATTCTATAATTAAGCTATTTATAATGTAAAAAGTTGATAAACTGTTAATAAATAAATGTATATATATAGAATTTAATTTTAATTTTTTCTGATGTTGATTACCTAAAGCAGTAATAATTTAATTTAATTGGCACTGCAATATATCTAAAAAAATAGTAACACAATAATAATTAAAATTAAATTAATCTTATTAAACAAAAATAATATAATTACACTTGAATAACCTAACCATAATAACAACAATTTTATCATATCAGGAAAAAAATATTTTTCAAAATCTTGTCTTTTGATGAGTAAAATGTAGCGTGGTATATTGAGCAAACCTCGTAATTTTAATTAAATAATATAGTCTATAAAAACTGGTTCTTCACGATAACAAATTCTTTTTAATATCACCTTATTTTTCAAATATTCCTCTTATAGAAGACTAGTTGTACTCACAACGTCGTTCGCGTGGCGTGTGATTGTTGTATAAAAATTTCTTATGGGAGAGAAACTTTTATACACCAGATGTTAAGTTGAAAAAAGACAAATACATCTGTGAAAACCGCATTCGAATCGGATCAGTAGTTTTCATGTGATGCGCGCACAAACATACATACAGACAGACAGACAGACAAAAAATCTAACAACATTTTTGGGTTCTATTTCGATGTACCCGCGACGTTGTTCGCGTGGCGTGTTGATTTTTGTATAAAAATTTCTTTCCTCATCCCGTTAAAGGGGTGGAGGAAGAAAGTTTTATGCACCAGATGTTAAGTTGAAAGAACACAAATACGTCTTTGAAAACCGCATTCGAATAGGATCAGTAGTTTTCATGTGATGCGCACAGCGCACACAAACATATACATTTCTACAGTTTTATTATATGTAGGTATAGATAGATGTATAGATAATCAGTTTGTAAAATTTGTCCAAATGCCTCATTCTCTTCTGTGTTCACATTAAGACAACATGAAAGGATGTTTATTAAATTAAGCATCGTTATAGTTTATATAAGTTTATGATAAATATATCTTTTTATATTAAAATCTTGTGTCACGATGTTCGTTTGCACTATTCTCCGAAACCACTTAACCGATTTTAATGAAATTTTGTAGATATGTGTTATTTGTTCTAACTTAAAAGATAGGATATCTCGATTAATAAGCGTGAATTTTTTTCATTTCGAATATAAGATTTTATACTTAAAGAGTTTAAGTTCTACGAGTTTTCAATAGATGGCGGTCAGAGTTATACAATTTTCCTCAATCATATTGTGTAAGTATGCAAAAGATGACGCTGTGTTAATTTTTTTGTGATCATATTTCGTCCATGTGACATAAACGCAACAAAATAAACGTGCGACAGAATTTTTTATTTTTATTGTGGTGTGTATTATTTTGCATTTTATCATACAAAATACTTATAATACGTGAAATTCAGTGTATAATTTTTATTAAATTTTATTCATTTGTCACACTTACATTATTCTATTTTCCTTGCTGATTTCAGCATTTATTTGCAGAAATTTAAATTCAATAAAATATTTTAAGTTAATAAGATATCAGTAAGTTTTACTTAGTCTATTTATTGTTTTTCATTATTAATTTTACTGACCTGGTTCGTTGTTCGATGTTGTTTTCTCGCAACGTTATATCTTCATATGGTTGGTTGTATCTTCTCTTAAACAAAACTGCCTTGGGTTTTTCCTGATTTATCCATTTTATGCACCATTGCTCTTTGTAGGTATCTTGTAATCATCCTTCGTTGTGTACTTCTTGCTGCAATTGCAGTGTCGATAGCGTATAGTGACAACATGGTATGTGGTCTTTTAGGCTAATCTTTAGTATATATTGTGTACAGCAGTGGTGATAGCATTCCTTACGGGATTCCTGATTCTTCCTCCATATCTTGAGGTTACTGGGCCTTCTTTATTCTATATTCCCTGTTTTCCATAATGACCCTACTAGCTTATTCATTGATCTTAAAATCCCCATATTTGCCATTTTGTATTGTAGGTAATCCTTCGTGTCATACCCTGTCAAACGCTTTACTGACTTCTAAAAGTACTGCTACGGTTGAACATTTTGTAGGTAATATTTTGCCACGAGCAAGTCAGTATGCACGATTATCAACCGTATCAAACGGCAGAGGCAATCGGATGAAAGCTAAAAATGAAGCAAAAAATAACACTTGTTTAAATATCAAAATGTAAATCATTTTAGAGACATTATTCATTTAGCCAATTAAATTTTCAGTTTAATTAATAAGCATTCATTACCTTACTGTGTAATGGAAGATATATGAATCTATTAAATTACATTTAATTTTAGATTATTTTAACTGCATTGGTTGTTTATTGATTTAAAATAAATCTGTTGTTATTTATAACTCGGTATTTAATCCGGATCCGAACGTAATTAAATTTAAATATTTTCTGTAAATTCAAAATTAAAAAAATCAAAACAAGAAACATTAAGAGAGAAAGGTTATTGTTTATTGTTTTGTTATTGTTTTGTTTATTATTTACTTATTATTTATCTTTCAAAAGGCTTGATGTAAAATACACTATCAGTAAATTTTTGTACTACATTTTTTTATTTTTTAGTTAACGGCAAATTTTTAATTTGATTGACATAATAGGAATGATTTTTCATTGTGTGTGTTTATGATTATTATAAAAATAAAAGTTTATAAAGCAAGACAGAACATATTGTTATTAATGGTTAATTTTACAATAAATTAGGAAATTGATTAAAAATCCTTTTAATTCAATCTATCCTAATTATTTGAAAAATTTGACTGCAACTCCATAATTGACCTTCTTGTATATATTGGTTCATTTAATTTTATTATAGAAATCGGAAATTAGAACTAGCCTCTCATTCGACATTGTGGCAAACATTTGGAAAAAATAGTTTTTATATAATGTAAATAAATGACAGCGTTTATCTGAATCTGGAAATTTAGGGAGTGGCGAGCAAGTGCTCTGCCTGCAGTGAGGCCACATATGGTCCATTGTGCATCCTCCCGTGTGTAGCTCAGGCTGTCATCAGGCCTAGAGATTTAAAATAGGCGATAAGGCTCTCGAAGGGGGATCTCCCTGACATCAGCTGGTGTAAGCAAGTACTCGCCCAACAAGGATCTTTTGATTTCAGAAAAAGCAGAGAAGTCATACATTATATGCTCTACTGTTTCTTCTTCTTGTTCGCAACATCTGCATAGAGACGATTCTGCTAATTGCATCATAAAGAGATGTTGTTGCAATTGGCAGTAAGCTGTTAAGATTCCCACAGTTGTTCGGAGTAGATAAGCAACGCCGGTACGAGCACACTACTTCCAAATTTCGCCGCTAGATGGCGCCACAGGTGGCGCTGTTGGTTAAAATCTGTGCTAAATGGTTCGGAACTTGGCTAAAATGCCAAATGTGAATTTTTAAATCTATAGGGGGCGCTAGCAGTCAACTGTCAATAGTTTTCGATTGCCAAAAGGGCAGTAACGGTGTATCTCGTAAACGGCCCAACGGATTTCGACGTAGGACATATCATTGTAAAGGGGTTGCTGTATAGGGTAAGATGAAGCGTCAAAAAGACCATATGTATGCTGCCAAAAGGGCAGTAACGTTGTATCTCGTAAACGACCAAACAGATTTCGACATATGACATATCATTGTAAAGAAGTTGCTGTATAGGGGAAGATAAAGCGTCAAACAGACCATATTTATGCTGCCAAAAGGGCATTAACGTTGTATCTCGTAAACGGCCTAACAGATTTTGACATATGACATATCATTGTAAAGGGGTTGCTGTATAGGGTAAGATAAAGCGTCAAAAAGACCATATTTATGCTGCCAAAAGGGCATTAACGTTGTATCTCGTCAACGGCCGAATGGATTTCGTCACGTGACGTATCATTGTAAAGGGGTTGCTGTCTAGGGTAAGATAAAGCGTCAAAAAGACCATATTTATGCTACCAAAAGGGCATTAACGTTGTATCTCGTAAACGGCCGAACGGATTTCGACGTATGACGTATCATTGTAAAGGGGTTGCTGTATAGGGTAAGATGAAGCGTCAAAAAGACCGTATTTATGCTGCCAAAAGGGCATTAACGTTGTATCTCGTAAACGGCCGAACGGATTTCGTCACGTGACATATCATTGTAAAGGGGTTGGTGTATAAAATGTGACAAACAATAGTAGAAAAAGTAATAAACAAATCTTATCGCAATAAAGATAACAGACTTAGAAATATTTTTTGAATTAAATGTTAAAAGCGCCTGCAGGTTCGTACGTGATTATAAAATGACATCATATTAATGAATAAACAATAGAAGATAAGAAATGTAAGTAAGCGGTTTTATATAATATAAATAAAAATGATGACCTAATTAATGCAGTTATGTATCAGGAAGCTATAAGTCATCCCGATGCATAAAGATGTAAATATATAATTAGCTTACAAAGAAAAAATTCATCATTCACTTAATAGCTAGCTATGAGGGTGGTTTACTTTTTTATGTTATTGTGTTTTGTAGCAGCGGAGGATGCTGAAGATGATGAAATTAAAATTTTTTTATTGAAATATAAATATGTACCAGATGAAAATATTACCGATTACACAGAAGCTTTAGTCAAATTTCAGGAAAGATATAATTTATCGGCCGATGGAAAGGCTAATAATGAAACTTTAGGATTAATGCGTAGAATAGATGCAGAAGCTAAAATTAAAAAATTTTTATTGAACTATAAATACACAACAAATGAATCTCTTACCGACTACACAGAAGCTTTAGCTAAATTTCAGGAAAAATATAATTTACCAGTAGATGGAAAGCCGAATCACGAAATTTTGGAATTAATTCATAGATCGCGATGTCCAGAACCTGAAAATTATTCGGTAGGGACAAGGTGGAATAAAACAGAATTAAATTGGTATTTTCCACTGGCAATTCCTGAACAATTAGACATGGCAAAAATAGCATTCAATATATGGGCTCAGGCTTCAGTTTTAAATTTTAGATATGTGCCATATCCATATAAGGGTAAACCTGATATTACAATACAAATGAGAAAGCGGAAACATAATTTTCGTAAAGAGTGCCAAAGATCTCGTACCTGTCCAAACACTTTTGATGGTCCTGGAGGAATATTGGCGCATGGGTATTCTCCTGCTATAGACGGATCATGTGTTGAGGTTCATATGGATATAGAAGAAAATTGGAGCTATGCACGGAACATGTCTGAAGAGCCCGAAAAAACAAATTTCCTTAAGGTACTTACACATGAACTGGGTCATGCACTGGGCCTGGGGCATTCTAGTGATGAACGTGCAATTATGTACCCATGGTATTCTGAAGATGTTAGTAGATTAGGTGACGACGATATCGCAGGTATGACAGTTTTATATGGACTTAAACAAAAATATGTATACAATCCGTATGCACCAAAGAAACCAGCGCGCCTGACAACCCCATCTACAAAGAAGTCAACAACAACGACTATAAGTACAAAGAAGCCAACAACGTCTACGAAAAACCCTACCAAAGTTACACCTGTAGAAAAATCTATAAACTTGTGCGATGTGAAAGTACCTGATATTATGTTTTTAGCTTATACACCAGAGTTTTCAGCTTATCATATATTATGTATTTTATAAAAGGAAACTTACTCCGGAAATTAAATTTAGGTGACGGGAAAATTCCAACAGCTGAAGATTTAAAAAATTATTTACCAAAAGAAATAAATCAGATTTCGCATGTTTATCAAAATAGTGCAGGATTGTTAATCGCAGAAAGCGAAGGTAAATTTTTCGCCGTTTCGTTTCCTGGAATTACAGTGGCTAGAAACATTCAATTAAATCTACCCCATAATATTAAGGTTGACGCCATGTTTCAGACGTATACAGGCCAAAGCTATGTGATGTTTAATCAAACATCGTTTATCCTGTTCGATGATGTGGATGAGCAAATAAAAAGAAGAGGTAACATTAAGGAAGAATTTCCAGGGGTTCCTGATAATATAAACTCAGTTTTTCGGTATTCAGATGGAAACTTTTATTTCTTGAAGAAAGACACCTATTACAAGTATAATGAATTTTATAGAAAAGTTATTGAAGCAGGACAATTTAATTGGAATATGTTTAATGTGCCATGCCCTAATACCGCTTTACTATCTCAACTTAAAACAATGTTGTCAAAACTAATATCATATTATCAATAAAAAATATAAAGGAATTCTGAGTATTATTTATATACCTATATCCTTAAAGTAAAACTTATAACGAACAAACTTTGAAAATATACCTTCTGAATTGGTTTCAATTTAATTCTTAACGTTTACTGAACGAGTTGTTTATCTTCAAACGTTAAAAAAAAATTCTTCTATGTCTACATTTTTTAATATTGTATAATATTACACAATATTACAAAAAAATTACAGCCATTTCAAATGTAAAATTAGAAAAAATAATAAATATATAAATTAAATATGTTAATTGAGTAAATCCCATAATATTGCACAATATTAGGAATAATTGTAATTCTTTCAAAACATAGGTATGTAAATTAAAATTTTAATTGAGTATATTTGATGCAGTAATGCAATTCTATATATGCATATATATGATTTGATTAGAGTTACTTTGTATCACTTTTAATTGAATATAAAATATTTTGTTTTACAAATCTAATAATTATGTAAATTAAAGATTATACTTGTTACACTTAATTTATGCAAGGACTGATTTTCATTGATTTTATTATAAGTTTGTTACTTTGTATCAATTTTAATTGTACCTAAGTGTTTTTTTTTTGCTTTTAATTACAATAAATAATTTCCAGTTAACATTTTTATTACTAATATTCTACGTAATTCTTGTGTATAAATATACTTAGAAAATATCCTGTTCAGTAGTCAACTTCAAGAAAATGAACACTAACAAAGATTCTGCAAACAGTGAGGCTGCTGCTTCTACAAGTCAGGCTTCTACCAGTCAGGCTGCTGCTTCTACAAGTCATGCTGCTGCTTCTACCAGTCAGGCTACTTCCACCAATAAGGCAAAACGAAAGAACTTGTGTGATTTGTCGGATGATGCAGTCAAAACAGCTGAAGATGTAAGTAGATTAATTATATCAAAAAAAGATTATTAAACACACATTGATAATTTAAAAAGAATTATAGGGTGTATTAAAAGGGGACTTTTGTGTAAAGATAAAACTTTAGGTAATTTTTCAAAGCTTGAAAGTAATTTAGCTATTTTAAAATATTATTTAAATAATCTTAAACGTTTTCGAAATAGACAATTAATATGGGAAGATTTAGATTCTTGTTTTAATAATCGAGTTAAAACTGGTTTAATTATGAATTTGAAATTTAAAGATCCTAAAGAATTTTTAGATAAATGTTTTTTAATTTTTATAAATAAAATTAAAAAAGCATTAAAGAAATCATTATTTAAAGTGAATGTGTCTTTAGCTGCTAAATTTATTAAACCATCTGAATTTTCAAAACCAACCACTATGCATTTTGTAACAAAAAATAGTATCATTGATTCAAATACAAATTGAAGAAAATATAAAAAATAAAAAAATTAAAGAAAAAGAATTAGAACAATTTCATAAAAATTATTATACAAATTTCATTTCAAATTTTGGTATAATAAAAAAGGCTAAAGGTATTACGATCAATATCATTTGAAGATTATTTTAATTGTCTATTTCATCAAATGGAATTTATAATAATTCAAAATGTAATTAAGACTAAAAAACATAATGTTTATACTATAAATGAAAATAAACTTGCACTAAATCCTCATGATGATAAGAGAATGGTTATATATACAAAAACAGATACATCACCATGGGGATATAATGATTAATTTTTATTTGTTTTAGACTGAATTATTAATTGTTGTTAGAGAAGAGGAAGTTAGAGTTTGTCAATTTTGTTCTACACCTATAAAACTAAATTCTTATTACTATCATGTAAAAAAATATCACACAAAATAAATAAAAAAAAATCTTTTTAAATTGTGGTAATGATAATCTTTTTATGATGTAATTATTCTATTTAATGTATAACAAATCAAACACAAGACAAAGTAATAATTTTTTATTTGTAGAAAAAAAAAATTAAAAAATGGGAAAATGTTTTACGAGTACCAATCGTTTTCAACCTCTAGCATATCAAACAACACAAACACTTATATCTTTTGAAGACAAAGGAACCATGTGGTGTAAAGACTGTTAAAAACATTTTTGTTTTTGTGAAAAATCTTTACTTTGTCATAAAAACAATGATTTATATTGTTATGAATCAATGCCTGATTTATAATAGATATATTTTTAGATTGATATACCCAGTTCAAAACATGAAATTTATACCATCAGATCTGATTTGGTATATAGATTGAGACAACATTACCGATTATATCAAGCTCAACCTCAAGATGAAGATGAATGGTTTCTGATGGAAGAAAACTATAGAGGAGCTTTATTATCTGATGCCATTGGTTTTGTTTACTGGGAATATTATAAATATAATATGATGTATTTATGTCGAACCCATAATTATTATAAAAATAAAAAAAGATTACATACTTCTTATACGTTTTTTTTTAATAAGTTCTTATCTAGACTACGTCATCTTTTTTTTATTTAGTTTTAATTTTAATTCTTTTAAAATAATCTGTTACATAAATCAAAACACTGATATTGTTCTTTACATGTCACGTGACCTAACTACGTTAAAATTTATTATAAAAAAGTAAAATTTTTATATAAACTCTTATCGCCAATTGCGGTTTATACGTTTTTTGACTCTATTGCCAAGTGATATAACGAACAAACTATGAAAATATATCTTCTGAATTGGTTACAATTTAATTCTTAACGCTTACTGAACAATTTACTGCAATAAGCTTTTTGTTATTATTTGTGAAGGGTACAAGGAGTATAGTGTCTTAAGGCAATTTTTTTAAGCATTTTTATGTCATTCAGCCTAAAGTTGGTTGTATCACTTTTAATTGAATATAAAATATTTTGTTTTACAAATTGCCACGTACTTTTAGTAAAAATAAATAAAATCAAATTTTGAAAAATTAAACTTATGGTTTAAATTGAAATCTCCAACTCCAGTTAAGATGGGTAAGTGGTTTCTCTACTGGCAAATTTGTGCCCAGCTCAGCCGTAGAGTGTATGTACAAAAGTGTGAGTCGCGCCACCGATTTTAACGGTTCAAATCGGAAACCCCTGATGTTCCAGGCACTGACCTATTTAACTGGAGATAAATAATGAATTTAAGAATCTTAAAAAAAAAATAAAAATTGATTGAGTAACAAATATGGTGAGTGGGTGATGATCTGAGTAAGACACAAAGTTAGATCTATCAATTATATTAACGGAAATAAACCCAACAGTGTAATTTACAAGATATATAAATATATATATAATCAAACAAGAAAGTTAATAATAATAAATATCAGCAAATAATGCCAAGAACTTGGCAGTTTTAATATTGAGTGATCACCCAGCGCAATAATAAAGATTCAAAATTAATAAATCCTATAAAATAAAACAATATTTAAAAAGGTTAGGCCAACTCTTTACAATGCCTTAACTTAAAATTAGATTTGTGGCTTATCTGTTTATCCGCAGATCTGTAGTAAGGCTTTCGTTAATAGCCTGCTGCTCTGTGTATGGTGAGGCTCGGTGTTGACTCCTCAGTAGTGAGCTGATCTCACAATTTATCTGCCAGGACCAAATATAATTTCAGCCAGGACCAAAAACAATTTTACTCGCCAGGTCCAAAAATATTTCAGCCAGGACCACAAATATTTCAGCCAGGACCAAAAACCCTAGTCGAAAAAGCAAATTAGCCAAAAATTCCAAAGTTAAATTATTTACGAAAGAAATGTTAAATTTACAAATGTTAACTCTACTTATTACAAAAAAAAAAATTAAAAGATTAAATAACACACTAAATTATTTAAGAAGGAAAATATATTAAAGTTACAAGTACCGACTCTGCTTAATAAAAAGAAGGAAAAAAAAAGCAATTTTAAAGGTTAAATTACTGATAACACAATCTAAAGGTATACCAAACATAATAATAAACCATAACAGAATTATTGATGAAATTAATATGTAAATGAATCAATTAAATCAGATGCACGTGTGTCATTATACAATTTACAATTTAGAAATCCAATTTACAAAAAAAATACAATATAAAATGAAGGAACACAATGAAATATATTTAAATTCAAAATTTATAAATTAAATTATGGTTAAAACAGGTTAAGCATATCACAAAAAAAATTCATTGCACCTGATTTTAAAATTATTTACAACAGTTTATATAAAAATTAATAATAACCATTAAAACTTAAAATTAGTAATTTAGTCGGGTTTATTTATGACTGATAAATTTAATTTCACAAAATGAATTTAATCATAAAAGAAAACGATAGATCTAATATTAACAAAATACCAAAATTTAACGTAATATTTAGGTATGTACGTGTAGCTATTATATGGATGATAATTTACGATTTATTGAATAAACACAGGTAAACACTTACCCTTTTATATTAAGATTTGGGGTTAAGCAGTTAATCTGCGATGTTATTTCGCTAACAACCTATAGCAAATTTCGATTCTTAATCGGATGTCCACGCTTCTTCGTAACGAACTTCTTAGCAATCACACTATAAACGAATGACGGCGTCAAGAAAAGGCATTATATAATTATGCATGAGGTATAACTTACCGAAGAAAGCACCATTTAATTATATCCCAAAAATATGGAGTTATCTATACGCCTACTCAAAAATACCACAAAGAAATAACCAAAAATGAGGCTTAGATAAAATATATTGAAGTGAAGTTTAAAAACCCATACGGATGGCTTAAATATTGCCAAAAGAACTTTCAACTTCACAAAATGGCGTCACTTAATTCGATAGTAATACTGATGTGTTCGTACAATTGTTGAAATGCAAAAGGTGCGCTAAAATCACGATATCTCCCGCATACCTTACCGCGTTGACACTTGTGAGTATAGAAGGGGAAATAGTGTGTTCCGTTGTGCAAAAACGGCTTGCTAAATATTAATTTGATTTCCGAAATGATGTTAAAATTAAATCGAATTCATTAAACTAAATGTATTATTAATATCAAAAGGAATCGATGCACTTATTTACTTAATTTAAAATTTTAGCTATTAGCTTAAACAGTAAAAACCCGATATGTTTTGGACCTAACAATCAAATTCTCTACTCTCCCCACGGGTCAAGTCAATAAGATTCCTACCACACGGATCAGAACCCGTTTAGAGGCTAACAATCGAGCTGATACATTAACTTAACTTTTAAATATATTGACGCCGATTTCTGCACGTGACAACATCCCCCTCCCTTAGAAAGGAGAAAAGCTTACTCGTAAGATTTTCGACGATGACTTACAGATTCGTGTGATCACTAAGGGTAATTCGGAAATAAGCACACGCTAGAAATTACCATACATACCTTCATATAAGACTCAACAAAAGTAAAAGAAACATAAAATTAAAAGGAAGGTCGCAGAACCAAAAGTACCTTCACAGATTTTGAGCTAAGCTCGGGAACAAAAGCACCCAGTTCAATAAAGTTGCACCAAACTGAAACAACTTCGGTTATCCGCTTCAGAGGACCATGAGCGATGCTCCCCGAGGCGAGCAGAGGCAATGTACTCTTCCAGGGACGACCTCGCGAAAAGATGTTCAATCGCGTCGTGGTTACACACCCCTGGACCTCACACCTTACAGAGTACAAAGTCCACTCACCCGGTTAACAACGCTCACAAGCCTCCTCCACTTCTAAACCTCCGTCGGTATATCACGAAATAAAAGGGACAAGTTAAAGGGTATCAAAGATTCTGGTACTGCCGAGACCTCCACGGGAGGCCCTGCAAGGTCATCTGACTCTGACAGCAGTAGTGAACCCCCGCATAGTGACAGTTTTCCCTCGGGTCCCTGCCGGCGAGCAATCCACCTCCCACTGACGGAGCGTAAGCAATGCAGTTCCACTGAAGGCGACACCCCGTTCAGCCCCGGCACCCACCAGAGCCTAAGGCCGTAAACAAAGAAATCGCGGAGGGAAGTTTTGGGCCGAAGCCCGGGACCTGAAGGGACCCAGTGTGATAAAGCCCACACCAGACTAAAACGAATCAAAAGGATCCGGTGACAATTTGGAAGTGTACCTGAAGGGTACATCCTAAATACAAATAAAAGCAAGAATGAACTAAACCCAACACCTAACGTTGAACAGTACTCTCAAAAAAAACAAAAAGGCATCTGGCTCCAGTCAACCTCGGGACAACCAGTACAACTAGCAATTAAGGACCAAAGATAAGAAAAAGAAAGGAGTAAATGTATTTACCTGATATTGAAAGAGATGGAGATGGAAGGAAAAAAAAAGTTGGGATTAGATACACTAATATTGAAACCAAAACCATGAGGTTACTACTAAAGTCGGTGATAACTGATACGGAAGCAGGTAAATGATATAACTAAACATAAGGTAAATATAAGATAACGTAAAAGTTATCATTACAACGCAAGACGAAATAAACCACGAAACTTGGATCCAGAAGTGTTAAGGTTAGGGGACTTTTACCCACTCCGCCTGGAATATCCTCGGGTGGTGAAATTCTTAGGCCTCCAGCCACAAGGCACACAAAAGAGATCAACGATGGGATTGTCGAAAAGTTTGGACTCAAGACGATAGGTAAGATGGAATAACAATAAAACAACCCAAGGTATGACGAAATTTGAACCCAAAAAGTAGTTAGGTTGGGGGACTTTTACCCACCCCGCCTGGAATATCCTCGGGTGGTGAAATTCTTAGGCCTCCAGCCACAAGGCACGCAAAAAAAAAAGAAAAGAAAAAGAAAGTGAACAAAATCAAACTAAATGAAATAGGACATTAACTGAAAATAATAATAAAAGTAAAGATAAGGGAAAATAATTCAGCGAAGAGGAGATAAAGAAAAAAATCCTAAATATATCGTTATTTAAGGTTCCAAGTTTGGATCACAAAATGGTTTGAGGTCTTGGACATGCCAGACGCCTTTTTGATTACCCTGTTCGTCCTATAGCTCATAAGACCAAGAGCCACACTTTCTTTTTATGATATAGGGACCTACATAAGTGGGAGCTAATTTTGCGCTGTAATACTTTAGCGCGTCCGAAAGAACTTTATTTCGACGCCACACCTGATCTCCGCAATTGAAAGATACCGGTCGCCTACGTAAGTTATAGCGATTAGCGTTATGAGTTCTCGTTGCCGCAATACGTTGTTTCACTTGTTGGTACAACTTAACAAATCTTTCTTGACGACTTTTAACGTAGGTGTCCAGAGTAGGCGTCACGATCGATGTGTTCGCTCGATGGTCTGTCCCATAAAGCTTGTGTTCTTTCCCGAAAATGAGGTAGAAAGAACTGTACTTTGTAGTTTCGCTAGGTGATGTCCTTATAGCACAGCCAATTTCGTTTAGATGTTCATCCCAGGTCCTATGATTGTCTTGGTTAACATATGTTCGCAGCATGGTCTTAATTATCCTATTATGGCGTTCGGTGGGATTAGCTCGTGGGTTATAGGAGGCGGTAAAGAATATCTTGGTGTTGTATCTCTCGCATAATTTGCGGAACTCATTCGATTTCATCTGCACCCCATTGTCACACGTCACAGTCATTGGTGTTCCGTACAGTAAGAAGAAATCTTCCATCGTTTCGACTAGTGACTTCGCAGTAGCCTTTCGACAGGGATACAAGAAGACAGACTTGCTGAAATAGTCTAATACTACTAAAATGTATTGGTAGCCGCGTTTTGAACGTGGTAGCGGTCCGATGTAGTCCAAACTAATAGCTTGAAAAGGTTCCGTAATCTCCGGTCGATCTCCCATCAATCCCGCTGGTGGTTTTTGCTCCACTTTGTTCTGAGCACAACATTTACAGGTCTTCACGTACTTAGTCACATCTGCTCTCATTTTGGGCCAGTAATAACCTTGACGGACTTTCCCAAGGGTCTTGTATACTCCCATATGCTCTGAAGCAGGAATATCGTGACAACGTTTTAGGATGGATAAACGCTCGTCTTTTGGTACCACCGTCTTCCAGTTGTCCATGGAAGGAGAGAAGTTCGGGATGGTCGGTTTCATCAATTTGAGAAGTACGTTGTCATGCACTCACCATAATGGATATTTTCTCGAATTATCTTGAACTCAGCTGGGGTTGAATTTCAATTAGTAAATTTATTTAATTTTCTGAATTTGATTTTGTGTTGTTTTAACTTCATTAAAATACGTGGCAAATTTTTGGCGCCCAACGTGGGGCAGATTTTGTTTATTGGGGCCTTTTGTTAATTGGGGCCGATTTTGTTGATTGGGGCCATTTTGTTAATTGGGGCCGTTTTGTTAGTTGGGGCTTATTTTTGTAATTGTGCCAATTTTGTATTTTGTGTGGATTTAAATCCCGGTAGTTGTAATTTTTGTAATCGCGTTTATATAAAGTTAGCTAAGTAGTAACTTTTTTTTAATATTTTAATTATTGGCGTTATTAACACCTGATCACACCAATCGCGGAATAACTTTTATATTGATTATGGATTTTAATATCTTTAATGAGTTTGTTTATTATTATTCATCGTTGCTAATTTGCATTGAACCGAAAGTTCGCTCTCTATTTGGTGAAAAGCTTTGTAGTAGTTTTTTTTCATACGTTTATTGTTGAATTCGTTACGTTGTGTGAGTTTTATGATGGATTTTGTTTGTTGTGATTTATCGAATCTTTTAGCTTATCGTAATTTACCGTATCTCAACTGTGATATTTTATATAGTTATCTTTGCTGGGACATAACTCACACGTTGCGAGTTCAGAACCTGTTTGTCTTTGAATTTTGTTGTACGTTCTTTTACTCTTTTATTGTTGTATCTTTTTGATGTTTGTTTTTTTTACGCCTTGTGGCTGGAGGCGTAAGAATTTCACCACCCGAGGATACTCCAGGCGGGGTGGGTAAGAGTCCCCCAACCTAACCACTTTCTGGATCCAAATTTCGTTCTACCTTTAGTGAAACTTATCTTTACCTTATCTTATTTAGTAACATCGTTTTCCTGCTCCGTTGGCTTTGATTTACCCTCATGGTTTGGGCCTTTTTTTTGGCCGTGGTGCTATTTCACGTTTTGTGTGGATTTCGAGGCCAAACCTTTTATTTTCCGACCGGGCCATTGGTTGTTGAGTGTCCGGTGGAAAAACCATTTGTTGGGATTTATAGAGGAATTTTTCGGAGTTAATTTAGTAGGAACTTAGGTATTGTTAACTATAGGTATCTTTCGTTGCTTGGATTCAGACCCTTGTTTAGCATAACCATCGTTGACCCTTTCGGCCTTGTGGCTGGAGGCCTTAGAATTTCACCACCCGAGGATATTCCAGGCGGAGTGGGTAAGAGTCCCCTAACCTTAACACTTCTGGATTCAAGTAATTTCCTTATCTTTGCCTTAACTTCCCTTACCTTTATCTTACCTTAACTTACCTTTGTTGTTGCTTGCTTCGTCGACTTTAATTACCCTCATGGTTTGGGTCTCTATTTTGTGTGGCCGTGGTGCTAATTTTTCACGTTTGGTGGATTTTGGAGGCCAAACCTTTTTGTTTTCCGACCGGGCCATTGGTTGTTGAGTGCCCGGTGGAAAAAACCACATGGTGGGATTTGTCGAGGAATTTTGGTCGACTTAGTGAGTAACATGTGTTCGTTACCTTCTCTACCCTTTGCTACATTACTTGAATCCAGCCAACTTATCAACAACCATCGTTGATACCCTTTTGTGTTTTTTTTTCTTTTGTTTGTTTGTTCCCTCTTTGGTTGTCTTTTGTTTTTCTGTCGTCTGAGTTATTTTACCTTTCTGTTTGTTTTAGTTTGTTGCAAACCTTAGCACCCAGTGCAGTGATTGCTCCCGAGTATTACTCGAAACTTTGTTTTTTTTTTTCTTTCTTTCTTTGTTGTTGTTGTGTTGTGAGTTGTCATTCTTTACGAGTTAAGAATGCGAATATGGCGTTTTATTGGTTTTATTGTATGGGCTTGTTGTCCCTTTTATCGTGACTGTTGGCTCATTTAGCACTATTGCGTTATCGTCGAAAATCTTCGGTAGATTTTCTCCTTTCTTAGGGGAGGGGATGTTGTCACGGGTTTAAATTCATAATAGTATAATTTATCGCTTACCTTAGGTATTCTCCGTTATTAAGGAGTAAATGGTGACAAGTTCCAGTTGATTTAGATTGATTATAGTTAGTCATCAATTTATAAATATATTCAGTGGTTGCTAAAATTGGTTTTGTAGTCAAGTATTATTTTTATTATGGTTTGAATTATTGACATTTCACTTTCATCTGTTTGTAAGTACAACTTCTTTCTTTTTGTCAATAGTCTGACGTGTAGTGTGTTGCAGCCAACGTTCGGTCATATTTTTAACTTTATTATTGGTATCAAAAATAAATAGGGAAACTAAGTGATGTTGGGTTATTTATTGTTAGCTAATTAAAATAGTAGGATTAAATGTATCAGATGACCTCTGTTTGTTCATAAGTTGTTGGCTGAATAAGCTACGGTTTGTCCCAATAGTAGAGGCCATATCTTATTTCGACGTATGTCAAATTATTGTGATCGAAGTGACGTGGGAAATTGTCTTTCTTTTCATTTACGAACCTTTGTGGTGAAAGCATTGTTAAGAAGATTTGTCTTGAGGTTAATTTGTAATCTTCAATCATCGAAGACAATTTAGTTTGGATTTACGAAATTTAACCTCGTTCATTTCCATTGAATATTGTGTGGGAGAGATTTCTCTGAATTTTGGTGAATTCGGTGGAAAATACGGCATAGGCCGGTAATTTAATTAAATCTTCATTTGGTGAGTACAAGTTTCTTTATACATGTGGTTCGTCGATTTTCATGGTTTCTTTCTCTCGTTTCTTTGAGTGTAGGTGGTCCAACGAACAAACAGTTGTGGTATTTTGGTAGTTTAAGACTGTTCAGACAGCGAATTGTGGTCAGGATTCCCCATCATTGCAGTTAGCAACAAAGTAGTTGTGTCACGAGTTTATCGAGAAAAGAAACCCTATTTTAAATAGTTGAGTTATGTAATTATATTTTTAATAAATTAATAACGCCATATAATCACAATCTTGGTTAAAATCTCTATTTTATATGTTATTACAAGGGTGTTGAAATAATACTACAACTTCCCAAAAACCACTATATATTTTACTTAAAATATTAACATTGACTCTCGTCGCAATTTTATCGAAGAATGTCGGCTTAAAAATATATTTAGTAGGTACGTTGAGTGATTCATCACTCAACGGTAGGTATCGAATTGATACGAGTTTAGTCATACTCGTTTTTATAAAAATACCATACATCGCTTACATTTAAATATTTTCCATTAACTTATTTAATTAGCAGAACAAACGGATTTATATCATTTAATAAACCACAAACAAATATTAATAATTGAACTATAATTGAAATACAAATATTGTCTGTTTAATATACAGTGTCCAACAATAATATAGCTTGGTACAACCAATCCACTATATGATAACAATTACATAACATTCGGCCATCCTATTTACTGAGCGTCCTCGCGAATCCATTTGGTGGGTGGGACCTTAACCTTTTTATTGTTTCTTCTTGGTTCTGGAATATAGAAAACTGTGTAGGTATAAAAAGTTCATACAAAATATTTAATTTAATATATATATATATTTTTTTTTTGGTAAATTACTCACAAGTAATAATTATTCACCAGGCTTATATACTATTACTTGTAAAATGCTTCGATATGGTGTTCCATACTTTTTAAACCAGTTCTCTTGTTTAACATGGTGTTCCATTTTTCTAGTTTTATTTATTTATTATTTTTATTTTATTTTTCATTTATTACGACTCTAATAAATCAATTAATTCATCCGTGCTATTTACATCAGAATCTGAAGACGTATCAGATTCGATTATAGCGCCGGATTTAAATTTTTTTATTGTATCTGCAGCCACTACTGCTGAGTATCGTCGGTAACCTTTCATTCCTTTGAGGGCTACAATTTCATATCGATCGTTTTCAAAAACTTTCGATATTTTGTAAGGCCCTCCATATTTTACCCCTGTCTTACGACTGGTATCTTTGGGGTCTTTTTTAGCTCCGCGCCAAAGAACCAAATCTCCTATATTGTATTTAGTACTTTCTTTTCGTTTTTATCAAACCGCTTTTTCATTTCCTTACTTTGTAAGTCCATTTTTTGTTTAGCATTTTCAGCAATTTGTTCCATATTTTCGGGAATTATGTCATCTTGATCTAAATTTCCATGATGATCTTTATTAAAACCAAACATTAGTGTATGAGGGGTGTACCCCGTGCTTTCACTTATAGTATTATTCATTCCCCAGACAACATCGGGTAGTGCATCATTCTATTCATTTTCATTTTCTATATTTGTATTTATACCATCTAAAAGAGTACGATTATAACGTTCGACTTGACCATTTGAACGAGGTGAAGATACTGCATTTAAAACTAGTTTAATTTTTCTTTCGTCGCAAAACTCTTTAAATGTTTTAGATTTAAAGGCTTTGCCACGATCTGCAATAATTCGTTTTGGTACTCCAAACATGCTAAATAAATCTTTTAAACAATAAATAAATTCTTTTGAATTTGTCGTTTTAGTTGGTCTGGCAAACAAGTATTTAGAAAATGAATCGACAATCATAAAAATATATGCAAAATGTTTGTTGGTTTTACAGAAAGGTCCTAAATGATCAATATGCCATGTACAAAGGGGTTCCTTCGATTTAGGTATAGGGTGAAGGAAACCTTCCTTTTTACCATATTGACTTTTTTTATAAGCGCAGTCAATACATGCGTTAACATATTTTTTTATAAATCTCGTCATTTTAGGAAACCAAAACTTACTTTTTATTAAATTTTCACACCGTTTTTACCCAATATGGCCTATTTCGTCATGGTATTTTCTCATTATATTAAACCTACAAATTTTTGGAATTACAAGTCTTAATTCATTATTTAATATTTTCCTATAAACCCTGTCATTTTTTAGACAATATGTGGATTTTATTTGCTGGTCCGCAGTGTTCGATTTTAATTTTTCGTGAATTATTCGAATTTGTTCGTCTTGCATTTGTACCGTTAATGCCCAGTCATCAATTTCAATTTTAAAATATTTTCAGGGTTTTGACTTAAAGCGTCTACATGTGACATTTTACACCCTGGACGATGTTCAATCTCAAAATCATAATCTTGAATAGCTAACCACCAACGAGCTATTCTTGGCACCAATTCTTTTTGTACAAATGTGCTTCGCACAGCACTACAATCTGTAATTATTTTAAAATGAGTACCATGAAGGTAAATTCTAAAACGTTTTATTGATTCTACCACAGCTAAAGTTTCCAATTCATATGAATGGTAAAAGTATTCATCCGCGGTCGTTGTTCTACTATAATATGCTATTGGCTTTAATTCGTCATTTAATTCTTGAAATAGGATACCTGCAATGCCTTTTGAACTAGCATCAGTGTGTAATTCTTTTTTTGTTTCCGGATTGTAAATCGTTAAAACAGGTTAGTTTGTTAAAATGAATTTTATTTTCGAGACCGCCTCATTTTGACTTTCACCCCATTCCCAATTTACGTCTTTTCTAAGTAATTTTGTTAATGGTGCAACTATTTCTGCATGATTATTAATAAACTTTCTAAAATATGAACTTAGACACAGGAATTGTCTTATTTCATGAATATTTGAAGGTGTTTTAAAATTTTCTATAGCTTTTACTTTTTTGGAACCCGGTTTTATTTCATTTTCGCTAATTTCATACCCCAGAAAATCAATTTTAGTTTTAAAAAAAATAGCATTTTTCTAAGTTTAATTTCAAATTATTTTCTTCGCATTTTTTTAAGATAGTGTTAAGTTTTTCCATGCCTTGAGATATTGATTTTGATGGTATTAAAATGTCATCAAGGTAAACTAAAATTTCTGAATGACGGAGTGAACCCATAATATTATTTACCAACCTTTGAAAAGCTGCGGGTGCATTACATAAACCAAATGGTAGACGAAGGAATTCGTATTGTCCATCTGGAGTTATAAATGCGGTTTTATCAATAGAGTCTTTTGTCAATGGGATTTGATAATAGCCCTGTTTCATATCTAGACTACAAAAATACTTATTTCCCCCTAATTTATTTATAAGATCTTCAATATTTGGCAACGGATAGCGGTCTTTTACAGTGATTGAGTTTAATTTTCTGTAGTCAATACAAAGTCGATAATCTCCATTTGGTTTTTTTACTAAAATGGCTGGGCTAGCGTATGACGAACTGGAATTTTGTATAATACCTGCAGTTAATAATTCATTTACTTGGTTTCGCATTATCGTTTTTTCTTTTTCTAATAATCTATACGGTTTATAGTATATTGTTTGTTTTGAATTTAAAGTTATAGAAAATTCAGTGTTATTTATTCTACCTAGTTCGGTAGGAGATTGAGCAAAGCATGATTGTTTTAAGTTTAGTAGTTGACATAATTTATTAAAATTTTCGGTAGTTAGATCACCATGTTTTATAAGATATGACTCAATATTATTTAGTTCTTTGATTTCACAAATATTTTTATTTTCGTATTTTGATATAGTAACCTGATTGGACTTTATTTCTAGCATTAAATTTGGTTGACTTAATATAGGTTGTCCTATAATAATATCAATGTCATTCATAGGTGTATTTACTATTATTATTTCTGAAAAAATTCTTATGTTATCATTAATTACAACCTCAGTTTTTATCGTGCCTTTCGGCATAACTAAAGACCCACCAAAACCTTTAATAACCATATTAGAGGGCTTTAATTTTAGTTTCGTTTTATTTAAAACTTTTATATTTGCAACATTTACTGAACTTCCTGTATCTAAATACCCTCTAAATGGTATATTATTTATTTTAATGCATATTCTATATAAATTATTGTGTACTTGCCCTAGCGTATTGACTTCTTCGACGTTTTTATCCTTATGCCAACAATCTTCTGCACGGTGTCCCGTTTTTTTGCACACATCGCATCGCTTCAGGTCTTTTCTTTGGTTTGATCCACTTTGCCGTTTGAAGCAGTCCTTGGTGACATGATTCGTAAGGCGGCATATTGCACATCGTGATGGTCCAGACGATCCTCCCTGTCTTGACGTGCCTGGTTTACTCCGGCTCCAACAGTCCTTAGCAAAGTGTCCTAACTTTCCACAGACGTAGCACTCAATCTTTGGTCGCTTCTCTAGCTGAGACTGCAGTGTGTTTTTTGAGGGGCTTTGATAATTGTCCATGGGAGCAATAAATCCAGCATACAGCTCATCCGGTGTGGAACATTGAAATGCACGGGCGTTGGGCTGCAATTCCTGTGGAAGCCCCCGAATTATGCAGGAAATCGTAGCTTCGTTGTCAAGCCTGCATTGTTGGGTTAAATTCAACTTGGCATGGTAATAATGTGTCATGCTTTCGTCTGGTTTCTTTTTCCGTTCCACCAATTCTTCCAAAAGTGTGGCATAATCTACACACCTGGGAAACGCTCTAGATAGGGCCGTTTTCCATTCTGCCCAAGTCTTGTCGTAGTTGTCTAAACGAAAGAACCACTCACGAGCAGCGCCCTTTAGTTTCATTTGCATGTATCCCGATTTTTCGTAATCAGTCCATCCGTGAATTTGGGATAATTGGTCAATTTTATTTAACCACGAAACCACTGTATGATGGCGATCGTCGAGATCGAAAGGTGGAATTATGTCTCCTTTAACAGTTAATTTACCAGCGTTAACATCCATAGTGGCGACATCATTTTGTTCCAGGTTTAAGTCTGCAATTGGTAGTCTTAGATTTGAGTCGAATTTTCTTTTTAAAGCTGCTGAAATTTGTTTTTGTATATGTCTCTCAATCAAATCATCATATACTTGGTTTCGGCACACTTCTTCGTCAATTTCTCCAATTTCACTCATTTTTCTTTTGTTGTTGAATTATAAAACAAAAAAAAACACAAAGAAAACTGTACTGTATATCCCACTTCTGAATTATTACAAGGGTGTTGAAATAATACTACAACTTCCCAAAAACCACTATATATTTTACTTAAAATATTAACATTGACTCTCGTCGCAATTTTATCGAAGAATGTCGGCTTAAAAATATATTTAGTAGGTACGTTGAGTGATTCATCACTCAACGGTAGGTATCGAATTGATACGAGTTTAGTCATACTCGTTTTTATAAAAATACCATACATCGCTTACATTTAAATATTTTCCATTAACTTATTTAATTAGCAGAACAAACGGATTTATATCATTTAATAAACCACAAACAAATATTAATAATTGAACTATAATTGAAATACAAATATTGTCTGTTTAATATACAGTGTCCAACAATAATATAGCTTGGTACAACCAATCCACTATATGATAACAATTACATAACAATGTGTATTTCCTTTTGTATCGTATGCAGATTTTATTTTTGTATTTGTTTTTTTTAACTATTAAAATTGATATTTTTGTACTATTACAAATTAATTTTATGTGAATTTTGATTTAAATTTATTGTTATAATATTGTTGTGACTAGCAAGTCAAATTTAAGCTTGTTGAGTATATTTAAATCATTAGTTTTGATCATTAATTGTAAATTCAGAGATATCAGCTTCTAATTATTGTATTATTCGTTTAAATTCATTTTTATTCTTTCATTGTCGTACCAATATCAGTTAATGTGTTAAAATTGTATTAAAAGTCAGTAAAGTAGAGTAATGTTATTGTATTAAATTAATTCAAGGAGTCATTTAGGTCTGTTTAAGCTAATGTTAATGCTAAGTTACGATTTTAGGGTTTTAGTTACCGGCTACAGTTTTAGTTACCGGCTACAGTTTTAGTTACCGGCTACAGTTTTAGTTACCGGCTACAGTTCTAGATACAGGTGCAAATTCTAGAATTTCTAGTTAGGGATTTAGTCCTAGTTATTGGTTGAAGTTTGGTTGCTGTCCTGATACTTAGACAAGCTTAAGTTATTTGAGATTGGTGCAAGCCTATTGGTACTGGGAACAGGCTTGAATTTGGTGCAGCCTAAGTATTGGAGAAGCCTAGGACGACGAGGAACCGTATCTAGCATTTCAGATAAGCTAACTAGATTTAAGTCGCGGTTATAGTTTTAGTTAAATTTTAATCTTCCTGTTTTTTTTGTATTGCGTGTGATCACACGTTTTGATTAATTTCCTTTTTAATATTGTTCACATATTCTTTTTTACTATTTTTATATATCGATAGCGTTGTCAAGCACGAGGCTCGACAATTTTGTAATTATCAATATTTGTTCATTAAAGAAGGGTCTAGTTGAAAAAAAAAAAAAAAAAATTGATTGAGTAACAAATATGGTGAGTGGGTGATGATCTGAGTAAGACACAAAATTAGATCTATCAATTATATTAACGGAAATAAACCCAACAGTGTAATTTACAAGATATATAAATATATATATAATCAAACAAGAAAGTTAATAATAATAAATATCAGCAAATAATGCCAAGAACTTGGCAGTTTTAATATTGAGTGATCACCCAGCGCAATAATAAAGATTCAAAATTAATAAATCCTATAAAATAAAACAATATTTAAAAACGTTAGGCCAACTCTTTACAATGCCTTAACTTAAAATTAGATTTGTGGCTTATCTGTTTATCCGCAGATCTGTAGTAAGGCTTTCGTTAATAGCCTGCTGCTCTGTGGATGGTGAGGCTCGGTGTTGACTCCTCAGTAGTGAGCTGATCTCACAATTTATCTTCCAGGACCAAATATAATTTCAGCCAGGACCAAAAACAATTTTACTCGCCAGGTCCAAAAATATTTTAGCCAGGACCAAAAATATTTCAGCCAGGACCAAAAACCCTAGTCGAAAAAGCGAATTAGCCAAAAATTCCAAAGTTAAATTATTTACGAAAAAAATGTTAAATTTACAAATGTTGACTCTACTTATTACAAAAAAAAATTAAAAGATTAAATTACACACTAAATTATTTAAGAAGGAAAATATATTAAAGTTACAAGTACCGACTCTGCTTAATAAAAAGAAGGAAAAAAAAAGCAATTTTAAAGATTAAATTACTGATAACACAATCTAAAGGTATACCAAACATAATAATAAACCATAACAGAATTATTGATGAAATTAATATGTAAATGAATCAATTAAATCAGATGCACGTGTGTCATCATACAATTTACAATTTAGAAATCCAATTTACAAAAAAAATACAATATAAAATGAAGGAACACAATGAAATATATTTAAATTCAAAACTTATAGATTAAATTATGGTTAAAACAGGTTAAGCAAATCACAAAAATAATTCATTGCACCTGATTTCAAAATTATTTACAACAGTTTATATAAAAATTAATAATAACCATTAATACTTAAAATTAGTAATTTAGTCGGGTTTATTTATGACTGATAAATTTAATTTCACAAAATGAATTTAATCATAAAAGAAAACGATAGATCTAATATTAACAAAATACCAAAATTTAACGTAATATTTAGGTATGTACGTGTAGCTATTATATGGATGATAATTTACGATTTATTGAATAAACACAGGTAAACACTTACCCTTTTATATTAAGATTTGGGGTTAAGCAGTTAATCTGCGATGTTATTTCGCTAACAACCTATAGCAAATTTTGATTCTTAATCGGATGTCCACGCTTCTTCGTAACGAACTCCTTAGCAATCACACTATAAACGAATGACGGCGTCAAGAAAAGGCATTATATAATTATGCATGAGGTATAACTTACCGAAGAAAGCACCATTTAATTATATCCCAAAAATATGGAGTTATCTATACGCCTACTCAAAAATACCACAAAGGAATAACCAAAAATGAGGCTTAGATAAAATATATTGAAGTGAAGTTCAAAAACCCATACGGATGGCTTGAATATTGCCAAAAGAACTTTCAACTTCACAAAATGGCGTCACTTAATTCGATAGTAATACTGATGTGTTCGTACAATTGTTGAAATGCAAAAGGTGCGCTAAAATCACGATATCTCCCGCATACCTTACCGCGTTGACACTTGTGAGTATAGAAGGGGAAATAGTGTGTTCCGTTGTGCAAAAACGGCTTGCTAAATATTAATTTGATTTCCGAAATGATGTTAAAATTAAATCGAATTCATTAAACTAAATGTATTATTAATATCAAAAGGAATCGATGCACTTATTTACTTAATTTAAAATTTTAGCTATTAGCTTAAACAGTAAAAACCCGATATGTTTTCGACCTAACAATCAAATTCTCTACTCTCCCCACGGGTCAAGTCAATAAGATTCCTACCACACGGATCAGAACCCGTTTAGAGGCTAACAATCGAGCTGATACATTAACTTAACTTTTAAATATATTGACGCCGATTTCTGCACGTGACAAAATCTAATAATTATGTAAATTAAAGATTATACTTGTTACACTTAATTTATGCAAGGACTGATTTTCATTGATTTTATTATAAGTTTGTTGCTTTGTATTAATTTTAATTGTACCTAAGTGTTTAAAAGACGTAATAAAAAATATTATGATTTTTATTTGCATTTTTATTTTATCCTAAATCCTTTTTCAAAAAATAATTTATTTTTGTTCAAAGATAATGAAAATTTTTATAAATAATCAATTTGTTTATTGTTTTTTACAATATGTATACCAGTAATATAAATTATACACATTTTCTAAAGCACAAGATAAGTTATTATTGTTAACACTAAAATGATTTAAACACTTATGAGAACGAAAAACTTTCTTCATTTCTTCATCAGTTAATAAATAGGGATCATTCTTATCTTCTAAATTTCTGATGTGATTATGCATAAATTTTTCCAAAAAATTTTTCACAGCAGTATTTTTCACTAAAATTGTTCCATCCATGATATAACTGCGTATAAATGTTGATATTTCTTCTAAATATATTTCATCTTTAATATTCCATGAGGACCAATCTAAACCACTCGGATTTATATATTTATTTAAATTTAAATTTACCATTTCCTCTGTAATAGGGAGTGTAACCAATTTATGAACATCATCCTCTATTGATGTATTTAAAATTGCAATTTCTCTACAGATAAATATATTTTCAACAGGAAAAGTAAAACCTTGTACATCAACAACATACATTTTCATTTTTTATTATTTTAGTTTCACTAACAAAGTTAATAATAAATATTTTTTCAGAAAGTTTTAGTTAATATATATATAAATATGTACAAAATTTTTACCCTGTTATCTTAATCTATATTATTATTGGATAGTTCCATGAACATACCTTTTCCTTGAGCAATTTTAGAAATTAATATGAGTTTTGAAGAATTCAAACAGTTGTGTTCGAAATGTTGGCAAGAAAAGTATAGGACAATTGTTATTGCGAAAGACTTTGATTTAAACAACGGCCGATATCGAATCGGTTTCGATAAATACATAAAATTGTAACATTGCGTTCAGTATTCGACAACATGTCAGACAATCCAGTTGACATTGCCGTTCGTAAGAGAAAAATTGCCGAACTTGCTCGATCGATTCGAAAAAAATATAAAGCGTTACAAATACGTTTTTACGGCTTCTGGGGGCCTTTTTGATTCATATCATCTATTGCTCAAGCCGTTCAGTCTGCGGTCCGACTAAAAAGTTTGACTTGAAAAAACATTTTTTAAAAAGTTTAGTTTCAAACAAAATGTTGCAAGACTGTGGTTATAGTAGTGAAGACTTGCCGTCATATTCTGAGAGTAGTAGTGAAGATTCTATCTATGTGGAAGAAGTAAACAGAATTTCAAATTTTTACGAAGACAAAATAAAACGTGAAAATTATATGCTGCTACAATCATCTTTCGCAATTGAGGGGTATGTTATAACAGTTGGTTTATCTCCCGCAAGAACATTTTCTCCAGCTATTATTTTATCAGAATACTGCAAGCCAAGTAAATTGTCGTTTGGGAAAATGGAATGGCTTGACCTTATTGACTATTTAGATAAGATAAGTTTGATCCAGTGTGATCAAGCATTAACATTTTCCTGTGGAGATTTTTGTACAATACGGCAGTTGGTAGACGATGACACCAAGTTCATAGAAGTTGAAAAACATGGCGTATGATATCATTTAACGGAAAAGGATGTAGATGAACTTGTTACAGTACATCATTTGATCATAGCTTATCAGATTTTACTTCTAGAAAATATTAACTTTAATTGTTATTATAATAATGTAATAGATATTGTAAAAAAAAAAAATTGTGATAACTGCTTTCAAGCATTAGATGTATTTTGTGAAATATGTACTGATCCTTTGTTAAGCAATGCTTTGCGTCAGTATATTTACTTTTATAAACAAAATGTAATAAGAGATTTAGAAAATATGTAATAAACTTTTATAAAAAATCATGACTTTTATTTCAAAATCGATAAATATAGCGTCAAAAAATGTTATTTTATCGAGGCAAAATTTATGAACGTTACAGTACCAAAATGTGAAACGTCAAAATAGCGTTAAAATTTGTCGTTTCAACGTTTTAAAAATAGATAAGAAGAAATTTTCGATTTACATGTATTTCTTATGGAAAAACATCATTTCAAAGTGACAAAAAAGCGTCAGTTTTTAACGTTTTATCGTTACTAAATTCATGAACGTCAAAGTGTCAAAAAATAGACGTCTAAACGACGAATTTGAACGTTATTTTGGTCGTTTCAACGGAACATATTTAAAAGAAATAATAATACACCATAGATTCAGATTAAAAATTTATTGTATACATAAAAAATTATGAAAATACAATAGACAATAGAAAAAACTAAAAACTAACCTAATTAATTTACAAAGTTAAAGCAAAATAATATACTATTCTAAACCATTTACAACTGTCTTTTTTTTTATTTCTCAATTATGAATAACATTAGTCGAGCATTATATCGCAATGACCCCATAGTAAAGGGGCTGCAAGAGTTCGAGCACAAAATCGACCATTTTTACATGTAAATCTCCATAAGAAAATCTAAGGTCCATTCTGCTCATTTTTGCTCTTTTTCATACTGCACATGCGCGACTTACAATCTTAATTTACACTATTTAGAGTAGTAAATGTACGTGTTAAGAACTACTAAAGGCGCATTAGGGCTATAACGATTTAACGGTATTATGCAAAAAGAGTGAGAATACTGTTTAAAAGTCCGTATTCAAAGTGCCATATGACATTTTTGTGTTGAATGGATTTCGGTGTGAGACGTATTGTTGGTTGCAGAGGTAGAGTAGGATTTATGGGAAAGGTTTCAGGATCAATGGGATGCTGCAGTAAACGGATCATAAAAGATTTCTGTATTTAACGAATACGGGAGAAACTAATAAATAGACTCCTTAATATGAATAATGAGCTAAGAAATCATCTTAAAATTTATATGGAGAAGGTTAATAAAACCAATAATTTATTTAAAAACATATATTAAACAGTTAAAAATTTAAAATTACATGTTAACAAATCTTCTAATCGATAAAATATCTTGGTATCTTAGGGTAATTCTTCAATAAGGATCAGCTTAGTTAAAGTAATTTTAATCGATATCCATTATAGAGTAATGCGCCCAAGGCAAAGTTTCATCAGTACCCGTCACTAGATACCTTTTATCATCATCAGAGCTGAGCGCGATTTTTTGTTGTTCTAACGAAAAAACATGATGCTGTTTGGATCGTATGAGGTTTTGTACTGCTGTCTTCTGCTTGGTTGTTTCCAAACACTCAATATAGTCATCAAAAGTAATTTTTGTTTTTACAACGGATGATTTAACACCCTTAGCCTTTTTTGTAACACCATAATTTAATAAAATTTGGTCAATCTCATCATCGTCATATTCGTCAGCTTTTAATTTCTTTTTCAGGTTTTGCAGCTCCTCTTCTGAAGTTGCAACTTTTGTGCTGTACAATTTGGAGCGCAACCCCACAAAATCAGTCATAATCCGCCCGTTGTTTTCATCCTTGATCATACCCAAAACTTTCTTATTTACCTGCGGTATTCCATATATATTATCTCTAGGATAGTCAGATGTATCAAAGTATTGGTGGCAACCATTTTTTATAAGCGTATATGGATCTTTTACCAATATTTCCACCCCTAGGCTGTCTGTATCCGTGTAGAAAGCTGTGCAGTCTTCCCCAAATGTCTTAAGCAGATAATCGTAATGAAAGCTGTATATAGTGATTTTTGCCAGGTCCAGGATTGATTGGCCAACATATATTGGCTTATTTAGATAAATTTGAAGTTTATACATCTCTACTGCAACCAAATTTTCGTCAAATATCATGCTGTTCTTAAATTCAGGTTTGGATATGTAAGATTGAGCACCATATCGACCTTCCCATTCAGTTAAAAGTTTTACATCAACCCTTTTTCGTACATTTTCCATAGTTTTGCCAAACACAGCATTGTTCATTAACTTGAACAAATTCTTCTCAAAATCATTTTTGGCAGCTGTTCGAAGATCGGTGTTTAGATCAATATAATAATAATAATAATAATAATAATAAACACATTTATTATCCCAAATATTTACAACAGTTGTTTGTAATACATTATTTCTTCTAAAAAATTTTATTTGGCATAAAAGGCCACCTATGCAGCTTTCCTCGCGATGGAGGGTGCTGTTGAAGCCAAATCAATTTAAGCATCGTATAGCAAAATATGGCTTTACCTAGAAAATCTTTTTACTAAATTCTATACACCAAGTATAAAAATAATAAATTTAATATACTATTAAAAATAGAAAATTAAAACTTTGAAAGGAAAAGGAGAAGGGGAAGGAAGGTTATGCTGTAAGGTCGCACATTATGACGATGGTAATAATAATATGATGGTATATAATATTGAGGTCATCATAATTAGGTCTGGAGAAATTTACTTTTAAATTGTTTCTTAAAGGATGTAACACTAAGAGAAAAGTCGATGATTTTATATTTATTTATTAAAAAGGCAGCTTGATATGTAAAACAATTTTTAAAAAACTCTTTTTTATGTGCCGGTACAGTTAATAAATGCTGTCGACGTATGTTAATATTATGTACATCAGTACGGTAGCTGAGTTTTTGATGAAGATAGGGTGGAGATTTAAATTTTATTATTTTATAAAAAAAAACATGCCGAATGTAGTATTCGTCGTTGAATCATAGAGAGCCAGTTCAATTCGGAAAGTTTGTGAGAGAACGGTTGTCTGCGTCTAATTCCATAAATTAATCTTATACAGCAGTTTTGAATTTTTTGAATCCGTTTAACATCACTAGAATCTAAAAAAGGGCCATATACATTATCGGCAAAGGTGAAATGAGATAGAATAAGACTCTCACAAAGTAAAGATTTAGTTTTTTGAGATAACGAATGGCGGTGTAAATATATTAATTTTAACATTGAAAATGCTCTCCCCATACATAAAGTAATATGTTCTTTAAATTCTAGTTTCACGTCAATAACTAGACCTAAATTTTTATAGGAACTTTTAAAAATAATTTGATTGTTGCCCAGCTTTGGGTTTATAAATTGCATTAGCTGTCCACGGATATTTTCACTACAGAATAGTATTGCAATGGATTTACTTGGATTAACTTGAAGAGAATGTTCAATAGAGGTTTTCAAAAGTCTATCAAGATCAGAGTTTAAAAGAGTATTAACAGTTTCGACTTGGTTAGGAGAAAAAGATTTGTATATCTGAGTGTCGTCTGCGTATAGGTGATGGTTGCAATGCTTAAGTGAGTTGATAAAATTAAATGTGTAAATACTGCAAAGAAGAGGACCTAAAATGCTACCCTGAGGTACCCCTGTCGTGACCAGAAGCATATCTGAGTAATTTCCATCACAGACTACCCTCTGGTACCTATCAGTTAAAAAGGATAATACAAGAGAGAGTGCAGTCTCCCTGAAGCCAAGATACTTTAAAATTGACAATAACAGTTGATGATTAATCATGTCAAAGGCTTTTGTATAATCAATCATAATCAACAAGGTGGCCTCACTCTCATCCTGTGCTCTCACAATATCATCGATGACATCAGATAGAGCTGTAGTGCAACTGTAACCCGCTCTAAACCCGGATTGTTTAAAGGGAATTATATTATTTGTTGTCACATACGATAAAATTTGTTGTTGCATGACCTTTTCTAAAAGCTTAGAGAGGGTTGGCAGAATTGAAATAGACCTCAAATGTCCGAACTCGGAGGGATTATTAATTTTTGGCAATGGAACCACATTTGCGAGCTTCCAGTCTTTTGGAAAGTACGATTCTTGAAGGCAACAATTAATTATATAAGTAATGTAAGGGACGATAAAGGGACAACACAAAATAATTAGAGTTATGTTCAAACTATCTGCTCCAAAAGCCTTGGATTTGATATTTAAGAGAAGTTTTAAAATAGTCTCCTCTTACACTATGTTAAATTTAAATTGTTTATCAGGTAACAGCAAATGATTATTATAAAAATCTACTAAGTCATTACTAGGCAAGGCTGCTGGTAATCTATGAAAAAAAGAGTTTATTTCATTGACATTTTTTAGATTATCAGAGAGACAATTTCGTTTTTTATTTATAATTTTTAACTTTCTTAGCTCATTCCACTGTTCTTTGGGAGAGGAGTTTTGAAATTTGTAATTGAGGTAAGCTTTTTTTTCATTTCTAATTGAAGAAGTTACTAGGTTTCTAAGTTGTTTATAGTATCTCCAATGTTCAGGATCTCTAGTGCGATGAAACCTATTAAGAGCTTGATTTTTTAGTCTTTTCATAAATTTAATGTTGTCTGTCATCCAGGGAGTGTAGGGTCTAATTACACCTTTTTTTATATATGGTTTTAACCATGGGCTTTGCTTAAATTTCAATAATCTATGTATTATTGTTACTTTTAACCCATGCGATATAGCCTGTTTAAGAGCCTGATAATGAATAACATATTTTTCTTTATTATTTAGTGTAGCCATCAATTTAGTTACTTCTTTAGTTTTAGTTGGCGGTTTCATGGTTTTAGGATTGATATGTTCTGGACAGAAAGGAATATCTTTATGCCTATCGTGTAAATCATGTGGATACTCCAAGTCCACTTCCAGCATGTAACCATCGTCATTATCATTAGCAATTGTAGTTACATCAATATTTGTATCTGCCCATTCAAATCCTCCATATGGTAAATACTGAGACATCGCCCATCCATATTGATTGTTCACATCAAAGTACATCAAATAGCTTTCAGGTTTCGTTTGATCAAAATTCGGCATATACTTGTTGTTTGCATGAGCTCTTCTTTTAGAGCAAACTTGACTAAGACCCCCTCTAATACCTCGCTCAACAAACAAAAACATATCAGGATCAGTCAGCAACTCCAATTCTTGTCTAGTATACTTTAACATTGCATCCCAAGTAAATCCAGGTAGCGTGAAATAGTGGACTGGATCTAGTTCATATGTTTTAATACAGCTTATTCTAAACTGCTCAAAAACATCTGCTAGAAGTAGAATATCGGTTTTCATATACAAGTCGACATAATCTCCTAAAGTAGTACAGTTAAACATAGACCAAACTTTATGAGTCCTTCTATATAGACGCTTGGGACATGGTTTATCTTCTACTTTATTATAAAAAGCATCTTGAGGTGGTAGAGAGGATTCATTGAAACGATCAAAACTATCAATGTAATCATATGGCATTACTCCTTTCTTCGTTAATAAATTAAATTGTTCTTCTGTAGCATTATGAAACTGAGATTTAAGATTTGGAAATTATGTTAAATACGATGATAACTTATCTAGAGAAGATGCCATAAATCGAAAACTGTCTATAAATCTAAAGTTTATCCGGGATTCATCAATATGCTTAGTAAAAGAAATGTATTTTTCTTTAGTAAGAGGCAGCAAATCTATAGAGCCAGTCATGCGGGTTGCGATATCTTTTATTACAAAAGATGCATCATAACCACTCAAATTGTGAAATATAACGGGGATTGTATGAGTGTCTTGATAATTAACATTGCATTCATTATGTGCAGCCCCGCGATAATTATTTTCAGATATTAAGTGAAAATGATCACGGACTTTTTTTCCCCAACTTTAAAGGGTAGCGTGCAAATATGGCAACATTTGGATGCTTGAAAATCACTCTCTTGCTGTGGGGTCATGTTAATATCATATGGACATAAAAATACCGTTGAAACATCCTCAGCAAGCTGATTCATCTCATCAGCGAACCACTGCATGCAATCAGATCCTCTATATGATCGATAAAAAGAGAGGGAAGCATCGTATGAACATTTGAAAAAATACCCAACGGCTGCAGGGATGTGTTCTTGGTATGCGGTCTTTTCCGCGCATGGCTTTAAAACACTTTCTAGATCGGCGTATACAGCGAAAGGGGCTTTTATTTTGTTTTTAAAATTCTTAAATTTTATTATATTTTTGCCCTCCTCAGGCATCCTGATGGCTGTATCGTTCTTTTTAACACAGTCATCAATGTGTTTAATTAGCTTATCTTCCGAACGAAAGTAGTGTAAACATCTATCACAAAAGTACTTTCGACCATTTTCTTGACTAAGTTGACTAGACAAAAGACGTGATAGGTTCTTAATCCAGACGTAATGATATCTAGTTGGATTAGAATAGTCATCTTGAATAAGAAGCAAGTTTACATGTTTATCTTTCTTTGCAGATGTTGGATATGTTGGAAGCGTCGTGAAATCCTTTTTATATTTCCTTAAAACATATACGTTGACTGAAACATTATTTTGTTTCTCAAAACTGGGGATTTGTTTTATAGTCATTGGAAGCTGGATTCCTTTCAATTTTAAAACCTCTGAATAATGTGGATACTGATTAATTCTTTGAGGATTTTTATTAACAGGATACAAAGCAGCCATTATTGCCCATGCAAAGCAGGCTTGATCATCATTTTTAACATTAATGCAGGCTTCTTTTCTTTTAATTTGAGGTGGAAGTTCAATATATGATGATCCAAGTTGGGGTATAAATTTATTAATATTTACGCCCAAGTTTACTACTCGTTTCAACGACCACCCACTATACCTTTCCTGGAATTCTTCAAGGTCTTTTAGAATAAGTTTTATCACATTATTATCAAACCATGTATCTATATTTGTTGTTCGGTAGATTGGTGAATTAGCTGTGGTGAAATATTTATATTCAGATAGGATCTGTTGACCTCTATATATCTCAAACTCACCACAAAAAACTGTGTTCACTTTAACAGACTTATCTTTCTTGAGTGCGTTACCAATTCTACGTTTGAACAGAGCTTTACAGTCTAGCAGAAAGGCTACAGGATCTTTATGCTTAAGATTTGATATGACTCCTGTTCGAATTCTTGAATTAAATGCAGAGAAAATATCATCCCAATGTACCCTTCTGTACGCAGTCTCTTTTCTACTTATATGCCCTGCACCCTTTTTCTGTTGGGCCTTTAATTGCGCTCGCAACGATTTTACTTCACGAAGTTGGGCTTCTAAACGATGCCTTTCCCCAGAGGTCTTAGCATATCTTAGAGCATTTTTTAACTTCTTGATAGCTCTAACACATTCTCGCAATCCATCTCCAACTTTTTGTTTATTATAGTTCGTTGATATTAGTCCAAGAATCGACGCAATATTAACAATTAATTCACACAACATCTTATACCAAATTAAATTAAAGTAATTGTTAAAAACCGAACACAAGATTTCAATAACTAAGTAAGTAAAAATTATAGGTATAATTTATTGTGAGAGTTCGATAACACTCTAAACAATTATGTTGCTTTTACTCACGTCTGATCAATAAGACAGACTAATTCAGAATGAATCAGGAAGACTTTTGTTTTTAATTTTATGAATTCAAAAGTGGGCGCGGCTTAAAATCTCCAATAAGGGGATTTTCTTTAAGAAAAAAATAAGCAAGTGGAAAACAATTTCCGAAAAGATTAAGTAAAAATATAAAATCAGAATGTACCAAAATTACACAGGAAAAAATATAAAATTAATTTTTAATCGTAGTAAGTAAAAATTGTAGTTATAATTTATTTTTGAGAGATCGATAACACTCAAAACAATTATGTGGCTCTTACGCACGTCTGAGCACTTAGACTGACTAATTCAGAATGAATCGGGAAGACTATGTTTTTAATTTTGTAACATTCAAAAGGGGCGTGGCTTAAAATTTTCATGGAAAAAAAATTGGAAAAGTAGTATAAATATGATTAATTTAAAACAACTATGCACAATTTCCGAAAAATTAATGAAAACACGGTTGATATCTAATTTTGAAATATTCTAAAATTACACAACAAAATATAAAATTATTTTTTAACATATTAAAGAATGAACACAGGATCTCAAAAAATCGTCGTTATAATTTTATTTTGGGAGGTCGGTGGTTCTTTAATAGCCTACAGGCAACAATTTCCTCTGATCATGCGCATAAAACATACTGAAAACGCTATACGTACTTAACTCAATAGGTTACTGCGAACTTTGTAGATTCGGCTAACCGAAACCCTAAGTTTATAGTACTTCTCCCTTCGTAAAGGTAACTGGCGCGCATCAGTGTAGGAAAAAGTTGACCACTACTTATACCCGAAGGGACCTCAACCGATAAATAAAATTTTTATTCATTCATATCAATTGCAGGAAGTTTAATAAAAAAACTTTTAAGATTCTTTTTTCTGCAAGAGCATACTGAAAACGCTATACGTATTTAACTCAATAGGTTACTGCAAACTGCATAAACTCGTCTTACCAAAACTCTAAGTTTATAATACTTATCCCTTCGTAATTGTAAAGGTAACTGACATATATCAGTGCAAGAAAAAGTTGATCACTATTTATATCAAAGGGGCCTCATCAGTCAATAATAAAAAACGTATTCTCACCTGATTAATGCTGTAAGTCTTTAAGCACCCACAATCCACAATAATGTAATTTTAATTTTCCGAACTAATCACAAATCACAATTGTGGTCGCTGTAATAAAAACTGCGAACTTGATAATAAAAGAGAAACAAACAGAGTACATATATGTAATGGTTAGGATACATCTATGTGTAAAACGTAGACCTACCGCCATCTATATGGTAACATCGAACGATAAACGATAACTGTTATCAGGCATATTGTTACGTTAGGATACATATGTGTGTAAAACGTAGACCTACCGCCATCTATAACATAACATCGAACGATATCCATTATCAGACATATTGTTGCGCTTATCTTTACAGCGAATCTCTCGATCCAAATTGTCGGGTAGGTAGCTAGTAAAATATCAAGGTCAAGCGGCATGCATTTTTATTACATATTAGTTTTTAAAATATATTATTTAAACAAAAAAATTACAGTTCTTGCATGTTTAACTATTTATACAATAAATTTTTGTAAATAATTTGTTAATTAGGTATGTGTTGAATAAAAAAAAATATGTTTTTAAACTTTATCTCTTATTTTTTATTTAAAAGAACATAAAGGTCATCAACAACGCTAATAATAAATTTTACATTTCATTTCATTATGAAATAATATTCATTTTATTAGTGTTCTGTTTTAGATAAATATATTACAAAATAATAAAAAAAAAAAAACAGGTAAGCTTTAAATATTTAATATAGGTAATAAAAAAGGTGTGGTCTTTTTATTTTTATTTGCAAGAATATATAAAACAATATATTTATTTGTTTAGTTTATCATAGTAAAACATTCAATTAGTAAATAATCTCCAAAGAGCGCAATTGGTCTATAATTAATTCGGCTTCTTTTCCATTTAAGGCATTGTTTTTTGATAAAATTTTAAGACCTTCTACAAGAAAGTTTGAGTCATCATGTTCGTTATAGAGGGTCCATATTTCATCCAGTTGGTTAAGTATCTGCTTGTCGACCACATCCTTTGTGTCACTTATGGAGAAATCAACACGATTTTTCTTTAACTGTATGTCTGGAACCTTATGTTTTCTTTTACACTGAGGTCTTTGCTTGTCTGATATATCTCGGTCTCGTGTTTGACTATTCTCGGTTATATGACTTCTTTCATAAAACTGTACGTCTTGGTCACGTGTTTCATCAATTTCATGTAGGATATGTGACATTCTTCTTCTTTTGTTTTTACCTAGGTACATTGGTTTAATGATTTTTTCGTATTTAGGGGTATGAGATTGATGACGTAACCGCCCTCGTCCATCCTTATGGACGCCTGTTATGTCTAAAAGAGCTTTGTAGATTTTTTGATCAGCAAGCGTATACTGTGTTGGCTGCTTTGAAAACAGCAGGTCGTAGACACCCTGCGCAGGTTTAAACTTGTGGGAGTCCATCTGAATGATATCTTTACCAAACTCAATTGTTTTATTTCCAAGCGACCATTCTCCCGTAGACCAGTTGAACTTTGGCCCGTATATTTGATCTGTATTTCCTAAATCTTGAATATATTTTTTAAGATTAATGATGTTATTTTCATAAGATATTTGATTATGTTCCCCCTCTGTTGATTGATTGGATAGTGAGTCATTTTCGTTGAGTTCTGTTTTAGGGACTTTTTCGTTCACATATTTGGCTATTTCTTTAAGACGTGTAGTTATTGGTTTAAACGTTGATTCTAGTAGTTCTGTTTCATCAGCTTGCATTCTTTTGAGATCTTTGGACTTTTCTCTCACAATCGCTGCGAGTTTGTTTACTTGAACCGCTCGGCTTGAAGGCATGTTTACAAATAAACTCGAGAGACTTTGACTTCTTAATTTATACCCTTGTTGTATACGTTTCTGACCTTTTAAACTATATACTGCTATGCTCTGCTACGCTCCGTTATAATGCCCTGCTACGCTCTGCTACCCTCTGCTACCAGGATAAGAGGGTAGCAGAGGGTAGCAGAGCATTATAACAGAGCGTAGCAGAGGGTAGCAGAGCATTATAACAGAGCGTAGCAGAGGGTAGCAGAGCGTAGCAGAGCATCATAGCAGAGCGTAGCAGAGGGTAGCAAAACGTAGCAGAGCATTATAACGGAGCGTAGCAGAGCATAGCAGTATATAGTACAGAGGGTCAGAAACGTATACAACAAGGGTATAAATTAAGAAGTCAAAGTCTCTCGAGTTTATTTGTCAACATGCCTTCAAGCCGAGCGGTTCAAGTAAACAAACTCGCAGCGATTGTGAGAGAAAAGTACAAGGATCTCAAAAGAATGCAAGCTGATGAAACAGAACTACTAGAATCAACGTGTAAACCAATAACTACACCTCTTAAAGAAATAGCCAAATATGTGAACGAAAAAGTCCCTAAAACAGAACTCAACGAAAATGACTCACTATCCAATCAATTAACAGAAGGGGAACATAATCAAATATCTTATGAAAATAACATCATTAATCTTAAAAATTATTGAAACACTTTTGGGGGCTTTTTACACAATTTATTTACAAAATTGTTAAGATACACTGAACTCTGCTGGATAACGTCTAACTACTTGACAATACAATAAACTCTTGTGAATACTTGAACTTAAACTGACGTTAACTGCCCGTGCATCCCCTTATATACAACATTATTTAATCTAGTTAGTGTGTTTAGAAGTTTCTAGAACTTTCTAGAAACATTATTCAAAATGGTCAGTTGATTTTTTTTACAAACTTCTAAAAATCAACTGTCAACAACAATCTTTCAAATTAAGGTCCCTTCCTTTACGGTTATCCCGTTACACTGCCCCCTCCTTAGATTCATTCCTCCTGGAATGTTCTTCCTACATCGGAATCCCGCACACTCCCTGAGCCAGCCAAACCATCTTCTTGGAGTTGCTGCGCATCTCCACTGTGGTTTCCCTGGTAAGGCGCCAAACGATCATGATGGACCACGACGGGTTTTCCTCTGGGAATTTTCACGATCCGATAAATGACATCGTTAATCTTCTTCTTGATGGTGTAAGGACCTTCCCAGTTCTTTTGTAATTTGGGACAAATACCTCGACGCCGTCGGGGGTTATAGAGCCAGACTAAATCTCCAACTTGGTAACTCTTTTCCATTGTCCGTGTGTCATAGTACCTCTTCATCAGATCACTAGATAATTGTAGTTTTCCACGCACCAAGTTGTGTATATTCTCCATTCGATTCTGAAGGTCGGCGACATATTGTTCACGTGCCATTTCTTCACCAGGTTTACAACCAAACACCAAGTCACATGGTAGCCTCATTTCTCTACCGAACAGGACCTTCGCAGGCGGTTGGCCAGTTGATTCGTTGATGGCCAATCGAATTGCCATTAGAAATAGTGGAATATCCATCTGACAATCTGACACCACTTTTGACAGATAGTTGGTTATAGTCCGGTTCATTCGTTCCACCATTCCATCAGACTGAGGGTGCATCACTGTGGTTCTCGTTTTGTGGATGCCCAATCTTTGGCAAACTTCTTGAAACAGCTTGCTCTCAAAATTTCTTCCTTGGTCTGAATGTAATTCTAATGGTACCCCAAATCGGCTTACGAATTCTTCAACCAATATATCTGCTAAAGTGGTGGCTTCCTGATTGGGAACTGCATATGCTTCAACCCATTTAGTGAAGTAGTCCATTACAACAAAGATGTACTTGTTTCCTACATCGGTCTGTGGAAGTGGCCCCAATACATCTACTGCGATTCTCTCAAAAGGACTTCCAACCAGGTATTGCTGCATTTCCGCCTTCGGTTTTCGGTGCGGACCGTTACTGGCACATGTAGGGCATTTACGACACCAATCTTTAACATCATTAGTGCAATTTACCCAGTAAAATCTATCTCGGATCTTTTGCAGCGTTTTCGTGATACCCAGATGTCCTCTAGAACTATCATTATGCATCTGTTTTAAAATTTCTGGTACAGCATTTCTTGGGACCACTATTTGTTTCCTTGTTTCTGTGCCCTCGGAATTTTCTACAAGTCTTTTAACGAGCCCTCCGTTCAAAATTAAAGAGTTCCATTGGGACCAGTATGCTTTTAAAGCAGGAGAGGATGACGATATCTCTCTCCACAACGGACGACGGTCCATTCTCTTCCACTCCCTAATCTTTCTCAGAACGGGATCGTTTTCTTGTTGCTCCTCCAGCATAGAGCTCTCGTCTTCTGGCACAACCTTAACTAAGGCAAGTTTTTCCTCGTTCTGCTCCATACGGGTACAATAGGGGCAATCAGGTCGACATGGTCTTCTGGAAAGTGCATCAGCATTACGATGTCTGGTTCCAGGTCTTTGCTCGATTTCAACATCATATTCCTGCAGTTTTTCGAGCCATCTTGCTATCTGTCCTTCTGGGTTCCTAAAGCTAAGTAGCCACTTTAAACTGGCATGGTCTGTTCTGATCAGGAATTTTCTGCCATACAGATATTTATAAAAGTGTTCGACGGATTTTACAACTGCTAACAGTTCCCTCCGAGTTACACAGTAGTTCTTTTCAGCTTTCGATAAAGTTTTGCTGAAGTAACCAACCACTCTTTCCTTACCGTCTTGTAGCTGTGACAAGACGGCTCCAATTCCCACATTGCTGGCGTCGGTGTCCAGAATAAGCTTACCATCAGGAAGTGGATAAGCAAGAACAGGTGCTGACGTAAGCTGTTTCTTCAATATTTTAAACGCCTTTTGACATTCCTGATCCCAACAGAAGGACTTATCTTGTTCTGTCAAACGTGTCAAGGGTTTGGCGATGTCTCCAAAATTCTTGACATATCGTCGGTAATAGGAACAAAGACCCAAGAAACTCCGGAGCTGATGTTTGTCGATAGGGATTGGCCATTCCTGAACGGCTTGTATCTTAGCGGGGTCAACAGCAACGCCATCCTTGCTTACGTTATGTCCTAAATAGTTGACCTGTCTCTGGAACAAGTGGCATTTCTTAACATTCAATGTTAGATTAGCGTTCTGTAATCTTTTAAAAACTTCTTCCAGGTTAGATAAATGTTCCTTAAAGGTCTTACCCATTATGATGATGTCGTCTAGATAAACTAGACAAGTTTCCCATGACAAACCCCGCAAGATGTTCTCCATTAGTCGTTCAAACGTCGCAGGAGCATTACAGAGGCCAAATGGAAGGACCGTGAATTGCCATAACCCTGATCCACTGGTAAAGGCAGTCTTTTCTTTGTCTGCAGGATTCATTTAAAATTGCCAGTATCCGCTTTTAAGGTCCAAGGTAGAAAACAGAGTAGAACCCGCCAAAGCGTCGAGGGCATCATCAATCCTTGGCAGAGGATAACTGTCCTTCTTAGTGACATCATTTAGCTTTCGATAGTCGACACAAAACCGCATTGATCCGTCTTTCTTTCTCACTAATACCACAGGAGAAGCCCACGGACTACTGGATGGTTCGACTATGCCATTTTGAATCATTTCTTTAAGGGCTCTGTCTGCTTCTTCCTTTTTAACTTGAGGCATCCTTCGGGGTACCTGTCGAATCGGACGTGCAAGTTATATGTTAACAAACTGTTAATGTGTGATAAATAATGTAAAGTCAGCGAAACCGCATCCTTTGTTACTTTTCTGTATTTTATAATAATTTTTCATTCTCTGTTTGCATTTCTAATCGTTCACTTCGTTCAATTGTAAAAATAAAGTTTTTAAAAAATTAGTTTACGGATTAATTTTCTTAACTGGCGCAGTCAGTAGGATTGACGACGTATTGAAAAGCCGTGGTATCGATAACCGATTTTCAAGTTACGGCGAGTTTTAACTCTTCACGTTGATCCGAACCATTTTTTGGAGCGAGTGCTTGGAAGCTGCAGGGAATCACAAGGGTGGTAAGTACCGAGTTCCTTTTCACTCCTTCTCCGCTTGAGAAATTTAGAATAGGTAATTAGCAATTAAGCAACTGATTTTTAATTTAAAAGAATTTAAAGTTTATTTAATAAATAAATACATATAAAACTTTAATAAAAAATTATTCTATAAACGATACTGATATCGAAACACTAGTTTCTAATTTTGATAAATCATTAAAAGTTAGAGAAACCATGCCTAACGAAATTAACGTAAGCATGTTGAAATTATATGTGGATATTATTCCATGTTACGATGGAAATCCATTAATGCTAACTAAATTCGTGTCTTAGTGCGATTTTTTAGTTAATACGTATAAACAATCGAATGATATCATTTTGCAACAATATTTAATTAAAGTTATTCAATCAAAATTAATCGACAGAGCTCATTTGTTAGTTGGTTCTCGAACGGAACTTAATTCCTGGGACCAAATTAAAAGTGCATTAAATGTTTGCTTTGGAGATAAACGAAGTTTAGAATGTTTAGAACAAGATTTGCTAATGGCACGGCCATATAAAAATGAACAACCATTACAATTTGCAAAACGCTTGCAAGTTCTAAGGAGCCATTTATTCGAAAAAATTAATAGTTTTAAAAATACCGAAATGAATGAAGCCGGTAAAGAAATTCATAGACGACAATGCGAACAAATGACTCTAAGAACGTTACTAAGAAGTTTAACTGGTCAGCTACAAACTATAATAAGACTTAAGAACCCTAACAATCTTGAAATTGCGATAAATTACTTAATTGAAGAAGACAACTTCTTTTACTCTCAAAATAATTTAAGGACCCAACCAAGTTTACCCCATAAAATCAATTTAAATAATTCAAATAAACAAAATCAATTATCATCTCACAGACCTTTGCAGAGATTTAACACACCCCATCAATACGCAAACGAAACTTTCCAACAACCCTCTACTTCGAACCCTCAACCCGTTAACAATTTCCAACAGTATTTTACTCCTAGCTATCAGGCATATCCAAATTCGCATAATCAATATAACAACCAAAATAACTTTCCTTGTCAACCAATTCCAATACAATCCATACCGGTTAAACGTAACTACCCCACCAATAGACAGGTTTTCGGTCCCCCGAAAAACGTTTTCGCCCCTACGGGCAAACCATCCGATTTTGACCCTCAACCAATGTCAACTACGTCTCGAAATACTTTTAGGTCTAATAACAACGCTAAAAGAAATTTCACTTCTGAAGAACTATTTCAAATTAATTATTCAGAACCCGAAAAACTTTATCAAGACGAATTTAATATTAATAGCCAATTCGATGATGATTATCCGAACGATAAAATCATAGGTCCAATACAGTACGAAAGTGAAGACCCAACTCTAGCCCAACCGCAAGACGAAACTGACTTTGGACAAAATAACTATAAATTTTTGGGACACGGGCCTACAGAACCAAATAACATAAATGAAATATTTTCGGACTTCTTTTCTCGCGATCTACCCTATCTCGAAATTAAAAATCCTCCAATTAAACTGCTCATAGATACTGGCTCTATGAATTCTCTTCTGAATCCAGCAATAGCCGAAAAGTACTTTTCCCATAACATGTATCCGTCAACGTCAATAATAAAAACCGCGACAGGCGAAAATGAATCTAAATTTAAAGCTGAAATATCGGCATTTCCCGAATTAAAATCTGCAGCAAAACTTAATTTCATTCTATATAAATTTCATAATCAATTCGATGGTTTAATAGGGCTTAATGATTTGAGAAAATTAAATCTTGTCATAGATTTTAACGAAAATGTGCTTAAAAATAATGTTGTAAAAATTCCTATTTTTTATAAACTAGACCAGTCGAAACACCTGATATCGGAAGACGCCAACGAGGTCATTGCTGTTAAAGTTCCCATAGATTACGTCGGCGACGGTGATATAATAGTACCAGAGATGAAACTCGATTAACTTTATTTCCCAGAAACTTTAACATACGCTAAACACGGTTTTGCGAAAACGGAGATTAAAAATAACACGAATAAAAGAATTAACTTGACATTAGATAAGCCTATAAATGTTACCATTCTTACAGAATGTCCTAAACAAAATTACGAATTTTATACAATCGAAAATATTTCACCCATACCCAATAATAAAATGAATTATAACAATAAAAACGAGATTAACATGACCGAGAACAGTGACAACGAGTCAATGATAGTTAACACGGGAAAAATAAATTACGATATCGATAACTATTTACAGAACTCGATCGAAGAAATAGAAACTGAAGATGACCTACAGAACACAATAACTGACGAAGACAAACAGTCCTTTTTAGAATTTATTGACAACATTGACAACCAAAATCTCAACACTGTAGAAAATGTTACTGAAACTTCTAACACAAACACCGAACACTTACCAATTAGTGAACGCATAGAAAGTCAAGATGACGACGACGAGACAGTACACTCCGCTGCCGAAAACCCTATTCTTGAAATCCCCTTCACCGAACACTGTACCAACTCTTATAATAATTAAATAATCATTAAACAAGGAAAAGCTAATTCTTTTCATACAAGTATCAGCCAACATTTTGGTAGTAAAACACGAATTACTGCACATTTGACAAATAGTAAAGACAAATTAACTTACGAAATAATTAACTTATTTAAAGACTACGTAGATCCCAATAAATTGTACTGCATTCATATTAAAGAATCGACTTTAGATCTAGTTCCTATAGTAATTACAACCCTTCAAAATACATTCAAAAACCACGCCTACAAATTAATAATTTCCCAGAAATTAGTAGTCGACATAGAAGATCCAGACGGACAGTACAATATTCTAAAATATCATCATGAGACTAAAACTTGCCACCGAGGTATAAACGAGACAACTGAAGTTCTAAAAAATAAGTATTATTGGCCGAACGCTAAATCTGATATCACAAAATACATAAACGCTTGTCATATTTGCCAGGAAGCGAAATACGATAGACACCCTCCTAGAATAAAATTTTCTCTTACGATTACACCCTCGAAACCATTTGAGGTAATACATATTGACGTATTTCAAGTTTGCAAAACAAAATTTTTGACAATACTCGACTCTTTTTCGAAATACAGACAAGCCTACCTAATAGAACCAAATTTAAGTGCGATAAATATCCTAGAATGATTAAGTAATTTTATTTCCCACTTTCGTGTTCCTCAAGCTATCACCTGCGACAGCGGTACTGAATTCAAATGCGAATTAGTCAAAGAATTTTGTAAATTACATAAAATTCGATTGCATTTCACAACACCAAGAAATTCTACAAGCAACAGCCCGGTAGAAAGTTTTCATCTCTCTCTTTTAGAAAACATAAGAGTCCTAAAATTACAATATCCCCAAACGACGATAAGACAACTTGTTCATTTTGCTGTGATAGGCTATAATTCATCAATTCATAGTGTTACGAAATGCAAACCCTACGACATTATCCTTGGAGACACCAAAGCTTTAGATCCTTTTGATTTGACAGACGAACAAATAATAAACGACTACATATCAGACAGGAAAATTAGGCTTGAAACTATATACAACGACATTAAAAATCGAACTCAAGTGCAAAAAGAGAAAATAATAGAATCGCGAAATGAATCACGCGAAGAACCTCCGACTTACGAAGAAGGACAAGACATATTCATTAAAAATAGGGAAGCTGGACGTAATAAATCGAAACCCCGACATATTAGAGCCTTCCTTAGTAAAGACTTAGGAAATAAAGTAGTAACTAGTAAAAAACTAGTTTTGCATAAATCCAAAGTAAAACGACCAAAATCTACTAATAAAACTTCTTTGCAGGAGAAAAATGGAAACCCAAAGGACACTGACATATCTAATATTAATGCTTCCACATCTTAATCCCATAAGTAGTGACGTAGAAATTATAAACTTAAGTACTCCCCTTTTACCCTTAGAATTAGGAGAAACGAAGTTGATTGAAACTAAGCATACTTTTATCCACTATATTGAAACTAATCTATTAGTCGCGCAAATTAACAACACCAAATCATTTTATCAAAAAATAGTCATTATTGCAAATCATAAAAAGCTCTTACACGAATCTCAAGAAATACATTATTTACTATCACACACCGAATATCTTATTAATATGGCAAACATTAAGTTAAATAATCTTTTACCTGCAAATAGATTTAAGAGAGGCCTTATAGATGGCATTGGAACCGCAAGTAAATGGTTATTTGGCACTTTAGATCATGATGATGAAATTCGATATGATGAACAAATTCGACAACTCACTCAAAATCAAAAATCTCTCTATCAAGAGCTAAACCTCCAAACTTCCTTAAGTAAACATTTAATTCAACATTATAATAAAACTATAACTGATCTTCGAGACAATCAATTGTTAATCAATGGTAAACTGAATCAATTAACTGAAAAAATCAATAATTTCACTGACGATATCTACATATACATATCACTTCAAAACGCTTTAGATCAAGTAATACTAAATTGTCAGAATTAAATTAACTTTTTAGATAACTTGGAAAATGCGATTATATTTGGACAATTAGGAAATTTGCATACAGCTATTTTAAACATTGACCAACTACATACTTTAGTAAAATACGCAGAAAAGATTTATAAAAAAAGAATTCATAAATTTAATAACTTATATAACTATTATCAATTAATAGGTGTTCAGATATCCGTAACTCAATCTAAAATCATTTTCGTTTTGCATTTACCTATTTTAAACGAAAATATCTACCATATGTTTCAAATCATTGGCCTTCCTTATCAAAATTCCATAATTACCCCAAAACACCCTTACCTTATACTCGGTACGCAAGACTACCAGTACGAGCTAGAACTCTGCCCAGCAGTGGAGCGAATTTATTTCTGTACACAAAAAGATAAAATTACAACAGATGACTGCATCATACCATTGATACAAGCGAATAAACCAAACTGCAGAGCCGAAAAAGCAATGTTGGACCACCCAATTGTTGAACAATTAAATGATAGATTCATATTATTATTACCAGCCGATAAAACCATTAAAACGGAGTCACACTGCGAAAAATCCAGAGTTTTCGAGACTAGAAGTAACACCCTGCTCAAGTTACCCAAAAACTGCACGGTCATTGTAAACAATATTACTTTCACCAACTTAGAGAACAACATCCGGGGCAACCCACTAATTTTGCCTGAACTGAAAATCGACGAAGAATACAAGATAGAACACTCCAGTAATCCAATACTAAAATTAAAATCTATCAATACTAAATTAATTCAAGAACTGAAATCAGAAGCTAATTTGATTCAATATAGTAAACCAATTCACCCTATCGTTTGGAATACGCCTTGTTTACTCATTGTTCTACTGGTCACTGGAACTGTAATTATTGTTTGGTATTGTAGGAAGAGCCACCCCAAGAAGGAAGAGACCACAGAAGAAAACCACCCGACTTCATCCGTAGTGTTTTCTCTTAAGGAGGGAGGAGTTATATGTTAACAAACTGTTAATGTGTGATAAATAATGTAAAGTCAGCGAAACCGCATCCTTTGTTACTTTTCTGTATTTTATAATCATTTTTCATTCTCTGTTTGCATTTCTAATCGTTCACTTCGTTCAATTGTAAAAATAAAGTTTTTAAAAAATTAGTTTACGGATTAATTTTCTTAACTTGCATCACCAGTGTCAATTCTATGTTGTACAACATCAGTTCTTCCCAGTTTACTTTTAGAACCAAATACAGGTTTATACCGGTAAAGTAGATCTCTTACCTGTTTCTTTTCTAATTTTGACAAAGAGGGGTCTAATTTTGTCATTAACTGTTCAATTTCGTTGGTCTCATCTGTTTCCGTAACATTTATCTTGTGAATTATGGCCATTACCGGTTCTAAACTTCCCATTTCCGTGTCCTTTCGGAGAAGAACTGGATGATCGTTCAAGTTGATAACTCGGATGGGTACCTCTTTGGCGGATCTAACAAGCGTCTTACCCACAAGGAGTCCTTTTTCCAATTCATGGTCATGGTTCTTCGGCTCTATCATGGCTGGGGCACCATCTGGCTCCAGTCCATCCAACCGCGCTGTGACGACACATTCGCAGCTTGCCGGAAGTTCGATATCATCGATTAGCTTAATCGAGGCATTGTCAACTTGTTTTCGGTGCAGGAATATTTCTTCATTACCAGTACGAAGGATACGTTGGCGAAGATCCAAATGAAAACCACAGTGGAGCATAACATCCATGCCCAGAACAACATCTTCATCAACGTCAGCCACCAGCACTGAGTGAACAAGAGAGGTTAAACCAAACTGTAGCGTCACCTGTATCTCACCGTAGACTCTAGCAGAATCTCCGGTAGCGGTACGCAGTCTCCAACTGGTAGGCCACATCTTCTTTCGCATAATGATGGATGGTCGAACGATAGTTTTTGTAGCTCCAATGAACGGCATGGTCGTAGTTACCGGTGACTTCCCTTAGTCGAGCAACTCCACGTGAGGCCTCCGTCGCCGCATCAAACTCCAGGGCAATGGACAAGGCGTCCATAAGGGTCTTCGGCCGCGCCAACCGTACAGCGCGCTGCAACTCGACGTCTCGAAGACCATCGGTGAAGTTTTGGACTGCCAGGAACTCCAGGAAATCCTCCGCTGCATTTGAATACGCAAGTCGTACCATTCTTGCTACATCCGCCTCAAATTCTCCATTTTTCTGTTTTCGGCTCTTTAACTGCATTCGGTACACCGGTAGACGATTCACCAATAACTCGAAGTTGTCAGCTTCATCCAGTGTCAATGATTGCAAGACGTCCAAAGCCTCGCCTCGCAGAGCTACGGTTAGGGATAATGCCTTCTCCTGGGATGACCATCCATTAGCTTTGGCCCCTGCGTCGAATTGTTTCAGGTAATTTGGCCAGGAAGTCTTCCCGTCGAAGGTCGAGGGTTTCATCGTCGTTCGTACCTGGGTAGTCTCCCCATTTCCTCGTCGGTCGACGTCTATATGGCAGGTCTCCATCCTTTCTGCATCTCCGTCGCCGTGGTGGATGGGCTGGTTTCGACGACAAGCTTCCTGTTCTTGTTGAAGCTTCCTTATTTCGGACTGAATTTGCTGGTTGATCTCGTCTCGCAAGTTGGCAACTTGCTGATTTTGCTGGTCTTGTATGTTGGTCACTTGCTGATTCATGTTGTCCACTTGCTGATTCAAGTTGTCTACTTGCTGATTCAAGTTGGCTACTTGCTGATTTTGCTCGTCTCGCAAGTTGCATATTTCGAAGCGCAAATGCGATATTTGCTGGGAGAAGGAACTGGATAACTCTTCTGGTAGGGTGGACATCCGATGTGATAGCTGGGACACCTCTTCGCGCTGGCTTCTTATCTGACTGGATAGCTCCTCTTGCTGGCTCGTCATTCGTCCTGATAGCTGGGACACCTCTTCGCGCTGGCTTCTTATCTGACTGGATAGCTCCTCTTGCTGGCTCGTCATATGTCCTGATAGCTCCTCTTGAAGCCGGGAAAGTTGTTGAGTTTGTTCTTCTTGTTGGCTCGTCATTCTTTGTGATAGTTGGGAAAGTTGTTGCGATATTTCCGAATTTGCTTTTTGAGCTGGGTCTTCAAACTCCACAGCGTCAGGGTCCAAATTATTATTTACGTAGTATTCACGGAGCCTTCTCAACAATACGGATTTGCTTCCAGTAGTTTCCAACTCCAATTCTTCGAGCTCTTTTCTGAGCTCAGCCACCAATAGTTCATTTATCTTTTTTCCAGGCATTCTTGTATCTTCACCCCACACCTGACACCAATTTGAAACACTTTTGGGGGCTTTTTACACAATTTATTTACAAAATTGTTAAGATACACTGAACTCTGCTAGATAACGTCTAACTACTTGACAATACAATGAACTCTTGTGAATACTTGAACTCGGCGGGCGTAATTTCGGCCGGTAATCCCTTGGCCTACCTGCATAAATCAAGGGGTACCATTTATGACAGGGGTAATTTCGGCCGAGGGGTTGATGTGAGATATATGAGACTTTTTCTGTTGGTAAAATCTAAAATTTTTGAACTTTATAATATTGTTTTTGAACCGAAGGAGGTATTTGTGGATTTTGAAATTGCAATTCATAACGCATTAAAAGTTGTCTTTCCCAAAACCAAACTAAATGGTTGTAGATTCCACTTGCACCAGGCGTGGTATAGGAAAATACAATCATTAGGGTTAACCCAAATGTATAAAGATAAAAACTGCGAGGAAAGCAAATGGCTTACTCATACTTTTGGGCTAACTTATTTAGACCCCTCTGAAGTTGAAGATTGTTTCATATTTGATCTCATGTCATACAAACCGGACCATAAACTTATAGATAAATACGCAGACTATTTATTAGAAAACTACATAGCGCCAGAATCTCATTTTCCACCAAATATATGGGCATATGAAAACCCATCAATTAAAAGAACCACAAATGCCTGCGAATCATTCCATTCGCACTTTAATTTTAGTTTTTATTCAAGTCACCCTTCTATATTTATTTTTATAGAAAAATTAAAAGATTGTCAGATCAATGCATATTTAAAAATAAAAAATTTAAATATTCCAGCAAAAATTAAAGGCAAACAAGTAAAAAACAAACTAAAATTTATCGAAAACATGGTAAATATGCTTCGATCTGACAATATTTCTAGAATTAATTTCGTTAAATCTGTATCACATCAAAACGTTTTTTAAAAATTTATAGTTTACCTAAGTTATAGAAATAAGTTGATGTAATAATTTTATTGAAATAAAGAAATATTTTAATATAAAGCATTCTGTTATTTTATTTGATTTGCGGCCGAAAATACCTATGAGATAAGGAAGCAACTGAAAACCTCCGGCCGAATTTACCTACCGGCTTTTAGTACCTGCCCTTTTTCCGGCCGAAATTACATCCGCCCCTTGAACTTAAACTGACGTTAACTGCCCGTGCATCCCCTTATATACAACATTATTTAATCGAGTTAGTGTGTTTAGAAGTTTCTAGAATTTTCTAGAAACATTATTTAAAATGGTCTGTTGATTTTTTTTACAAACTTCTAAAAATCAACTGTCAACAACAATCTTTCAAATTAAGGTCCCTTCCTTTACGGTTATCCCGTTACAATATATTCAAAATTTAGGAAATACAGATCAAATATACGGGCCAAAGTTCAACTGGTCTACGGGAGAATGGTCGCTTGGAAATAAAACAATTGAGTTTGGTAAAGATATCATTCAGATGGACTCCCACAAGTTTAAACCTGTGCAGGGTGTCTACGACCTGCTGTTTTTAAAGCAGCCAACACAGTATACGCTTGCTGATCAAAAAATCATTAAACCAATGTACCTAGGTAAAAAGAAAAGAAGAAGAAGACTGTCACATATCCTACATGAAATTGATGAAACACGTGACCAAGACATACAGTTTTATGAAAGAAGTCATATAACCGAGAATAGTCAAACACGAGACCGAGATATATCAGACAAGCAAAGACCTCAGTGTAAAAGAAAACATAAGGTTCAAGACATACAGTCAAAGAAAAATCGTGTTCATTTCTCCATAAGTGACACAAAGGATGTGGTCGACAAGCAGATACTTAACCAACTGGATGAAATATAAACCCTCTATAACGAACATGATGACCCAAACTTTCTTGTAGAAGGTCTTAAAATTTTATCAAAAAACAATGCCTTAAACGGAAAAGAAGCCGAATAAATTATAGACCAATTGCGCTCTTTAGAGATTATTTACTAATTGAATGTTTTACTATGATAAACTAAACAAATAAATATATTGTTTTATATATTCTTGCCAAATAAAAATAAAAAGACCACACCTTTTTTATTACCTATATTAAATATTTAAAGCTTACCTGTTTTTTTTTATTATTTTGTAATATATTCATCTAAAACAGAACACTAATAAAATGAATATTATTTCATAATGAAATGAAATGTAAAATTTATTATTAGCGTTGTTGATGACCTTTATGTTCTTTTAAATAAAAAATAAGAGATAAAGTTTAAAAACATATTTTTTTTTATTCAACACATACCTAATTAACAAATTATTTACAAAAATTTATTGTATAAATAGTTAAACATGCAAGAACTGTAATTTTTTTGTTTAAATAATATATTTTAAAAACTAATATGTAATAAAAATGCATGCCGCTTGACCTTGATATTTTACTAGCTACCTACCCGACAATTTGGATCGAGAGATTCGCTGTAAAGATAAGCGCAACAATATGTCTGATAATGGATATCGTTCGATGTTATGTTATAGATGGCGGTAGGTCTACGTTTTACACACATATGTATCCTAACGTAACAATATGCCTGATAACAGTTATCGTTTATCGTTCGATGTTACCATATAGATGGCGGTAGGTCTACGTTTTACACATAGATGTATCCTAACCATTACATTTATGTACTCTGTTTGTTTCTCTTTTATTATCAAGTTCGAAGTTTTTATTACAGCGACCACAATTGTGATTTGTGATTAGTTCGGAAAATTAAAATTACATTATTGTGGATTGTGAGTGCTTAAAGACTAACAGCATTAATCAGGTGAGAATACGTTTTTTATTATTGACTGATGAGGCCCCTTTGATATAAATAGTGATCAACTTTTTCTTGCACTGATATATGTCAGTTACCTTTACAATTACGAAGGGATAAGTATTATAAACTTAGAGTTTTGGTAAGACGAGTTTATGAAGTTTGCAGTAACCTATTGAGTTAAATACGTATAGCGTTTTCAGTATGCTCTTGCAGAAAAAAGAATCTTAAAAGTTTTTTTATTAAACTTCCTGCAATTGATATGAATGAATAAAAATTTTATTTATCGGTTGAGGTCCCTTCGGGTATAAATAGTGGTCAACTTTTTCCTACACTGATGTGCGCCAGTAACCTTTACGAAGGAAGAAGTACTATAAACTTAGAGTTTCGGTTAGCCGAATCTACAAAGTTCGCAGTAACCTATTGAGTTAAGTACGTACAGCGTTTTCAGTATGTTCTATGCGCATGATCAGAGGAAATTGTTGCCTGTAGGCTATTAAAGAACCACCGACCTCCCAAAATAAAATTATAACGACGATTTTTTGAGATCCTGTGTTCATTCTTTAATATGTTAAAAATTAATTTTATATTTTGTTGTGTAATTTTAGAATATTTCAAAATTAGATATCAACCGTGTTTTCATTAATTTTTCGGAAATTGTGCATAGTTGTTTTAAATTAATCATAATTATACTACTTTTCCAATTTTTTTTCCATAAAAATTTTAAGCCACGCCCCTTTTGAATGTTATAAAATTAAAAACATAGTCTTCCCGATTCATTCTAAATTAGTCAGTCTAAGTGCTCAGACGTGCGTAAGAGCCACATAATTGTTTTGAGTGTTATTGGTCTCTCAAAAATAAATTATAACTACAATTTTTACTTACTACGATTAAAAATTAATTTTATATTTTTTCCTGTGTAATTTTGGTACATTCTGATTTTAAATTTCTACTTAATCTTTTCGGAAATTGTTTTCCACTTGCTTATTTTTTTCTAAAAGAAAATCCCCTTATTGGAGATTTTAAGCCTTTTGAATTCATAAAATTAAAAACGGTGGTCCTTGAAACGAGTAGTAAACTTGGGCGTAAATATTAATAAATTTATACCCCAACTTGGATCATCTTATATTGAACTTCCACCTCAAATTAAAAGAAAAGAAGCCTGCATTAATGTTAAAAATGATGATCAAGCCTGCTTTGCATGGGCAATAATGGCTGTTTTGTATCCTGTTAATAAAAATCCTCAAAGAATTAATCAGTATCCACATTATTCAGAGGTTTTAAAATTGAAAGGAATCCAGCTTCCAATGACTATAAAGCAAATCCCCAGTTTTGAGAAGCAAAATAATGTTTCAGTCAACGTATATGTTTTGAGGAAATATTAAAAGGATTTCACGACGCTTCCCACATATCTAACATCTGCAAAGAAAGATAAACATGTAAACTTGCTTCTTATTCAAGATGACTATTCTAATCCAACTAGATATCATTACGTCTGGATTAAGAACCTATCACGTCTTTTGTCTAGTCAACTTAGTCAAGAAAATGGTCGAAAGTACTTTTGTGATAGATGTTTACACTACTTTCGTTCGGAAGATAAGCTAATTAAACACATTGATGACTGTGTTAAAAAGAACGATACAGCCATCAGGACGCCTGAGGAGGGCAAAAATATAATAAAATTTAAGAATTTTAAAAACAAAATAAAAGCCCCTTTCGCTGTATACGCTGATCTAGAAAGTGTTTTAAAGCCATGCGCGGAAAAGACCGCATACCAAGAACACATCCCTGCAGCCGTTGGATATTTTTTCAAATGTTCATACGATGCTTCCCTCTCTTTTTATCGATCATATAGAGGATCTGATTGCATGCAGTGGTTCGCTGATGAGATGAATCAGCTTGCTGAGGATGTTTTAACGGTATTTTTATGTCCATATGATATTAACATGACCCCACAGCAAGAGAGTGATTTTCAAGCATCCACATGTTGCCATATTTGCACGCTACCCTTTAAAGTTGGGGAAAAAAAAGTCCGTGATCATTTTCACTTAATATCTGAAAATAATTATTGCGGGGCTGCACATAATGAATGCAATGTTAATTATCAAGACACTCATACAATCCCCGTTATATTTCACAATTTGTGTGGTTATGATGCATCTTTTGTAATAAAAGATATCGCAACCCGCATGACTGGCTCTATAGATTTGCTGCCTCTTACTAAAGAAAAATACATTTCTTTTACTAAGCATGTTGATGAATCCCGTATAAACTTTAGATTTATAGACAGTTTTCGATTTATGGCATCTTCTCTAGATAAGTTATCATCGTATTTAACAGAATTTCCAAATCTTAAATCTCAGTTTCATAATGCTACAGAAGAACAATTTAATTTATTAACGAAGAAAGGAGTAATGCCATATGATTACATTGATAGTTTTGATCGTTTCAATGAATCCTCTCTACCACCTCAAGATGCTTTTTATAATAAATTAGAAGATAAACAATGTCCCAAGCGTCTATATAGAAGGGCTCATAAAGTTTGGTCTATGTTTAACTGTACTACTTTAGGAGATTATGTCGACTTGTATATAAAAACCGATATTCTACTTCTAGCAGATGTTTTTGAGCAGTTTAGAATAAGCTGTATTAAAACATATGAACAAGATCCAGTCCACTATTTCACGCTACCTGGATTTACTTGGGATGCAATGTTAAAGTATACTAGACAAGAATTGGAGTTGCTGACTGATCCTGATATGTTTTTGTTTGTTGAGCGAGGTATTAGAGGGGGTGTTAGTCAAGTTTGCTCTAAAAGAAGAGCTCATGCAAACAACAAGTATATGCCGAATTTTGATCAAACGAAACCTGAAAGCTATTTGATGTACTTTGATGTTAACAATCAATATGGATGGGCGATGTCTCAGTATTTACCATATGGATGATTTGAATGGGCAGATACAAATATTGATGTAACTACAATTGCTAATGATAATGACGATGGTTACATGCTGGAAGTGGACTTGGAGTATCCACATGATTGACACGATAGGCATAAAGATATTCCTTTCTGTCCAGAACATATCAATCCTAAAACCATGAAACCGCCAACTAAAACTAAAGAAGTAACTAAATTGATGGCTACACTAAATAATAATGAAAAATATGTTATTCATTATCAGGCTCTTAAACAGGCTATATCGCATGGGTTAAATGTAACAATAATACATAGAGTATTGAAATTTAAGCAAAGCCCATGGTTAAAACCATATATTGATCTAAACACCGATCTTCGAACAGCTTCCAAAAATGATTTTGAGAAGAATTTGTTCAAGTTAATGAATAATGCTGTGTTTGGCAAAACTATAGAAAATGTACGAAAAAGGGTTGATGTAAAACTTTTAACTGAATGGGAAGGTCGATATGGTGCTCAATCTTACATATCCAAACCTGAATTTAAGAACAGCATGATATTTGACGAAAATTTGGTTGCAGTAGAGATGTATAAACTTCAAATTTATCTAAATAAGCCAATATATGTTGGCCAATCAATCCTGGACCTGGCAAAAACCACTATATACAGCTTTCATTACGATTATCTGCTTAAGACATTTGGGGAAGACTGCACAGCTTTCTACACGGATACAGACAGCCTTGGGGTGGAAATATTGGGAAAAGATCCATATACGCTTATGAAAAATGATTGCCACCAATACTTTGATACATCTGACTATCCTAGAGATAATATATATGGAATACCGCAGGTAAATAAGAAAGTTTTGGGTATGATGAAGGATGAAAACAACGGGCGGATTATGACTAATTTTGTGGGGTTGCGGTCCAAATTGTACAGCACAAAAGTTGCAACTTCAGAAGAGGAGCTGCAAAACCTGAAAAAGAAATTAAAAGCTGACGAATATGACGATGATGAGATTGACCAAATTTTATTAAATTATGGTGTTACAAAAAAGGCTAAGGGTGTTAAATCATCCGTTGTAAAAACAAAAATTACTTTTGATGACTATATTGAGTGTTTGGAAACAACCAAGCAGAAGACAGCAGTACAAAACCTCATACAATCCAAACAGCATCATGTTTTTTCGTTAGAACAACAAAAAATCGCGCTCAGCTCTGATGATGATAAAAGGTATCTAGTGACGGGTACTGATGAAACTTTGCCTTGGGGGCATTACTCTATAATGGATATCGATTAGATTTACTTTAACTAAGCTGATCCTTATTGAAGAATTACCCTAGGATACCAAGATATTTTATCGATTAGAAGATTTGTTAACATGTAATTTTAAATTTTTAACTGTTTAATATATGTTTTTAAATAAATTATTGGTTTTATTAACCCTCTCCATATAATTTTTAAGATGATTTCTTAGCTCATTATTCATATTAAGAAGTCTATTTATTAGTTTCTTTCGTATTCGTTAAATACAGAAATGTTATGATCCGTTTACTGCAGCATCCCATTGATCCTGAAACCTTTCCCATAAATCCTACTCTACCTCTGCAACCAACAATACGTCTCACACCGAAATCCATTCAACACAAAAATGTCATATGGCACTTTGAATACGGACTTTTAAACAGTATTCTCACTCTTTTTTGCATAATACCGTTAAATCGTTATAGCCCTAATGCGCCTTTAGTAGTTCTTAACACGTACATTTACTACTCTAAATAGTGTAAATTATGATTGTAAGTTGCGCATGTGCAGTATGAAAAAGAGCAAAAATGAGCAGAATGGACCTTAGATTTTCTTATGGAGATTTACATGTAAAAATGGTCGATTTTGTGCTCGAACTCTTGCAGCCCCTTTACTCCCCATGCTAAAGTGTCAAATGATCCATTGCATAAAAAGCGTTTATCGTCGTGTGGACTTAGACCGATTTTGGTTTGTTCGATTGTATAAACATTATGATTGTAGGAACGGAACGTGCATTGGTTAACTGTTTTTAATTTACTATCTCTTAAACATGAAAGGTAATCATCAAAAGTTATTTTCTTTGCAACGACATTCTTTTTAACACCTTTTGATTTTTTAACGCATTTATCACCCTCTGTTAAATACGAGTACATTTTTGAACGCAACCCACCAAATTCAGTTAAAAGTTTGCCGTTGCATTCATCTTTCATTAGTCCAATGACTTTTTTATTTAAGAGTGAAATTCCATATGCATTCTTTGGTTCATAGTCCGAGGTGTCAAATTTATCTGGATAGGCTTTAATTAGTTCGGTATTAATATCATTGCATCGCAGCTCAAGAAGAAATGCGTCAGTATCGGTGTATAAGAGTTTACAGTTGTCTACACCCATCGTAGGAAGCAGAAAACTGTAATAAAATTCGTACATACAAGTCTTTGAAATATCGAGAATCGACATGCCAATGTACAACGGTTTATTGAATACAAGTTCGGTTTTATAAAGCTCTATCGCTAAAATACTCTAGTCAACGCCTTCAAAAACGTGAAAAATTAAAATAAAGGTCCTAAAAATATGAGCGATAGCTCATTGGATTTGGAATCACCTCTGAAAAATGTTTTTGAAGGAAAAGTGTGCAGGCAAAAAATTGCAATTGTTATTAACAAAATAAGATGAAAAAAAAACAGATGTTTATGTTTTTGTTAATAACTCGAAAAATATTAATATTTAAGCAATTTTGAAAAAAACTCGTTAAAGAGGAGGAAGTTTCCGAAAAAAAAGTCTGTCCTCCCGGAACTCTATCTCCATTATTTATAATTTTAATTTGACGTTGAAAATGGGGCTTTGAGCGGCTTTTACGGCATACGCGCGCTACCGCTAAACGGTGTTTATCAGATAAAATATTTTTTTTATGACATAAAATGTTATTTTAAAAATTTGAAAAAATTCCAGTACTTTCCTAACACTTGAAAGAATCTAAATCAGTTGGAAAAAACATTTTATCACTGTTTTTCAAAAAGTTATTCAATTGTTAACTAACAAATTTTTTCCTAATATCTGTTGACATAAACAATGGGATAAATGGTATACATAATTGGCCTAAAAATTTGAAACTTTGTGGAGCCCTTTTCATATGTATACTTTACAAGATTCTGTGATAAATGTTTATAAAAGTTTTTTAATTTGTTAATTATGATATTTCATAACTATTGAAAAATATTGCGAAAAAGTAAAGAAAAATATAGAATTTTTCCAAATAAATGCATGTAGTATCTAATAAACAATAAATACGAACTTGGTCTTAGAATTATTTGAAAGAGAAACTTATTTTCTATAAAAAGCTCCTGAATATCCTTTATCATATCTCCAATAGTTTAAAAGATATATAATTTTTTTAATTGGCAAGTTATTTGGCGCTACAGTTAACATGACGTATGATATTAGAAAGTATTATTAACAAATTAATAAACTTTTATAAAGATTTATCACAGGATCTTGTAAAGTATACATATGAAAAGGGCTCCACGAAGTTTCAAATTTTTAGGCCAATTATTTATACCTTTTATCCCATTGTTTATGTCAACAGAGATTAGGAAAAAATTTGTTTGTTAACAATTGAATAACTTTTTAAAAAACAGTGATAAAATGTTTTTTCCAACTGATTTAGATTCTTTCAAGTATTAGGAAAATACTGGAATTTTTTCAAATTTTTAAAATTACATTTTATGTCATAAAAAAAATATTTTATCTGATAAACACCGTTTAGCGGTAGCGCTCGCATGCTGTAAAAGCCGCTCAAAGCCCCATTTTCAACGTCAATTTAAAATTATAAATAATGGAGATAGAGTTCCGGGAGGACGGACTTTTTTTTCGGAAATTTCCTCCTCTTTAACGAGCTTTTTTCAAAATTGCTTATATATTAATATTTTTCGAGTTATTAACAAAAACATAAACATCTGTTTTTTTTCATCTTATTTTGTTAATAACAATTGCAATTTTTTGCCTGCACACTTTTCCTTTAAAAACATTTTTCTACAGGTGATTCCGAATCCAATGAGCTATCGCTTATATTTTAGGACCTTTATTTTAATTTTTCACGTTTTTGAAGATGTTGACTAGAGTAAAAGGTTTTCATCAAAGATTTTGCTCGAACTAAACCTAGGACTGCTAATCAAGTTCTTTGCTCCATATCGACCCTCCCAAGATCTAACAAGTTTAACAATGCGGTGTTTTCTTATATTCTCCATCGTCTTGCCAAATACAGCGTTATTCATTAGTTTATATAAATTCTTCTCAAAATCGTTTTTAGCAGCTGTTCGAAGAGTTGTGTTTAGGTCCATGCAAGACTTTGACCATGGGCTTTGCTTAAATTTTAACACTCTGTGAATCTTTTTCTTTTTTAATCCATGTAACATAGCCTGCTTTAAATTTCGATAATGTATTATGTATTTTTCTTTGTCATATAAAGTGGTCATTAGTTTTTGTATTTTTGATCCTTGAGGTTTTCGATGTTCTGGGCAAAACGGTAAGTCATTGTGTAGATTATGTAAATGCTGAGGGTATTCTATATCCTCTTCGAGAATATAACCCTCATCATTATCATCTGCTATTTGAGTTATGTCGATGTTTGTGTCAACCCAATTAAAACCCCCATATGGAAGAGGTTGACTCATTGTTCAACCATACAAGTTGTTGACATCGAGATACATTAAATATTTTTCAGATTCTGCTGGATTAAAATTTTGCATGTATCTGTTGTTTGCTTTAGCATATCTATTGCTGCATTGACTGACTCCTCCTCTTATACCTTTCTCTATAAACATGATTTGATCTATATCTTTTAGTAGTTCTAATTTAGATTTGGTATATTATAGCATAGCATCCCACGTATAACCGGGGAGCGTATAATACCAAGCAGGATCGAGACCATACGTTTGTCGGCATTTTACACGAAAACATTTAAACACAGACGTTAAAAGCAAGATATCTGTTTTCATGTACAGCATGCTATATTCCTTTAAATTTTTTATTTCGAATGATTGCCAAACCTTTTGTGCATGCATGTATAAATCGTCAGTAATATTTTCATCTGTTAGTGTGCTATAAAATTTATCTTTGGATGGCAGTTCCGTATCGTCTAAATTTTCAATTGAATCAACGTATTCATAATGAAACACCCCTTTTCTACTTAATAGTTCAAATTGTTCATATGTTAAATCGGGAAACTGTGAACGTAGATAATGTAGATCTGATGGTTCTAGTAAAGCAGACAGTTTATCTAAGGAGGAATCTAAAAATCGCAGCGAGTCTATGAATCTAAATTTTACTTCGCTCTCGTCATTACTTAGTGTACATGAAATGTATTTTTCTTTGTTTATAGGAAGCAAGCTTATACTACCTTGTTTGGATAAATCTCTAATTAAAAAATGTAAGTCGTATCCCGAAAGGTTATGAAAGACTACAGGTGCAACAAACTTTGTTTTATAATTTAAATTGCAGCTTTGGTGTGCAAACCCTCTAAAATTTCCAGAGAAATGACAATGGTCTCGTACGATAGTATCCTTCTCTTTGAAGGGGTGCTCGCATATATGACATGTTGTTGCATTAAGTAAACTAGGCTTGACAATCATTGGTTTGATATGTTTAATTTTGTCTTCGATAAATTTAGCCATCCTTGTCATTTCAGCAGCGAACCAATCCATGCAGTCTTCTCTACAATATTCATTATAAAATGATAGCGAACTATCATAGGAGCAATTTAGATAATATCCTGCACTATACGCCTCGTGTTTCCGAAACTTTCGTGTATGTTTTCCCAAGTTCTTGTTATGAGGACGTAGCACTGACTCAAAGTCTGCATAAATGACAAAAGGTGTAGTCTGCTCGTATACGTGGTTTTTAAACTCTACATGATCAAATGGTGGGTACGATATTTTGCAATTGTTTATGTCTTTGCAGTAATCTTCATGGTTTTTTAATTTTTCCTGACTACTAAAGTAATTTAAACATCGATCGCAAATATAATTTTTATGTTCATGTTTGTTAACTTGACTTGATATTAAGCGAGATAAATCTTTGATTAAACAATAGTGATATTTAATTACTTCATTTTCCGTATCCATTGATGGAGCTTAATAATCGTTTAATTTTGGAAAGTGTTTGTCCTGAATAAGCAATAAATTTACATGTTTATTTAATTTTTCTTTAGTTAGTCGGGCAGGATAAATTGTGTAAAATGATTTATCTTTCACGGTATTTAATTCTAAAGCATACACATTAATTGAAATTTGATTTAATTTTTCAAATTTGGAAATATTGTTTAGTGGCATTGGCATGTCTAATCCTTCGGTTTTCAATACGGTTGTATAATAAGGATAATTATTTGTTCGTTGTGGATTTTTATCAACTGGATACAATGATGCTGTTACTGACCAGTAAAAGCATGCTTCATCTAAATTTTTAATATTAATGCATGCTTGCTTTTTTAGTATAGGATCAGGTAGCTTAATGTATGATGAAGCACCGTTACCTATCTCATATTTATTGATGTTAATTTCCAGTGAAATAATTTTGTCTAAAGCCCATCCAGAATTCCTAAGTTGAAATTCCGATAATTTACTCATTACTTTATCAACAATATTTTCGTTGAACCACAATGCAAGATCCGTACCTGCATCTATTACCGCGTTTTTTGTGTTAAAATATTTAAACTCTAAAATGTCTTCGCTTTCCTTAGATTTCGTAATTAATTCCTCACAAAATGTTGTATTTACTTTAATCATATTAAATTTTTTCAAACTGTTAGCTATTCTACTCTTAACTAGCTTAAACGCATCACCAAAAAAACTATTAAGGTCTTTATGTTTTAAATTAACGACAACAGCAGTCCTAATTCTTGAATGAAAAACAGATTCTAGATCGACCCATTTTACCCCTGATTTTTCAGTTAACCCCGATCCCTGCTTAGACAAATTAAACATTTTTTCTTTTATCGATTTTAAATGCCCCAAATTTGTTTGTAAATTTCTTAAAGTCCCAATATCTAAATTTCATCTCCGAATATCTTTATGAAAACTGATAACATGCCGTTTAATTTGTTTGATTAGTTTATTTGCTTCCCTATGCGAAAAACTGGAGATTAACGCTTTATATGATTTATAAATATCTTTAACAATAGCATGAGCCATAATTAAGAAATAAAAAAAACTTACAAAAATTATTCCTTAACTATTTCGAATGTATTGGTAGGATTAGCTTGACCAATTTGTTTTTTTCCTTTATATTTGATACAATATTGTCCGCCAGACAATTCTGTCAAGTGAGGCTTCAGTGTTTCAATGGTTCTCTTAAGCAAAAAGCAGAGCCCGTTTTCTAGCTCAACCAAAATTGTTTCCCCAAATTTGCTCTTTACTACTTTAGCGTTCAATAATTTTTGCGGAACATCCACTGGAAGTTCTCCTAATTTGATAATAGTTTTCTTGTTTCTTTTTTCTGCAAGACATAACAAATTTATTTTAGTTAAATCTATCTAAAAATAAAAAATTAAATACTTGAATTTGAAAACACAATTATATCAACTTAAAAATAAAATTAATAAAAATAAATTATGATAAATAACCTTAACTAAAGAAAAATAAAAATTAATTCAACTCAAAAATTAAAATAATTAAATAAACTCAAAAATAATATTAATTCAAGAAACAATGAAATTAAGTTAAAATAAAAATTCTTACCTTTATAGGTATGTAACAAAATAAATATAGTTTAAAAAACTAAAAAACACGCTTTTATAAAGCATGTTTCTGAAAAACATCGAACTAAAAAGTTAAAAATAATTTTCAAAATAAAATTAAAACAAAAATAAATGAAAAAAACTAGTATTATTGTGAAAAAAGCGTGGGCGCTGCATACCATATTTTTCGAATGTAAAGCGCCCACGCTTTTTTCACAATAATACTAGTATTTTTCATTTATTTTTGTTTTAATTTTATTTTGAAAATTATTTTTAACTTTTTAGTTCGATGTTTTTCAGAAACATGCTTTATAAAAGCGTGTTTTTTAGTTTTTTTAAACTATATGTATTTTTTACTTTTTAGTCCAATTTATTTTATTTCAATAGATTCGTTAATTTGCTGTGATGATTACAAGACCCTCACTCAATCATTATTCGTTTATTTAGTTGAAAATGCTTTGAAAGCGTGTTTTTTTGATTTCTCAAATTATATTTATTGTATTCATATTGTTGATGATTAAACATATTGTTTCAATCACTTGGAAAAAAAAATATTATTGTGAAATCTAAAGAATTGTTAGATTAATTCTAAGACAATTCCATTCTTATTGTTTATAATTAAACGTATTGTTTTTAGAACTTGGAAAAATAAATTACTATTGTGAAATCTAAAGAATTGTTAGATTAATTCTAAGACAATTTCATTCATATCGTTTATAATTAAACGTATTCAACGTGACTAAAAAAATAACGATACGGGACTCATCCAAGGCAGCAGCCGCGGAGTGGAGAGTTACAAACAAACAAACATACATACATACATACATACATACATACATACATACATACATACATACATACATACAGGTGAAGTTAATAAAAGCGTGTTAAAAAAATAATAATCACATCTTTACCAAATTAATCAGAACAAAAAAAAAATGAGTTGCCAGGCATCGATCCCGGTACCTCTCGCATGCTAAGCGAGCGCTTTACCATCTGAGCTACACACCCAGTTCTTGTACTGTGTCAAGTGTCCGAGTGAAATATTAGCCCAAACTGCAGACATGCGCAAAGGAGTGGAGAGTTACAAACATACATACATACATACATACATACATACATACATACATACATACATACATACATACATACAGGTGAAGTTAATAAAAGCGTGTTAAAAAAACTTTTGCACTTGAAACTGAACTGGATGTAAACAGAGTCAAAACAATAATGAAGAACTTACATCCAGAACGCTCTTTAAATATGTGTGTCTTAATCAAAACACATAGACGGCGATAAAAATAATTAATACCTACTTGCGGCTTTTACAATATATTCTCTATGTTGTTTATTAAGAATTATATTTACTAATCATATTATGTGACGCTAATGTCTAAAAATTCCACACCTTTATGCATCAGGATGACTCATAGCTTCCTGAGAAATTTATTTATATTCATTAATATGATGATGTCATTTTATAATCACGTACGAACCTGCAGGTGGAGCATAATTTACAATTTCTAAGAATAATAATAATTGTTTCAAATCGCGATCCAACTATTGCGCCAACGTCACGCGCTTTTAACATTTAATTCAAAAAATATTTCTGTCTGTTGTTATCTTTATTGCGATAAGACTTGTTTATTATTTTTTCTACTATTGTTTGTCACATTTTATACACCAACCCCTTTACAATGATACGTCATACGTCGAAATCCGTTCGGCCGTTTACGAGATACAACGTTAATGCCCTTTTGGCAGCATCAATATGGTCTTTTTGACGCTTCATCTTACCCTATACAGCAACCCCTTTACAATGATACGTCACGTGACGAAATCCGTTCGGCCGTTTACGAGATACAACGTTAATGCCCTTTTGGCAGCATAAATATGGTCTTTTTGACGCTTTATCTTACCCTATACAGCAACCCCTTTACAATGATATGTCATATGTCGAAATCTGTTAGGCCGTTCACGAGATACAACGTTAATGCCCTTTTGGCAGCATAAATATGGTCTTTTTGACGCTTTTTTTTACCCTATACAGCAACCCCTTTACAATGATACGTCATACGTCAAAATCTGTTGGGCCGTTTACGAAATACAACGTTAATGCCCTTTTGGCAATCGAAAACTATTGACAGTTGACTGCTAGCGCCCCCTAAAGATATAAAAATTCACATTTGGCGCGCTTTAGCCAAGTTCCAAACCCTTTAGCACAGATTTCAACCAACAGTGTAGGGAATGCCCATTTTAAATAATGAATTTGACGGCCGAGTGGCGCCGACCTCCTCCGAGCATACGCGGAAAAAGACCGGGTTTCGAGAGTGCTTCTCACGAGAGAGACCGCCATGTTGTTTTCGTTAAGATTATTGTTGTACTTCTGTTCTACTATTTTATTGTGTTAATAAAGCCTTTCTATTCTTGTTAGTCGACTGTTGGATTTTTAACCTTCACTACTAAGAGAATAAGTATTTGAACACGCAGAGGATTATGTGGGATCCTCGTATATTCAGTTAAATACCAAAACATACATAAATGCCATGCCGGCACCCCTACATTTGGCGACCCCGACGTTCAAAAAAAAAGGACCCGACGTTCAAAAAAAGGACCCGACGTTCAAAAAAGGACTCCGACGTTCAAAAAAAGGCTCTACATTTGGTGATCCCGATGCCGACGTTCCAAAAAGGTCTCACATTTAGTGACCCAGACGTTAAAAAAGGCCCTACATTTGGTGATACCGTTGTTTCAGAAAGTGGTTACATGAACAGTTAAGTGCTCTTTAAAGTTAAAAACTTTAAAATTTGGTGGTTCCTGATTAAATATCAGACAATCAGTACATCTGTTTAGTTATTTCAGCATAGTTGTTGCCGAATACACCGGTATTCATAGCAAATTGTAATAAGTTTCAGTGGCTCTGTAATAGCAGCCCTAGATCAATATACTCCTGGACAATCAGCTCTAGTAGTCCACATTATTCCTGAAGAAGACTTCAAGTATCATTTACTACAGTTTTATGTGCAGTTCAAGGTACTGGATTTTCTTCAGGTATTTATTGTTTTTAAATTAAAATATGTGCATCATTTATGTAATATTCGTAGTATTGTAAAGTATGATCGACTCATTTTAATAATAACTAGTTGGTATCGCGTAAAAATCGCATTTTAATACCATAGTAAACATACGTAAATTAGATTGTAACTTATTGAAAATTAAATAACAATCAACGTAGTTGTTCCAACTGAACTCTTGTCGTTTAGACGAATTTATAAATTCAGTATAGGAAATTTCTATTTCAAAGTCTGTGTTAAAAATAATGTTTTGAACATTACAATATTCAAAATAAATATTTTTCTTTGACTGTAAAATTTCTTTAATAAAAATTTAGTTAAATAACTTTAATATAACTCTAAAAAATAGATAGTTTGATCTGTATTTAGCAAATATTTTAGCTACCTAGTCAAAATGACTGATACCGCTAAAGAAAATGTTGAGGAGCGTGCTGAAGAAATAAATCGTTTACGCGAATCGATAGAAAATTTGCAAGCACAATTAGGCGCGAACGCAAACGTTCAAACGAATGAGAATCACAGAGTTCATGTAGATGCTTCTGGGGCCCCTAAAATTCCTCCAATTTCGCGTAGAAACTTACGTAATTGGCTTTTTCAAGTAGACGCGACGCTACGTCGTTCTGGTATCACTCATGACGCCACAAAGTTTGACTATTTAGTCATGGCTCTGGATGATGATGCTATGTCATGCATTAGTCATATTATATCGGCTGAAACCTTACCAGCCAATGCGTTTGAGCAGGCAAAGGCGTGTCTCATTAAAGATTATTCTTTTTCCGATGAAGAGAACTTACGAAAACTGTTGAAAGCGCAGGTAAATACCAACTGCAAACCGAGTCAGATTTTGAGGCAACTAAAGGAACTTAATTCTGTCAGTAAACTTGATGAAAAAGTTCTAAAATCAATATTTTTTGAGCAACTTACTGATCATCAAAAAGAAATTCTTACAGTAATGTATGATAAAGATTTAAATACTCTGGCTGAAACAGCTGATAAGCTGGTTGCAAATACGACTTCCTCAAATAGTCATATTTATGCAATCACTTCAAATGATTCTGATCCTAAAGCTTTTTCTTCAAATTTTGATGATCCAATTTCTCGTTTAGAAAAGAAAATTGATTTATTGATTGAAACAATCAAAAAGAGTAATTTAAGTAACGACCGTTCTCGTAGTCGTTCAAAAAGTAAAAATAGATCAGGATTGTGTTATGCGCATTCAAAATTTCCTGATGATGCTCGTACTTGCAGAGATTGGTGTTCTAGATATACAGAATGGTCTTCTCTTAATAAGGATAAAAAAGACAAAAATAAAAACTCTGCTTGTACCGATTGTATAGCTCATACTGTTACAGAATCTAAACGTTTATTTATTGCGGATCGTAAAACGAATCAATTCTTTCTCATAGATTCAGGTGCTGATGTATCGCTTATTCCTGTTTCTTCGAAAATGAATAAAAGTCCTGAGCAAACAAGACTTTATGCCGCTAATAATACTTTTATAAATACTTACGGTAAATCTTCCCGAACGATAGATTTAGGTCTTAGACGTTCTTTTTCTTGGAATTTCTGCATAGCAGATATACCTTATCCCATTTTAGGTGCAGATTTTCTCTATCATTATGGTCTATTGATAGATATTCGCAATAGCTGTCTCATTGATAATAAGTCTAGTCTTTCGACTACCTGTATTGTCAAAGAGGAATCGATTCATTCGGTTTCAGCTATTCCCCCCGATTCCAAATGCGCTGAAATTCTTGCGGAATTTCCACAAATTACAAGTACCAGTCCTATTGTTCCACCTGAAAAATCAAAAGTTCGACATCATATAATTACCAAAGGTCCTCCTGTCTCAGCTCGTTCCAGACGATTAGATCCGGCTAAATTGAAAGCCGCAAAAGAGGAATTTGCTACTTGGTGCCAAGCAGGTGTTTGTCGTCCGTCCAGTAGTCCATGGGCCAGCCCCATGCATATGACTTTAAAAAAATTGGGACTTGGAGAGTATGTGGTGATTACAGACAACTTAATGCTGTCACCATTCCAGATAAATATCCGACTGCGCATATTTATGATTGCACTGCCAATCTTCATGGCAAAAAATATTTTTCCCCTCTCGACTTGCTTAAGGCATTTAATCAGATCCCTGTAGCAGAGGAGGACATTGAAAAGACTGCGATTATTACTCCTTTTGGTCTTTTTGAATTTTTATATATGACTTTTGGACTGCGAAATGCTAGTCAAAGTTTTCAGAGATATATTAACAGCGTTTTAGGCGATTTAGACTTTGTTTTCATTTATATAGATGATATACTGATCGCTTCCACTACGCTTGAAGAGCATTATAATCACTTGCGTATTGTTTTCGCGAGACTTCGGGATGCTCATCTTCAAATAAATATCAACAAATGTATTTTTGCTGTTGAAGAACTGGAATTTCTAGGTTATATTATCAACAGTAAAGGAATTCTTCCAACCAAGACGAAAGTAAATGCAGTTTTAAATTTTCCTAAACCGGAAACTGTTGCTGAATTGCGAAGATTTGTAGGAATGGTAAATTTCTACCATCGAAATCTCCCCAATGCTGCAAAAAAACAAGCATCTCTAAATGCTTATTTTAAAAATTCTCGTAAAAATGACAAATCTCAAATTATATGGTCATTAGAAGCTGAAGAAGCATTTGAAACAGTAAAATTTGACTTTGCAAATGCTGCTCTTCTTGTTCATCCCCGTGTAGACTCAGAAATACAGTTAGTCACGGATGCTTCGGATGTAGCTGCTGGTGCTGTTTTAGAGCAAAAGTCAGCTGATGACGAACACAAATGGGAACCTCTTGCTTTCTTTTCCCAAAAATTTACTCCTTCTCAACGAAATTATAGTGCTTACGATCGTGAGTTAACAGCAATGTATCTAGTAGTAAAATATTTTTCTTATTTGTTAGAAGGTCGTGATTTTAAAATTCGTACAGATCACAAACCTCTTATTTATGCATTTTCGCAAAGTCTCGAAAAAGCATCACCACGACAACAGCGACAATTGTCATTTATTGCTCAATTTACAACTAGAATAGAGCACATACCTGGCAATGAAAATGTCGTTGCGGATTGTTTGTCTATAATCGATTCTCTCACATTAAGTTTTAATGTTAACATTGAATCAATTGAAAAACTTCAAAAGGAAGATAAAGATTTACAAAATTTGCTTAAATCTGATAATACTTCTCTTAAATTAAAACTTGTACTATTTAATAAAGATCACTCCATTATTTGTGATATTTCTGGTGAAACTATTAGACCTTACATCCCACCACCTTTGAGACGAGATGTATTTGATATTTTCCATCGTCCTTCACATCCTAGTGGAAAAGCCACAGACAGGTTAATTCGTAAAAGTTATGTGTGGATGAATATGCATCGTGATATTTCACATTGGTGCAAAACATGTCCAGATTGTCAACAATCAAAAATTTCACGACATGTCAAGCTTTTACCTGAGCATTTTGTTTCTCCTGATGGTCGATTCGATCATATTCACATTGATATTGTTGGTCCTTTGCCACCGGCAGACGGATATACTTATTTGGTAACAATAATTGATCGATTTTCTCGTTGGATCGAAGCAGTTCCAATCAAGAATATTGAAGCTTCATCCGTTACCAGAGCATTTTATGACACTTGGATATCTAGATTTGGTGCTCCTAAAACACTTTCAAGTGACCGTGGCACACAATTCGAATCGCAACTTTTTACCTCACTACGTTCCATTTCTGGTTGTGAGAGGATACGTACTACTCCTTACCATCCTAAGTCAAACGGACTAATAGAGCGTGTACATCGTCCATTAAAAGCTGCCTTAATGTGTCACAAAAACACGAATTGGGTACGCACCTTGTCCACTGTTTTGTTAGGTTTAAGATGCTATGTGCGAGAGGATACCGAAGCGTAACCAGCCGAGTTTCTTTTTGGAAAAGCCTTACGTTTACCAGGTGAATTTTTCGCAGAAGACGAAACATCCCCTGATCCGACGGCATTTATTGACGAATTTAGGGAATATATGCGTCAAGTACGACCAATTCCGGTATCGCACAAATATGCTAAAAACAAACGCTTTTTATTTTAAAGACTTGTACACTTGTACGCATGTTTTCAAACGTGTGATGACTAAAAAATCACTTGAAAAACCTTATGTTGGTCCTTACAAAGTCATTAAAAGAGTGACTGACAGAGTTTTTCAAATTGATATTAATGGTGTTTCTCATTCTGTTTCGGTAGAATCGCTAAAACCGGCATATTTTGTTTCTGGAGATGCGAATGATCCTACAATCGCTCAAAATAATATTCTTTAAAAGAGTAAATCGAACATTTCCGATAGTTCATTAACATTAGTCGATCAAACTCGTGATTTTAATGAAAATTGTCATAGTAATGATGATGCACATTCGTCGGAACATCTACCAGTTAGTCAACCCATATTAAAAACATATGTTAATAAAAAAAAACTGTTAACTAAGAATGAAACATCCAGTACAAATACTATGCAGTGCGTGCAACTAGTATCAATTCTCAAAAGTGCGTTAAACAAGAATTCTAACAATAGTGATAACCATCCAGTGCGTAAGAAAAGTGTCACGTTTAGTTAAAAAAACAAGTACCTATTTGGTGTAAACAAACAAATTTCAAAGTAAAAAACTTTTTCTACGCCCATGACTGTAAACGTCAAAAATCGCACTGTAGACATTCCGTGTAAGTGCCATTTAACAATAACATGCACGTAATGAGATCTCATAACATACATGTGCGTTTAGATAAGAAAACTTAAATTTCTTTGTTTAATCAAATTGCAATAAAATTTTTATGTACGTACTACTTTATTTGGTCTATTTACAAACTTTTAGTCAATTTAAAAACATAAATATATAATAGTTTTCATTAAAAAATAAAATAAAAATAAAACAGATATAGGCAACATACATTACATTTTAAATTATTATTTAATCTAGGATGTTACTTATTGTCACTACTTTGATAAATGTTATTTTAAACGGCAAATTTCGTCATATATTTTTTAAGAGATGTCAAATATTTAGAATTAAAATTAAAATATTGAGTCGTAGAAAAAGCATAGTACGTAACTCGAGTGGTAAGAGGTATTACGTACTCGTGTAATTACGCACTCGCCGCTACGCGGCTTCGTGCGTAACTTTTCCACTCGTACGTAATATCCTATTTACCACTCTTGATACGTAATATACTATTTTATTATTGTTGGTTGTATACAAATATGTATTACAAATATTTTTTTCTCGTTCATAAGTTTACAAATTAAATACGGTGTAAAACCATTATTTGTAGTCAAGTTGTATCACACTTGGTTTTAAAATTTTCATGTTCAAAAGTAACATTAATTTTGATAATTTAGTCAATTTTTTGTTAACGCTTCTGCTAGGAGGGGAGTGTGTAGGGAATGCCTATTTTAAATAATGAATTTGACGGCCGAGTGGCGCCGACCTCCTCCGAGCATACGCGGAAAAAGACCGGGTTTCGAGAGTGCTTCTCACGAGAGAGACCGCCATGTTGTTTTCGTTAAGATTATTGTTGTACTTCTGTTCTACTATTTTATTGTGTTAATAAAGCCTTTCTATTCTTGTTAGTCGACTGTTGGATTTTTAACCTTCACTACTAAGAGAATAAGTATTTGAACACGCAGAGGATTATGTGGGATCCTCGTATATTCAGTTAAATACCGAAACATACATAAATGCCATGCCGGCACCCCTACAACAGCGCAACCTGTGGCGCCATCTAGCGGCGAAATTTGGAAGTAGTGTGCTCGTACCGGCGTTGCTTATCTACTGTTCGGAAATTTTGTCTGGTCAATGTCTGAAATTTTCTTGCTGTTTTCTCGCCAGGAGGAGGAAATAACTCTCTGACCAGTCTACAGTTCGTTGTTTCATCCCAGCACTGTATAAATTATTGTCTGCATTGCGGTTGACATTAGAGTTCCCATGTTCCTTTGATCCAACTCAGAGTGACTATGTTATTCTGGCTGGCCTCAGTTAGAGTTTGGTGACATTCTAGTACTAAACTTGAAGTGATACGTGGTCTATTGAAAGTCCTGCCTGCGATTTTTCTATTTATTAATCCTTTTGCAGCTATGGTTGTGTCTGTGAGTTCTCATAGAACCGTACTAGACAAGCCATCCATAGCCAATTTCATTTTTAGGATCAAGGATCTAGAGTAAATTCCACATCCCACACCGTGCAGAGTTTTTGATCCGTCCTTATAGGTGCTAAGAGCGTTCACTACGTTGGTGTCTGCTGTTTTGTCTGTTAATATTCTGTAGGGTTTGTCAAAGACAAATCTTGCTACTACAGCTTTTATATTGAGTCTTGTAAAAAATGGTCTTTTTGAATTGATCATTTTGATAGGATTCCTGTGCTATTAATACGAACAGAAGTTTCATTTTGCAAATCTTTTAAAACCACTTAAGAACCCGGGAGCGACTGAGGGATTGTAATTTAAAACGACAATCGATTCGGTTGTTGAAAAAGCTGAGAGAGATTTTTATATTGAATCCAATTTTGTTAGGCATTTTTAAATTTAAAAGACTTCTTTTGACAAATCTACCAACACTAATAAAATAAGCAAAGATATGTGCGAGTATATTGAATTATTATCTATTTTAAGTGGCAACAAGTTCCCGAATTAATGAAAGAAAATGATTAATTTATCTAACAATTAGGAGATCAGAAATTTAATTTCTTGATGCATCTGTCATGAGAATTTTAAGAGAACAAGAATTGGCAATAAGAAAACTTGTTAAAAATTATATATGCCAGCAGAATTTTAACCTGCGATCTCTATTATCTCCAAACATGTAACATTTTTTACAAATATAAACCAGGGATGAAAAAAGTGACTTAGATTTTGATGCTTATTAAGATAATTAGCATTAAAATTTAAATTCTAATATAATTAAAAAAATTTTAGGTTTGTGCTGATCATAGTATGCTATTATTTTTTTATATCATATCTTTAACCATATTATTTTGTTAGTCAACATATGTGACTACTGTGTTGTTGGTTATAGATTGATGATTGGATCAGGTTTTCATATAGAAGAGACTGAACCAATAGAAGATCTTTAAGAAGTGGTAGATAATGATCAGATAGATAAATAAAGAATAGAATTAGTAATCTATCTATTTTTATTTCTCATATCATATCCAAATAGATCATTTTTTTTAAATAGCAGCTTCATTAATCTTTGACAAATTATTCGATTATATGGTAGGAGCTGTATCTAATTTGAGATATTTAATTTTTAAAAAATAGTTTTAATTTTATTCCATCCTTTTCAAAAAAGAAAACTACTTTAGCACGTATTCTGTTATTAATTAAATTTATTTTATTTCAGATGAAGTACGTTGTTCAAGAAGTATTAGATTTCCTTCAGCATGTTATGCGGAGTGGCCACTGTTAAGGCTATTAAGTCTCATTAAGAGGACAGGGCTGGACGAGGTTCTCTAATCCTATTCTTGAGATAATTGGTGGTCACAATAGATCTGCAAAGGTCGCAGTGATACAGGACAACAGCCAACCCAAAAAACATCTAATCTAATCTTACATATTGTTTAATTACAGAATTACAAAGGCCTTTTCTAAAATAGAGTTAAATTATAAATTGGATATATGTAATTAAACAATCCTGAACCATATACTCTTGGCGGTTCCCATTTCTTGAACATTGACTTATTTTTAAACAAAAAAAAACCTTTTTCTTCTTTAAAAAAAACAGCCATTATTGAATGTTACACAGTTAAAATTTCAAACTCTTTAAACTTCCCTTTACATGAATCTCTCATTCTCATGTTACAAATTGTACGTCTTACTCTTTTTTGTTCTATAAGTACTTTATCCAGTTTCCTACTACTGTCATAAATTAATATCCCATACGTGAACTTAGCTTCAAAACTTGCGTGGTATACAATTTTAGATATTTAACCTTTAGATATTTTGATATAACAAATATACTGTAACACACTGAGCTTAATTTCTCACAAATACAGTTTATATTTTGTTCCCAATCTAAATGGGAATCAATCTCAATACCAAAGAATCTTCTCCCATTGCCAATTCGAATATCGGAGCCGTTTAGGTTTATGCTATCTGGTGAATCAATTCTTAAAAAGCAGTATATTTGTTTTGTCTTTTTTTTAATATTTGTCTGTTGTTATAAAATTAATTCTGAATATCTAACATTTTATTATTTAAACGGAGAATATCATCCATGTCTCAAATGTGGTCAAAATGGTAATAACCAAAAGAAAACACGAAGTCTAGTACCACACAAACTAATTTATTATCAAATTGTAACTGACAACTAGTTTCGACCTCTATGGGTCATCATCAGGTCTAAAAAACAATATGAAAAGGTAATAATATGTAATCAAAAGTAGAAAAGATTAACAACTTACCAATAAAATATTCAAATTTATAAAATAATACAATCCATGGAAAAACAGATTAAGTGGTAAAAGGTTCCAGACACATCCAGATAAATGTGGAATACAAAAGGTGTGTAATTGAGCAAATTACCGGTAATAGGTCCAGATATGATACATAGTCAGTAAAATTTCTGTGGTGGTACCAAAATCAAATTGTTAAAATATGTACTATTAATTTAAAACAAAATTGAAACATTGAAATAAGTAAAAGCATCACCATTAACTAGGGTGGTAGAAAACCCACGTGAAAAGAGGAAGATAAAACTTATTATGAAATAAGAGTGCCTGGTAATGAAAGGTGGTGATATAAAAACCAGATGATCACCGGCAGATAAGTGCAAAAGGTGTGAATTTAAGAGATAACTTAAAGAATTATGGTCACAAATGGATATGAAAAGCGGTGGAGGGTAAGTTACAGTAAGAAAGGTGATGTTAGAACTTCTGAGATGTGGAAGTGTTGTATAGTAGCAGAAAGGAACATACCAAAAAAGTGAACTAGTATGGTGTTTAAAACACTGGGACAAAAAGTAAGTAAGTATCCACATATCCAGAAAGGTAACCATAATGCTGCACGTTCTTAATGTCTTCGTGATCGTACAATGTTTCAAATATAGACGAGACGAAATCCATAACAGTACACAAACACTAATAATACTTGGTTCAAAGGAAACACCCGGTGTTGAAGAAAGCAATTTAAATTGGACGTTGAACATATAATGTGTAACAATGGTGGATAAAGTATTAACTGTTATAAAGAACCGGGAACAGAAAATTACTGAGCATGTGTGGAAGCAAGTTAGCGGAAATCAATGCGAGAGAGTGACATTTAAATGAAGTTGACATGGAACCATAAATACAGTGATGTATAAAAATTAAATAGTTATAGTAAAAATTACACAAATTAAATTAAAGTAATATGGTGAACATAAACATTCGATTTCAAGAAAGTAATAACAATAAACTAATAATAGGAAGATGTTAAAACAAATATACTGAGGTTGGTTGTTTTTGCAACATGAACATAAATATGTGATCAAAAAGAAGAAATTTTAAAAAATTAAGAGCGGTAAAAAGTTTCCGTAAACTAATGACTGATTGCAAAAACAAACAAAACCAGTACGAAGGTAACACTAAGTAAATCAGTTAATATTGTTATAAACAAACAAAAGAATAAAAGATGATATAAATTATATAAGAGATAAGAGAAAACGGAGAGGGGCTACTCATGAGAAAGAAAAATGAAAACTGCTGAATTTGAATCGAATAATAGTATACCTTTTTTGGATATTTTAATATCGAGAGATGTTTTTTCTTCCAAATTAAATTTTCAAATTTACAGAAAACCCACTAATACAGATTGCGTCATAAATTATTTTTCTTCTCATCCTTTTAACCATAAAACAGCGTCTTTTCAAAGCCTGTTACACAGAGCCTTTTCCATACCGATGTCACAACAACACTTTTATGAAGAAATTGACATCCTTAAACAAATTGCTGTCAATAATAATTTTCCCTTAAACATTTTCAACAAAATCTATTTTCAACTTTTCTATAAATTCAAACTTTGTCATAGCATGTCTGTCTCTACCTCAGACCATTCTTTCTTAGGCTCTATTCCTTTTTTAGGCTCCATTTCCTACAAAATTCAAAAAATACTTAGAAAACATAACATCTCAATAGCTTTCAAAACAATACATAATCTCAGAACCTTCTTAGTTAACACTAAAGACAAAATCCCCATTTTACACAAATCTGGCATTTACAAACTCACCTGTTCAAATTGTCCCTCCTTTTATATTGGTCAAAGTGGGAGAAGACTTTCTACTCGTATTAGTGAACATATCGGTTATATTAATAAGTATAAGGACACGGACATTATTCATTGTCCCTCTGCATTTTCCAACCACATTCTTCAAGAAAAACATTCTTTTTCTCCGTCTTATACGAAACTTCTTCATTCTTGTTCCAAAGGCCCTAAAATGAACTTACTTGAAGTCTTTGAAATTAATGACAATCTTCATAATCAGAACACCACTTGTCTCAACGAACAAATTAATTCATTTGAACATTTTTTGTTTTTTGACTTACCTTTTTAACTTCGTAGTTTCATTTTCCTATCCTCCTTTTCATATTCTTTCCTTTTTTCAGTCTCTCAGTGCTCCTACTTTTCCTATGTTTGTTTTTGTGTTAATTTAAAGGTTCCATCTCTTCTTCTCTTTCAAGGTCCTATTAATCAGCAGTTTTCATTTTTCTTTCTCATGAGTAGCCCCTCTCCGTTTTCTCTTATCTCTTATATAATTTATATCATCTTTTATTCTTTTGTTTGTTTATAACAATATTAACTGATTTACTTAGTGTTACCTTCGTACTGGTTTTGTTTGTTTTTGCAATCAGTCATTAGTTTACGGAAACTTTTTACCGCTCTTAATTTTTTAAAATTTCTTCTTTTTGATCACATATTTATGTTCATGTTGCAAAAACAACCAACCTCAGTATATTTGTTTTAACATCTTCCTATTATTAGTTTATTGTTATTACTTTCTTGAAATCGAATGTTTATGTTCACCATATTACTTTAATTTAATTTGTGTAATTTTTACTATAACTATTTAATTTTTATACATCACTGTATTTATGGTTCCATGTCAACTTCATTTAAATGTCACTCTCTCGCATTGATTTCCGCTAACTTGCTTCCACACATGCTCAGTAATTTTCTGTTCCCGGTTCTTTATAACAGTTAATACTTTATCCACCATTGTTACACATTATATGTTCAACGTCCAATTTAAATTGCTTTCTTCAACACCGGGTGTTTCCTTTGAACCAAGTATTATTAGTGTTTGTGTACTGTTATGGATTTCGTCTCGTCTATATTTGAAACATTGTACGATCACGAAGACATTAAGAACGTGCAGCATTATGGTTACCTTTCTGGATATGTGGATACTTACTTACTTTTTGTCCCAGTGTTTTAAACACCATACTAGTTCACTTTTTTGGTATGTTCCTTTCTGCTACTATACAACACTTCCACATCTCAGAAGTTCTAACATCACCTTTCTTACTGTAACTTACCCTCCACCGCTTTTCATATCCATTTGTGACCATAATTCTTTAAGTTATCTCTTAAATTCACACCTTTTGCACTTATCTGCCGGTGATCATCTGGTTTTTATATCACCACCTTTCATTACCCGGCACTCTTATTTCATAATAAGTTTTATCTTCCTCTTTTCAATTTGATAATAAATTAGTTTGTGTGGTACTAGACTTCGTGTTTTCTTTTGGTTATTACTATTTTATTATTTGCCATTATTTGTAATTTTTTCCTTCACTTACAATGAAATTGGTGTCATTAGCATAATTAATCAAGTTATCTTGCGGTGTTATTGATGTGCTTAAATCATTCAAATATATTACTATGAGTATAGGCCCAAGAATACTCCCTTGCGGGACTCCTATATTTGTATTTATCATATCTAAATGAGCAATTTTATCATCTTGTTTTATTGGCACTAGTTTCCTATTATTGTAAGATTTTATTGAATTTAAAGCTGTTCTCCTAATCTCCTAATGTCATAGCTCTTTCTAGCTTGGTTAAAATTATTTCATGATTTAAACATTCGTATGCCTTTGATAGGTCCAAAAATAATCCCAATACCATAAGACCCTTTTTCAGTCTATTTAAAATATTCTGAATGAATTCGAAACATTCTGTTTTTGTAGATTTTTCTTGTATGTAACCAAGCTGACGATCACTTAAAAGTTGGTTGGCTGTTAAAAAAGTAACTAAATGTGTTGACATTATTAATTCAAAAACTTTTTATATACTGGTTTTATAACAACTATTTTTAGCTAATCTGGCAAAACTCCATACATTAGTGAGTTGTTAAGGATGTTGACTGAAGGTTTTATACTACTTATGCATAATTTTAACATTCTGGCAGTTATTTCATTTATTCCGCTTCTGATTTTATTTTTTATTTACCAACGACCATTTCCATTTCATCCATTGGTTGTAAAAACATTGAACAGTTTTCCTGTATTTTACATTAAAATTTAGGATTATGAAAGGTAGAACTTAAATTCTGAATAATGTTACCAAGTTAATGTTAAAGGCGTTGTGGATCATCCTTAACTAAAATGTGCTTTGTTTTTGATGTTGAACCCATTATATCATTTACAATATCCCATACAGTTTTCGATTTATTTTCAGTTACCTCTATTTGCTTCTCATAGTTAGTTTGTTTACATAACCTTTATTACCTGCATATAAACATCCTTGTATTTATTATTGGCGCAACTAATACCTAGTGAAAAAGAATATTCAGCCGATTTCTGGATAAGTGGAATTATCTTTAAAATCCAATTCTTAGCTAATTTTTTTATGTTGTACTTTTTAAACCCATTGAGAAAACTCTTTCACAAATCCAATTATTTTTCCACCTCAAATCAGATTTGTTTACTGAAGTAATGGGGTGTGATGGCACCGTCCTTATTTTATTTAGTTTTCCATTATATGGATGATGTAAAACTTGTTGCTGTTGTCGTTCAAAATCCTTTGTTTTCTTTTGTTACATCTTTTTTGCTGCTCCGAGAGGTGGAAAATTGTAGTGTTTATATTTCAAATTTCCAATAAGCCTGTATAATAAAGCTGTTTTATTTTGCTCAAATTTTGTTGCTGATGCGTGTTTATTTAATTTATTTTGTAGTAATAGAGCTAATTGTTAAAAAACAAATGAAATATTCTTCTGAATATTATTTTGTGACCCAATAAATTTCATAGAGAAATTCCTGTAAGGATAAGTGTAGGTATTATTTTTTGTCAATATGTACATTAATTTAGGGGGACACAAATATTTGGGTCAAGGCTTGTTAGTATAACAAAGAATCTTGTATTTATGTTTAAAAAATATAAATCCCAGGGCAACATATATATGTAGTTTCTCTAGCAATGCAAGTCAAAGTCTAAATGTCGCTGTCGTTTAGATAACAGTTAAATCATGATTTATAACCTTCATGATTTGATTTAAAAAAAAAAATTAATTTTATACGTATTTTGAAAATTCTCGCATTAATAACACGTTCAATTTGAACATATAAATCTAAATAAATGTGTTTATTTTCAATATGAAATAATTTATTTGATGTTTATTTGTTGAAGTATTTTTATATAATAGATTATTTATCCCACAATAAAGAGTTTGGGTCAATTAAAAAAAAATAAGTTTCTAACTCATCAGAATAATGAAGTAGTTAGCGGTTATGAAAAAACCTTCTATATGCATCGAAAATTGCACTTGAACTTTTTATGTTAGTATACATTACGGTATATTTTATTTAAACGAATTCAAGTTTACAATGGCATATTAGTATTAAAAAAAATGATTTGGAGGCCTAGAGCTAAAAGGATTAGATTATATTACATTACTTATTTTATTAACAATTTCTTTACGAAAGTCTTTTTATGCATTCTTTAACTACTTTCTTCCATTTACTTCTGTCCAATGCTTTTTCTTTCCAGTTCTCAATGTTACTTCTTTACAAATCTTCATATACGTTGTCTTTCCATCTCTTTCTTGGTCTACCTTTTCTTCTCTTTTTTATTTCGGCATTCTTTCTTTTCCCATTCTTTCGATGTGTCCTAAATATCGTATTCTCTGAGATTTAATTACAGTCGTTATTTTTGGATATTTACATACAAAGTTTGGCCCTTTTACATTTGTCCACCACCTGCTTTGTATCCACTCAGGTGTCCGTCCGTCGGGATTTCGGATTGTCGTATTAACACTTTCGATTGAAAAACTTTTCATCCATATTAACGACGACAACAATTGTCCGTAAAAATTGGCAACTTTCAACCCTTATAGCTACTAAGGTGTCGGCCTGAGTGGGAACGTAAATACCTGTGTTGAATGATTATGTTGCAAAGAAGAAATGTCATATAACGGATGAAGGCGAAATTTGGTTTTAGCTCTCCTGCTATAGAGAATGAAAGATAGGAAGTTCTGTTAGGTACTCTTTTTTTTTGTGATGTCACCACACCTCATCCGAATCTAACATTAAAAGCATCGTTTATTTGTTTCTGTTATAATAACTAATATTATTTTTTCTTTTCAGAAAGTTATGAGTGGTCACAAGCGGAATAGAGTGGTGGGTCCAGAGATAACTCCATGTTGCACAGCAATTCAATTTCAAAATTTACAGTTATTTTATATGCAGAGTAATAAGACTTTGACGACGAAATTATTATCGAATATGATAGTAGATAGTTGTGGATGTATGTAACTAAAGTGAATTAGAAAATATTAGTTTATTTTTGACAGTATTGTAACTAGTGATATCTGAAGATCCCAGTGAAACCAAGAAGTCAATTTTCAGGCTCAAATATAACTAAAGAAATAACATAACCAACATTTACATAGTGAGTGTCTTTTGCCGTTATTAGACAATGATATCTAAAGAGTCGTTTTCTAGTAGTTTACAGTTTTTGTCATGTCTCGGTTGTAGTTTATTACATCGTTTTGTTTAAATTCTATGTATCCTTGATCTGTTCGATACACTGAAATTACAAATAAACTAAATGATGAAATTCAATCTAAGCAACGGTAGGATATTACTGTACTTTTGCTCCTATTAAAGTTCAATAATACAAACATAATCATCTGATTAGTTTAGTGAGAATTCGAGGAAGGACGAATATAAAATTTTTTGTTATATTATAGACTATTATATTTTTCTGTACAAATAAGTATGGATTCATTCATACAATGTAGGTAGGTACTGTTTATATTTAATTCCAATTTAAAGTTCTTTTCAATATTTTCAAGTATTTGAGGTAATAACTTTTTTTCTTTATGTATTTACCTATTCCTAGTTTCCTTGTAATATTTTTCTCCTTATAGCTTCTCTTGCTTCAGTTCTCTATAGTCTCATATTTTTAATGACCCTAATGTAATTTACTTCCATTCTGTATAAGATTGATAATCACTTAAAATAGATTGTCATGAATTGGGTTAGTGTTAAAGATTTTCCTAAGCACTTTCCTTTCCCATACTTCTAGCATACTAATATCGCTTTTTCTTAAGACCCATACTTTACTGGCGTAAGTTACTACTGGCCTTATCATAGTCAGGTACATGCGTATCTTTAACTTTCTTGAAATTAATTTGTTTCTAATCAAATTATTTAGACTGTATAGACATCTGTTACCTTTTAATATTCTTGCCCTAATTTCATCTTTTGAATCAGACTTTCTTGTAAACGTCGTACCCAAATACACAAAACTGTCCACTTCTTCAAATTTATATTCTTTGCCATGCCTGGTCCTTATCGTTATATAGCGACCCCTCTGAAAGTCACTGTCAGTCCATGCCATATATTTAGTTTTCTCCGCATTTATTTCAAGCCCTAAATCCCGACCTGCTTCTTCCAGTGCTACTACAACTTTTGAAGCTCTGCTTTACTTCTGCATACAATTGCCAAGTCATCAGCGAAACCCAAACATTGGTGCTTCTTCGTATAGAGCATTCCCGATCTGTTAATATTTGCACTTCTAATTACTTCCTCTAGGGCAAAGTTAAACTGCACAGAAGAAAGCGGATCCCCTTGCCGCAGTCCGACTTCCACATTAAATTTACTTGAGGTCACTCCATTTATTTTGATTCGATTTTCAGTCTGCTGTAACGTGATTTTGACTAATCTAACAAGTTTTTGTTATACCCCGAGTTTTTCTAAGATTTTATAAAGTTTTTGCCTTTTGATCATATCATATGCCTTTTTAAAGTCAATAAATAAAACGTGGGTTTGTTTTTGATGTTGGTAACTTTCCGCTTGCAGCTCTCTTAGTGTATATATTTGGTCAACAACTCCCCTGCCCCCTCTAAAACCGCATTGATATTCCCCTATTATGTCATTCATCTTTTTGGATAGCCTATTTTTTATACATTTTGCAAGTATTTTGTATGCTACATTTTGCAGGGCTATCCCCCTGTAATTTTGACAGTCAGTTCTATGACCTTTTTTGTACAAGGGACTAATCAATGGTTCGCTCCAACTTTCCGGCATTTCTTCTTTGGCCCAGATTTCCTTTATTAGTTTGTACATTTCTTCTTTTAACTGTTCTCCCCCATACTTTATCATTTCAGTGGTTATCTCGTCTCCTCCTGGGCTCTTATTTGTTTTCAGGCTCATTAGTATGTTTCTGACGTCTTCCATCGTTGGTACCTCATTTTCCGTTTCTATTTGGTTTTCTACAAATTCAAGTTCATCTTCTTCCTCTTCTCCTCCATTCAGTAATGTTTCGAAGTATTCTCTCCATCTTTCTAATACTTTTTCTTCTCCAGTGAGAAGCTCTCCCGTTTCGCTTTTGATGACTGTCATATTATTTTGCTGGCTTTTACTTTCTTTTTTAATACTTTGATACAGGTTTCTAATTTGCTTATTTTTATAATGCTCCTCAATCTCCTTTACTTGTTGTTCTTGTAATTTCCGCTTTTTGTCTCTTAGTAGAATCTTACACTTCCTTCTCTGCTCGTCATAACTACTTTTTGATTCTGCCGTTCCTTGCTTTAGCATTTCCAGACACCGCTTATTTCTTTCCGTGAGCTCCTTTTCACATTCTTCATCATACCATTTTTTATTTTTACCTGCTTTGTTGTTCCTTGTACATTTTCCACAGCACAATTTCATTTTCCCTTTTAATAATTCCCACCTTCCGTTCAGATCATAACTTGCACTTTCATCCACATTATTAAGATCGGTTAGCTCTTTATTTAACATATTTTTGTAATCGGTTTTCTCTTTTTCACTACTCAGTCTACTTGGTCCTTTCCGTGAGTGTTTTTCTCTTCTTCTGTTTCTTTCTATTGGTATTATGGGTTTAAATTTTATTCCTACCATAAAATGGTCGCTATCTGCATCAGGCCCCCTGTAACTTCTCACTTTTTTTATACACGCTTGCTCGTCTTTTTCAATCAGCACATGGTCTATTTGATTTATTGTTTTTCCGTCGGGTGACCTCCAGGTTCCCTTATAGATATCTTTACTTTCAAAATATGTACTTTTAATAATTAAGTTTTTTTCCTTCGCAAAATCTATTAATAATTCTCCATTTTTCGATGTATCCATATGCTTACTAAATTTACCAATAGTTTTTCCATATACAACTTCTTTACCTATTTTGGCATTCGCATCTCCAAGAACTAATTTTAGATCGTATTTCGGTATTTTTTCAAATTCTGCATCTAGTTTGCTATAGAATTCCTCTTTTTGTTCCAAGGTTTTTTCCTCAGTGGGAGCATAAAAGTTGAGGATACTTATTTTTTGATATTTTCCTCTAAGTCTTAAATAGCTTATTCTCTCCGAAATAGGTCTGAATTCAACTATGGCTGCTCTAAGAATTTTACTTACTATAAAGCCAGCTCCCAGCATCCTATCATTACCGGCACTATTAAAAAATACGTAATCTTCTATTTCTATTATTTCATTCCCTAGTTGTTTTGTTTCCTGGACCGGACCAGATCAAAATTAAACTTTTTACATTGTCTTATTAAATGTAGCAGAGCTCCTGTTTCATACGTTCCTCTCACATTCCATGTTCCCATTAATATTTCTTCTTTTACTTTATATTCCAAAAGCTTTTGATTTCGTTTTAGTTTATTCGTATTTTGTGTTTCTTCATTCATATTCCAAGTACATAGATTTTTAATAATATTTTCGTTATCCTTGTCCGTTGCTGTGTCGTTCTCTGTATTTCCGTCCCTTTGTTTTTTCACTTGTTTTTTGGTAACTTTATTAACATTTCCTTATCATTATCCCATTTCCACATTTCATTTTCTATGAACAGCCTTTTAAATCCTATTTTAGTATTTAACCCTTTTTTCTGTTCCTCATTTGCTCTCTTCCTAATCTTGTTCTGTATTTCACGGTCTCCTTTTGATAAATCGTCCTAAATAAATATTTTCTCATCCTTTTTATATCTTAGCTTGCTTTTGTTCTGCATTATTTTCCTTTTCTCGTTCTCATTTTCCATTTGCACTAAACATGTTCTTTCACCCAGTTTAACAACTTCTTTCAATTCTACTTTTACTTGTAATTCCTGTATCATAAATTTTTGGATTTGTTCTTTTAGTGTTTCCTGCTCGCTCGTATCTACCTTTAAACCTTGTATTACTATATTCTTTCGTCGTTTCTCATTTTCCAATCGCTCTATTCTTATCCCTATCTTTGACATAGTGTGTTTCATCCTCTCATTTTCAACTTTTAATGCCTGGTTTTCCTTTCTTAATTCCTTAATTTCTTCTCTGTATTCCTTTTGCTCTTCCTTTATTTCTTTTAGTTCTTTCGTTACGTTATCCATTTTGACTCCCATCCCCTCCAGCATTTTTTTCATGAGTTCAATGTTTTGTTCCATGTTCTTGTTCGCTTTTATTGGAGACCTCCCGATTTTTTTACTTCTTCTGAATACTTGTTCTTCCTCGTTTTCCTCTGTACCCGCTTTTCTCTTCTTATCTTCTGAACTGTAACCGTCACTATCTTCACTCCTTCTCATTTATTTAATTTTGCCAGTGAGTAGTTCAAATTACCTGTTTTTTTTTGTCATTTCTCACAGGAGCTTACCGCGAAAGAAGATTAACCCAAGTCAACCCTTCGGAGGTTATCACTTCTATCGGTCCTCTTGACTTTTTCCCCGTTCTATGATCTATTTTATGTAGATACCTCAATTTTCTGCTATTTTCCACAATCCGGCAACCCTGCAAATAATTTTGATGGTACTTACTCTGATATCTTCAGTTTACCAGTTTTTGTCCTTTTATTTATCGCTTTGTTTGTTTTTGTTTTTACAAGCAAAATTCATGAAAACTCGATTTCTATAGTTTCAATGCGGATTTTATTTATTCTGTACCCGCTTTGTTGTTCAAAATCACTACACTAGCACTTTTCACGATTAAATTCTCACTACAACTTCCGAAATTTCGACTTTATTGTAGGTGAAAAATCAAACCACATTACTTCGATAAATGCTACGTTGCCTACCCGACTTACCAAATACCAATAAAATATATTATTTCTCTCTCTTCAACAACCTTTTTGCATCCACTCCTGGACATAGGTCTCTCCTTATCGTTTCCATTCTATCCAGTCCTGTGCTATTTGAAACCACTTTCTTCCTACATTCTCTCTTATGTCATCTATCCATCGCCTTTGTGGACGTCCTACACTTATTTCAGTTTCCCTAGGTCTCCATTGCACAATTCGCTTTGTCCATCTTTCGTTTTCCTGTCCCACTCAATCCATTTCTGAAGAGCCATATATTCTATGACATCATCCACCCTTGTCTCTTTTCTGATTCCTCATTTTCAATATGTTCTCTTTTGCTTACTCCCAGCATACTTCTCTCAATTGCTTTTTGAGTTATTCTTAATATGTTATACTTTCCATAACATAAGTCATAACTGGAAGACTGCATGCGTTGAAGACTTTATTTTTTAGGTTGATAGAGATACAGATTCTTCTAGTTATTAAATAGATTAATAGAGGCAAATGTGAAACAAAAATTGGCGATAATCTTTTTGTTCTTTAAAAAAGTTTACACCCCCGAATTCGCAATATTTGATGAAAATTAGAACATATTCTAATTTCGGAAGTTTGAAATAGTTTCCTTGAATAAATTCATGAACTTCTTCATGTTAAATTAGAGATTTAATAACGATATTAGAATAAATCTCTAGGTAAATGTTTTGTGTAAACCGAAAATAACGAATCATAAAAATTGAGCAGCTGTTTTCGGTAGAATAATTTCAATTGTGTTCGTGAGAAGTGAGTGTGATATTAGATTAGTAGAATAATAGGTGATTGATTGGTTGATAATTTATTTTTTTATGTATTGGTTAAGTGTATGTATTATTTATTTAATATTATTATTTGTATTATGCTATAAAATTTTCGATTACTAGATAATATTGTAAAACAATGCAAAAGAATAGAATTAAAAATCCGCAAATATAAATCGTAAGCAAAAAATAAGTAGTTTATTTTTCATACCTATAGAAAAGTAAATAAAAAAACATACATATTCCAGTAAATTTAGATCAACAAGTGGGTCGCTTCGAAAAAATTCCAAGAAAACTATTAATTGTTGGAATTAATTCGTAGCATTTTTTTATTAAAAATCACGATTTATTTGAAATAAAAATAAAAAATAACATTATTTAAAATACTGCCCAGCGCTTGCTACTACTTTTTCCCATCTTGCAGGTAGTAGTCCTTGGAGGTAATCCATGAACGAATCCAGTTTTGGCAATCTTCATAAGATGTTAAATTTTCCCCTGATTAACCATGAGCCATTGATCGAAATGGGTGGTATTAATCCGAAGAGGAAAATACAGGGGTGGGTTAAGACCTTCCATTTCAATGTTTCCGGATATGTTTTTACTGGTTTCGCCACGTGAGGTCGAGTATTATCGTACAGCAAAATAATTATATCGTGCCGTTTGCTTGATTCCAGCGGTTTTTCCATCAATGCACAACTCAAACGCATCAATTGTAGATAACGGGTAGCAATCCATATTTATGGTTTCATTGGGTTTTAACAATTCATAATATACCACACCTTGTTGATCCTACCAAATACAAAGACGGAGCTTAGATCCATGAATATTGCGTTTTGCCACTGATGATGATGGTTGGTCTGCGTTTTAGTGTGTCGTAATACCTATATCCATTTTTCCATCATCAGTAACAATACGATATAAGAAATTCTTTTGTACCGTTTAAGTAGTAGTTCAAAGGTCATCAAACGTCTTTCAATGTCTCTCCGTTTTAATTCATATGGGACCCAATTTCCTTCCTTTTGGATCATTCCCAAAGCTTTAAAGCGTTTTCCTATTTTTGATAAATTAATCCCCAACGATGTAGACAACTCTTGAAGTTTTTGACATGAATTTTCTTCAAGTAAATCCTCCAATTCTTTATCTTCAAATTTTTTTAGCTGTCCAGTTTGTTCCTTGTCGTCTAAATCAAAATCACCACATTTAAAACGCGCAATCCACTTCCGACAGGATCGATCAGCTAAAGCATGTTCACCGTAAACTTCCACTAAAATCCAATAATTTTCGCACTACCTTTATTCATATCAAAATAATGTAACAAAACTCCTAGCAAAAACACTATATTTGGAATAAATTTCGACATAATTAAAAAGCTGCCACTTGTTGTTATTAACAATTAAGAACAAGATGTGTCGTGAAAATAACACCCAATAACAGCTGATTTACGATCAATTTGTTTCCGTAGGTAATAACAGAACCCTCTTATAACCACTCCATCTCTCCTCAAATGGTACGAATTAATTCCAACACCTAGTAATTTTTTGTACGCACTTTTATTTATAAATTGTTAATGCAAAAAGTTGATATCATGTTCTCTTCGAAAGTTATTCAAAGTCAAAGTTCACAAAAATCTGTTTTTCTCTAATATCTTTATTCTTATTGGTCATCATGAAATGCGGTTTCCTCCTCTTGGCAGTATCCACAGATGTCTTCGTCTGCCAAGTTCAGCTGACTCACGTATTTTCTGAGCCGACAATGTCCTTTTAAGAGACTGACAATCATTTTGACATCGTTTTGCAATTGTGATATCTGTTCTGCACTAAATTTCGCTGAGTGTCCTTTTATGAAGACTTGGGTATGTCGTTTCCTCGATGATTTTTCCACGATTCCTTGGCCTTTTTAGCGTCAATCAAGATGTAACGGAGGTCAGTAACGGGCGGATAAACTAAATTAAGCTAACTATAAACCAAAAGAAGACACCTTGATGGATGGTACATAGAGCGTCACCTTATTTTTATAAAAATAATGACAAATGGACTAATACGGATGAAGAAAATACCATTTTATCAAAAGCTTTGTAGATTGATTGCCACACACTTACTGTTCGTTTCTTAGTGTTTATTAATGAACTCGTTAAATGAAAGAAAGCTTTAAGATTTTAGATAACCATATTAACGATAACAACAACATACCACTTACAAAGTGAACAAGTTGCTTTTTTTGGTTCAGTTCTGTAATTATGATTCTTTAGAATTGTCAAAAAAAAAGTGAACAAAGCTAATCTTATAAATACAGCAAAAATTTTGTAAGATCAATAATTACTACAAAAAAATATTTAGAACTTCTAGCTGATCATATAACTGGGTTGAAACCCTGGGGTCTTATTTCTCATTTCTCTGAGGTCTGTTATTCTTATTCTATAAGCTGAGAAAACAGTGGTTGCTTAGATACCTCGCATAGTATGATCACCGCTTTCTTAACACAAAGCCGTAAAACAAATTCACCAAACTTTATGCTATATAGTGGATACTTTGCTTTGTTTACAGATTACTAAATGAATTAAATAACTACGGTATCCACGTTAGCCATATAAAAAACACAAACGAACTAAGAAAAACTTATACTGATCTATACTATCGAAAACTGAAGTAACACTCTTTACGAAATAGATCTGACCAGCCACTATGTAAGGAAAGGTTAGATAAGATAAGATCAAGAATTCAGGCGAATGCTCTATTTATGCTAATGTATGGGAGCGTGGTCTATCCATGCTTCTACGTGCTAAAAGATTTATAACAGCTACAGCTGTAACAACGTCACCGACGGTCGCCCTGAGCTGTCCAAATTCTTAGCAATTTATTCACGTAGTTACAATGGTTTCTGCTGCACTCTAACGTAGAAAGGTATATTCTTCGAAACGAAAGGAGAGGGGTTCTTAACGCGCAAAAGGACGAGAATTCTATAAAAAAGCCTTTTAATAACTTCTATATAAATAGAAACAAAAGAGATGGTTAAAAAACAGAAAGACTTTGTTTTGTATTTAAAAATAGGAATAAATATACAGGGTAAAATAAAAATAATTATGAAATATTTAATGGCACTCGCTGGTCATGTATATTTGTAGCCACAAAGGCCATTGTCATGCAATAATTTGAAATCTAAGTATAATATCTTCTGACAGGAAGCGGAAAGGTTTTGTGGTATCTTATTTTAAGGTTTTGTAGTTTCTATTATTTACTTGTTACTAATTAATAAATAACCTATTTATCAATTGAAACGAAGGATGCTGATACAAACCCCGACAGTGTTCTAAAAGCCGATAATACAGTCTGGGTTTGTAGTGGAGACTGTTTTATGAGGTACATGCCGAGAAAGACGAGTTCCAAGTCGCTTTGGATTTTCATCGAAATTCGTTTATAAAAAGCAACGGCTTAGTGTGCTATCTTCTTATAGTTACAGGGGTTTCCATTATATACTTGTTACTAGTTTATCAATAACCTACTTATTTTTAATTCCGACATTTTTTCAATTTCTCATTTAATATATTCTTGTTTGTACACTTTTTAAAAAATTTCAAAATTTTCAAAATTTTTAAAAATCCCATAAGAGATATCTCAGATAATCGTTTCCAGATATAAAGAGAATATTTAAATATGTATAAATCCAAGATTTAGTTGGTGAATCATTAATATTTTTTTTTAACTTTAGTGAATACATTGATGAATGATTTACTAATCGAAACTTGGCTTTATTCAGTAAAGAACTTGATAATAATTAATTACAAATATGTCAGAATTAAAAATAAGTTAGATTATATATAAAGCAGTAACAAATCTATATATATATATATATATAATATGCCTGTAGAAATGTAAGTATATGTTTGTACGCGCATCACATGAAAACTATACTGATCCTAATCGAATGCGGTTTTCAAAGACGTAGGTATTTGTCTTCTTTTAACTTAACATCTGGTGTATAAAACTTTCTTCCCCCACCCCTTTAACGGGGTAAGGAAAGAAATTTTTATACAAAAATCAACACGCCACGCGAACGACGTCGCGAGTACATCGAAATAGAACCCAAAAATGTGGTTAGATTTTTTTGTCTGTCTGTCTGTATGTTTGTGCGCGCATCACATGAAAACTACTGATCCGATTCGAATGCGGTTTTCACAGATGTATTTGTCTTCTTTTAACTTAACATCCGGTATGTAAAAATTTCTCTCCCATTCCTTAAATGGGGTGGGGCAAGAAATTTTTATACAAAAATCACACGCCACGCGAATGTCGTTGCGAGTACAACTAGTATATAATATACTAGCTGACCCGACGAACTTCGTTTCTCCTAATTAATATTGTTTTTTTTTTCATTTTCCATTTTTTCTAATTTTTACGATTTTTACTTTTACGCAATTCCAATCACTTCTAGTCAATAGATTTTGTTCATTTCCGATCGCTTTTACTAACTTCCGATCATTTGAGTAGATTTATATCTACTATTCAGCTGGTTTGCAGGTCACGACTTCGGGAAAATTTCACTACAGTTTTTCGTTTTGGGCCCCCCTGACCTCAAAAACACCTTCCGTTCAAAAGTTTATATATATATTTATATATATATATATATATATATATATATATATATATATATATATATATATATATATATATATATGTATATATATATATGTATGTATGTATGTATGTATGTATGTATGTATGTATAGTTCCGATATAACGAAATGTGTGGACACGATAGCGGTCGCATTTCTTAACGGATCGAAATGAAATTTGGTACAAAAATCAATCGTCCCAAAATCTCGGTCGAGTTCGTTAATGGGCCAAATCGGTAAGGCTGTTTGGGCGTGACATCAAATCAAAATGGAAAAAAATATTCGTAACTTTTTTACTTCACCCTGTACAAAAAAATGTTAGGGGACTTTTTTGTTTGTCTTAAAGAGACCTGCAACTTTTATTAAAAACATTTTTTTTTAAAACGTATACTTTTAATATATTTAATTAATATAAATCTACTGATGCGCCTGGCTTACCAAGCGCCATTTTTTTACTCATTTTAGATTACTTTTACTCACTTGGGTACGTGCTGAAAAACAAATTGGTTGAAGTTTAGAGATTAAAAATCAGATATTGGAATGATTTTTTTATGTTGTAGCGATCAAAAATGTAAAAAAATATTTATTAATAAAAAAAAAATAAAAAAAAAAATAAAAAATAAAATAAAAAAAAACTCCAACCCCGTGCAGACTGGAAACCACTATAATACTCATCAATAAGTGTATACTTAACCCCTTATATAATTGCGCTACAAAACCACTACAATCAAATTGTCAAACTTACGTATTAGTTTCATGTAACAAATATTTATATCCCTTAATTTTTAAATTTACAAACCAAATGTTAATTATAAATATATAATAAACAGTAATAAGACTTTTTAATTATTTAAAATATCATTTTTATATATATATATATAAAACAACCTTAATTAAAATTGACAGGTAATTGTCATGTATCAAATTATTTATATAAATGTATATTAATAAAACAATTATTAATGATAATATTCATGTAAAACTTAATATATAAGTATTAAAATTAAAACAAACATTTTACTACTGAATGTCAATGCCTATATTAGCTTTAAACTGTATTAAAAACTTTGAGGTGAAGAATACAATTGGGTACACTTTTGATAGTATTTTTTATTATATTACAGGACTTTTCAATCATTAAACGCATATAAAACAAGATATAAAAGTATTAAAACAAATTATAACACGTATTCATAAATATACCAACTCTTAACAATTTATTTACTAAAACATTGCAATGTTTACATATTTAAAAACTTAGTAAATAAACTTCTGTCAATGAAACGTCATTTCTTAGAATTATAATAATGGCCGACTGACTTTAGCCAATAGGAAATTAGGTCAAATACTTTGTTTCTATCGAAACGGTAATGAACTGTCATTTCTTGGAATTTTAATAATGGCCGACTGGCTTTAGCCAATAGGAAATTGGGTCAAATACTTCGTTTCTATGGAAACGGTTGGAATGTGCTCTATTTAAATTCTAAGAATTTATAGAATTCTTAGAATTTAAAGAGATTTCTAAAAAGGGAATTCCGTTATTTTAAATATTTAATTTTAAAAGAAAAAATGAGGAATTGTGTAAATATATGATAATATTACAAGGTAAATAAAATAATAAAAAAATTATAAATTTTTAATGGTTTGATTTAATCTATATCTATATATATATATATATATATATATATATATATATATATATATATATATATATATATATATATATATATATATATATATATATATATATTCAGCTTTGATACATAGTCAGTCCAGACATAGTAAAGTGAATGCACAATCCCGAGCCAGCAAAACAGTCCCGAGCCATATATGTGGCTCCGGATGGTTTAGCGCATTTTTCTACCTTAAATTGCATAATGTATACACTAATGCAGAAGAAAATAAAAGTTAATGGCATTATCTAACGCACATGATAGCCACTTGTCCATATTTGAGCTGTCAATAGTCAAAAAGTTAAAGACAAATTTGAACTAAAGTGGCTCAACTTTGTACGAAATGATTTTGTTAGTTTCCAAGAAATCCGCATAAAACTATATACAAGCGCTGGTTGCTTCTATTTGTATACGTTTCGAAATGCACAATCCCAAACCACTTCTATTGGCAACATCGCTCGTTATCAGCATTCATAAAATATTGTTTAAGTAACGAAAGTAACATTTTTTGTAGTGAGAGGCTTACGAGTATAAAAAATGTTTTTCGGCGAGTAAACTACTAGATTGATTCTACAACTCAAAATATTTAAAAAAGGGACAATGAACATCTATTTTATTATACAGAGTGGCTGAGACCAAGTGTTACCAAATGAAACCGCTGTATTTTTTTTGAATTTTGATTAGTTTTTATTGAAATTTCGTGAAACAAATTACATTTAATGAAAAACATGTTACGGCTTGATATGACATCCTTTGGCTCTGATTATTTGATTCAGTCTTCCATAGTAAGCATTGCATGCTGACCGAAAGTGAGCTTGCGGAATTTTATTCCATTTTCGAACAAGAGCTGACTTCAATGCAACAACACTTTCGTATTTTTTAGTGGCCACCTTACTCTCCAAAATAGACTATATGGAGAAATCCATGGGATTCAAGGCCGGTGAATATGGTGTAATGTTCAACGGTTTGTACCAAAGTGCCTACGTGCTTAAGGTAGCAAAGCATCGTTAGGGATCTTTTGGCGGTACACCTCTTGGTTTACTTTGACTCCTTGTTCGATGAAAACCAGAGGAGTGTGTCTATTCGCAGTTATTGCAGCCCAAACCATAACAGAAGCTGGTGATTGCTTGGTTATGGCAACACTTGTGTCCAAATTATCGTTGGACTTGTGCTCTAACCAAACATGATTATTTTGTTTATTCACATACTCTTGAATGGGGAAAATTTTCTCATCAGAAAAGACAATCACGTTCCGCAAAGACCTTCAATGCTCGAGTTCTTTCAAGCCTAACTTTTTTTGTGCCTCTGTAAAATCTTTTTGTATCTTGTAGGGCCTTAAATGTAGTGCATTTTTCAATATGTTTTAAATGCTATATCGTGAAACAAGCAGACGTGCTGCTAGTTGATTGGCACTTTGACGAGGATTTCGTTGTATTCGTTTCTTCACATAATTTCTTCTTCGACCACCTTTTTTGCTTTAAGCGATGCTACCAGTTTCGTTTTATCGAGTTATGGTTCGATATTTGATACACAAACATTTTATTCACATTTGAATAATGGAGCTGACAAACTATTGCTGTTTGTGAATTTCCAGCCAAATACAATGCAATTACAGTATTACGTTTGAATTCCATTACGATTTTTTTAAGAAGATATTAATTTTGAACAATTCTTTTTTGACCACATGTAAACAACTAACCAAACTTTATTCTGTCAAAAAATTGACAGGCGTTAATAATTGTGATTTAAATACTAGTTAATTATTATATTCGAAAAACTATTCAAAATATACACATAATAAAGATTTATCTGCATTGACGTAGACAATGACACATCTTTCATGTCGACAGATTAATTTAAATGAGTTTTTTTAAAGGTGTCCAATTTCAAAATCTTTCTTAGTAGTTTAATTATTGTACATAAACGAAAATAAATTAAATTAACAATTTAAAATCGATTAATATGTAAAAAAAATTTTTGAGACTTCAATAAAAAATGGTTATATTTCATTAGAATACCTTCTTCGAAAATGTGATTTTTTTTCACTGTACATAGTTCATTTCGATTACTCCAGTCAGAATGACAGTGAGAAAATTCAGAAAGGATTTTAAGAATGCAACAGAGCGCAAACGCGTTCTACGGGTTCATGATGTTTTTTTTATACTTCCATTACTATCTAACAATTGTGAGACTATAGAGAAATTTTCATAGCGTTTGTCAACATGACAGACGTGACATTGTGAACGCCTAAACATAATTAACATTAATTATTATATTATTTTAATCTATACTAATATTATAAAGAGGAAAGGTTTGATTTTTTGTTTGTTTGAAATGCATAGGCTCCGAAACTATTGGACCGATTTCGAAAATTCTTTCACCGTTGGCAAGCTACACTATTCCCGAGTGACATAGGCTATGTTTCGTTATAAAAAAAAATAGGATCCTTACTAAAATGACATTAATGTAACCAAAATGAACTTAAAATCCTTACATCGCGTGTGCTGAGAATACTATTGATTATCCGCTGGGTGCGAAGGATAGGGTGGGAGAACCATGAATCGATCGCATCGCTCACCGTGGCTAAAAAAGGAACTTACGGCGGACGGTTAATCACTTTTTACTAAGGATTTTACATGGATTTCACTTATCCATGCGTCGATTTAAAAAGTAAATAAACCTTCGTCACGAAACCTGCTGTACAGTCAACTGCAATAACAATGGCAAAAATAGTGATCAGAAATTCTATAAATTTTCACAAAAAGTTGGAAACGAGAACAACGTGTAAAGTAGTGGATAATCGCTATCAAGAGGAAAAAACTAATAAGCTAACTTAAAAAGCAACATTTTAAATATTTGCTATATTTAGTAGATATATTGTAGGAAGCATCACGTTTTATGTTTACGTCTTGCACATGTTAAACCAAAACTAATTCTTTACCTTTGTTGGTTGTTTGAGGTTGGAAAGTTATGTCGTGAGTGATTGCTTGAAAAACAGTTTTAATTATTAATTTAGCCATGTTTAACTGAAAATCCACAAAACGTCTGCATTATTAACGGCATTATAATCATATTATTATCATCTATAATGCGATAATCGATTACATTTATTTATTTTTTTAATTACTTCATGTGAAGTCCGCCATGATAAAGCCCATCTATACTACCTAAAATTTAATGATTTTGACATTTTAGACGAAAAATAAAAAAGATAAATATTATTATCGACGCTATAGATTTACATGATCAATACATTTGGGTAGAAAACTAATAAATTACGATGTTTCATTGGAAATAATTATTTGTTTACTTACTTTTCGAAATGACAGTTAGCCATTTGATATTTCAAAGTCCGCCGTAATTGTAAACGCAAGGTGCCGCTGTCATCGCGCACCCAGCGGATAGAATAAAATAATGTATTACGATTTTGAAGAATATATAAATATCTACAAAAAATTCCGCGACAGCATACGTCTAACTGTTATAGTTACGTCACAATAACTATTTTTTTATTTTTTAAAAGTTTTTATCTTTGTATTAATCCTTATCAAAATAACTTATTTCATAATCACGACAGATATCAAAAATTTAGCATGTGCAATGGGACAAGGCCACTTATAAAGGAATTAAAGGACAATTAAGTTGTAGCAACCATTATAACTGAACCACCAGCTGGTCAACTAGCTCATACACTGAGGATACCGATGATCCCAACTGATCTACCAAATCCATTTAAACCGCTTCAATTTCCTATCAAAACATCTTTCGCTTTTACTAATAATAAGTCTCAAGGTCAACCCTTCCAATTAGTGGGGATCGGTTTTCCTCCGGGTCGGAGCACCTGAAAATCAATTTATTTTGCTGCCAGAAAATAAAACAACATGTAATATTGTTTACAGGGAAGCGTTGACCCAATATATTTAATGGCTTTTGTTATTTTTCTTTAATCCCCGTGCAAAGCCGGGGCGGCCTGCTGGTCTATAATATATATGTTTATTGTTTTAGTGTAGTGTATTGTTATTTAAGGGTTTAATAACTTTCGCCACAATACTTATAATAAATTTAAACAAAATAACTTAGCATTTGATCAGTTAATGTTAATTCCTGTTTTAATACTTTTAAAATAAGCACTTTGTTGATCTACTTTACAAGCTTTAATTTGAATATCGTACTTTTACGCAGCATTTTAAGCACATTCTATTGAAAAGTTTGAGGCAGAAAATTTGTTGACGAGGCTGTGATTTTATAACCGAAAGCGGCCAAATGTAAAATCATTTGAAAGTTTTTACATTTTGTGCCTTATAATAATACGGCAACATTGCTTGGCTCGGCTTCTACCGTACCGATACCTGTAGAAGTATATCATGGATCGGATCTGTATGAATCTACGTTTGGCTCAAGAATGTTAAATATTTTTAGGCGATATACAATTTTTTTATTTGCGAATAATGTCGAGTATATATTTCATAATTCATTACCTCATATATCACCTAAGTTTAAATTTGGAATATATACTCCTCTAACTCTATCAGAAATCGATGGCTCGGGATAACGGTTTTGTCTAATGGACTGACTTTGTATCAAAGCTGTATATATATATATATATATATATATATATATATATATATATATATATATATAAAATAAAGAAGGATGATCCTGACTGATTAGTATAAACAAAAACACAATGGAGATCTTGGGGATGCAGTCAATAAAACAAAAGTGTACTCTTTTTTGTTTGTTTAGCTTTCGGAAAATTTTATTTCCTTCATCAGAACAATCAAAGCGAGATTTAAAATAAATACAGTTGACATAACATAAAAAAAAAACAGAACAATTATACATATCACATTGCAGACACAACTAAAATTACTATTTATTTAGGAAAATTCTGCGTTAAAATATAAATAAAATTTTATTTATATTTTAACGCAGAATTTTCCTAAATAAATAGTAATTTTAGTTGTGTCTGCAATGTGATATGTATAATTGTTCTGTTTTTTTTTTATGTTATGTCAACTGTATTTATTTTAAATCTCGCTTTGATTGTTCTGATGAAGGAAATAAAATTTTCCGAAAGCTAAACAAACAAAAAAGAGTACACTTTTGTTTTATTGACTGCATCCCCAAGATCTCCATTGTGTTTTTATATATATATATATATATATATATATATATATATGGATCTGTTTAGGTGTGTTTCTTTAAAGTATATAAACCAATCCCTATATTTCAAGAATTTTTATTCATTAACAACAACGAACAAAAAGCAAAAAAAATTGAAAAAATACACAAATAAAATAAATGAAGTGTCGTTAAGAAATTTAAACACATTCGTGAGCATCAATAGCGCGTGCTGATGCTGTTGACGGACAACGAATCTTCTGGGATCTTCAGGATGAACTAGCAATTGGTGCAGATCATCGTATGTCGATGATGTTTGTAATGGTTTCATCGTCCAGTTAACGGCGTATACAGTAGGTGGAGTGATCTTGTTATGTCGAGTTGCTGCTGCCGTAATTATCTGTCAAAGCAGTTCGATGGTTAGTGGAATGGTCACTAAAAACCTGGCAGATCTTCGTTTGATCGATGACTCCTTTGAAGTCAGTGACAGTGGCGAGATTGAACTAGGTACCGTTCCTCGTCTAAAGAAGTTCTCAAGGGGTGTAATAGAGGAGGAGCGGGCCATTTGTTCTAGAGCGAAGCAGTGTCGTAATCGGTTCACTCGCTATGGCTCGTGTACCGAAGTAGTAGCTTTCAAATACCGTAATCGGAATATTTTTTTGCTAAGCTCGCTTGCTCTTTGCCTGCCTTTACGTAAGGCTTAACGCCTACAAGATGATGTAAGCTTGCGTCGACGATAAAACCTTGTAAGTGGTGACATCTGCGGGTCGCGGGTACTATAGATGGAACGATAATTACCGCGTGTGCGTAGAAGCACGAAGTAAGAAGTTACCTTGGACTCTGCAGCTACTATCACTACTTGCATTTACTGACTGAAAAGTGTACACCATTTGTTTGGTTATGGGAGTGTCAGCAGGCTTTCATTATCCTAAAAAAACACCTTACTAATGCTCCAGTGCTGGCACATCTGAAAGAAGATCGTCGTTTTATCCAGGATACAGATACTTCTCAGAATGGCCCGGGGCCGTCTTATCTTAGATACAAGGTGGCAAAGAACTTGTTATTGAATATTTCAGCAGGGCGTTGGAAAAGACAGAAAGGAACTTTTGTGTCGCTAGAAAAGAGCTTCTTGCTGTAGTTAAAGGCGGGGAACATTACCATTCGTTCCTTTTTGGTCAAAAGTTTTTGATCAGGACCGACCATTCAAAGTTGCAATTACTTTTTAATTTCAAGACTCCAGCAGGACAGATTGGAAACTTCAGACCTACGACTTCGAGATACTTGACCGAAAAGGATGAATTCATGGAAACGAGAGGACCATGCCTGGAGAAGAATTGCAAGTTTTGCGAACGCAACGAAGAAACGAAAGACAGATGGTCCATACCATGACGAATGTACGAATGTAACGCAAGAAAATGTTCGGCACATTACGACTACCAATGATGACGGCTTAGCGAAGAACAATGTGAAAGATGCACAAAGTCAGGATCCAGACATGAGGCTAATCCGAGAATGGATCAACGAAGGAGCAAGGCAGCAGTGGCAGGAGGTGGCGAAATATGGCCAACCAGTTAAGGGTACTGGCTACAGTGAGACTCACTGTGTATCCGAGATGACCTAATCACTCGGAAGTGGAAAAGCACAGATTGAAAATTGGTCCGTTACCAGATAGTTCTTTCAAGAGCATGCGTTCCAGACGTGCTCAAAGAACTCCATGATTGCCGTTCCGAAAATCACTTTGGAGTGAACGGGACATTGGCCACGGTACGTAAAAGATACTACTTGGTAAACTGTCGCCAGGATCTGGTGCAAGCGCTGTGATATGTGTTCCTCGAGGAAGGGTTCTAAAACGATGCTTGGGGGAAAATTAAAGCAATACCTATCGGGATGTCCATTTAAAAGGATCGCAGTGGACATACTAGGACAACTTCCCGTGACATCTGGCAACAAATATTTTATGGTCGTAATGGATTACTTCTCTAAATGGCATGAAGTTGTTGCTGTACCCAACCAGGAAGCCAAGTTCGTTGCGGAGGCCCTCTTACAGAATGTAGTTGCACGACATGGAGTGTCTCTCGAAATCCAGGGTCGTAACTTCGAATCAGATGTTTGGAAGAAGATAATGAATTTACGGGGGATTAAGAAGACTAGAACGACAGCAATACACCCTCAGTCGGATGGTATGGTTGAGAGACATAACCGAACCATCGACAATTACTTGTCAATGTTCGTAGCAGAAAACCGAAAAGATTGGGATACGCTAATACCTCTCTGTTTGTTGGCATATCGAAGTTCTCAACATAAAGCCACCAGCTACACGCCTTTCATGTTACTGGTAGGAAATTGAGACTGGCGATCGACTTGATTTTTGGAAGACCAACTGATGAGGAAGTCTAAGAGATGTCGCTTCCTGACTATTTGTTTATTTATTTACGGGCTAGCCCATTTAAGCAGTAAATTACAATTTAAAAACACTAACATATATATGGCTCTATAAAACAAAAGAGTTAAAAATACAAGTAAGATACAAACTAAACAATTTAGTAAGACATAGATAAAAAATATTAAATAATTTTTTTTATTGAAGCTCGGTATTAAGTAATCGAGTTTTAAATAAATGAAATGGGGTGTTGAATATCTTAAGACTATTATGAATGTTGGCTAATCGTAACATTCTTGGAATACAGCTGACGATAAAAAGGTATATAAAATGTTTGTTGCTGTCTAGTTGGCCGGATTGGAACAAAAAGATTTATTTTTGCTAGAAGTTCAGAACAGCTCCTTCTGCCATTGATGATATTAAAAAATAAAGTCAGGTCTCTCTGTTTTCTTCTAGTTTCCAAAGGAGCGATGTTCAGATATTGTTCGAAAAAACAATAGTCGCAAGGAACACCTCATTTAAAGGCTATGTATCTAAGAAAATTGAGTTGCACATTTTCGATGTTCCTGCTATAAGTTATGTAATGTGGAGACCAGACAAAAGAACAATAATCAAGGTGGGGTCGAACTAATGAACAATAAAGAGCTTTAATTGCAGTTGTGTCAGTGCAATCGCGGGTAAGTCTTTTAATAAAACCTAGCATTTTCATGGATTTTTGAATAACTGAGGGTTTATGTTTATTAAAATTTACGGTGGGGTCAAGAATAACTCCAAAGTCTTTGATTTGGTTAATATGGCATTTAGTAACATTCAAGTCCATGCCATTTAAGAAACACCAGTTGGACAGATTATCAAGGTCAGACTGAAGTAAAAGAGCGTCATAAGAGGACTTAATAATTAGGAATATTTTCAAATCATCTGCAAATAATAGTTCTTTGCCGTATCTAAAACAATGAATGATGCCATTAATAAATAAGTTAAATAGTACGGGACCGAGGTGCGACCCTTGAGGAACACCATAGGTAACTTGAAATATGTTAAAATAATGATGATTTGCTCTTACCATTTGAGTCCTGTTCGTAAAATAGCTACTTATCCATTGCAATAATGTCCCACATACACCATATTTTTCGAGCTTCTCGAGTAAGAGAGTGCGGTTGACTCTATCGAAAGCCTTGAAAAAATCTGTGTACACTGAATCAATCTGGTAGCCCATTTCCAATGCTTCAGACAGGAAATCAACATAGGTCACCAAATTTAATTCGGCATATTTACCAGCACAAAAGCCATATTATTGCTCAGTTATAAAGCTAGAGCAGTCATGGCTTAGGTAATTTGTAATAATGTTCTCAAATATCTTAGGTATACTACGGAGAATAGATATGGGTCGATAGTTTTTAACATCAGATTTGCTACCATATTTTTCGAGCTTCTCGAGTAAGAGAGTGCGGTTGACTCTATCGAAAGCCTTGAAAAAATCTGTGTACACTGAATCAATCTGGTAGCCCATTTCCAATGCTTCAGACAGGAAATCAACATAGGTCACCAAATTTAATTCGGCATATTTACCAGCACAAAAGCCATATTATTGCTCAGTTATAAAGCTAGAGCAGTCATGGCTTAGGTAATTTGTAATAATGTTCTCAAATATCTTAGGTATACTACGGAGAATAGATATGGGTCGATAGTTTTTAACATCAGATTTGCTACCCGATTTGTATATTGTGGTGACACAAGAAAGTTTTCAATAATCAGGAAATTGACCCGTATCAATAGATTTATTAAAAATATGGAAGAGAGGGCGAGAAAATACAAAACTGCAATTTTTAAGTAAAATGGGAGGAATAATGTCAGGACCTGGACCTTTATGTCAAGATTTGATAATTTCTCATAAATAGTCGAATTTGAAATGTGGTAAGAGGAAACATTTAGCTTCGATTCGATTTTAATATCATATAGATTTAGATTTTGAGTAATGTAGACTGATGAAAAGTGTTTGGCAACCAAATTTGCTACCTCACTTCCGCAAGAAGCAAAAGAATTTTCAAAAAACATATTATTAGGTATGGTGTTATTGAATCTTTTAGCACTTACAAAATTCCAAAAGGACTTACTTTTAACAGATGTCTCAATAGAATGTATGTAATTTAAATAGCATTCTCTAGGTCTAGACATAAACTTGCATTGCAATCTTAATTGACGGAATATTTCATAATTTTGGGGAGTTCTATTTTGTTTATAGATCATATGTGCAACCTTTTTATCCCCAACCAAACTTCTAAGTTGAGAAGAATACCAATGTGGAAAATTGTTCTTAGTAAATTTCTTAAAAGGTACAAATAACTCAATTACCGAATACAAAGCATCATAGAGAGTAAAAATCTGTTCTGAAAGTTGTTTTCCTTGAAGTTGCCCATCCCAATCCATTGCTTCTAAACATTAGCGTATAGCCCTAAAATTGGAGTGGCGAAAATCATAATAGAATTCTTCTCCACGAACAGCATCTGAGTTCGCCTCATATTGTAATGTAGTTTCAAGTGGTGGATGATGACGTCAGGTGGGATTAAAATATCTACTGCTGTAAGCCCTAAACTACAACGACCTTGGGAGGGACCTTATTTGGTAAAGAAAAAAATTAACGACCTTGTCACCGAGAAGCAAACCGAAAGTCATCCATATCCAAGGGTGGAGCCCCTATAATGGACGTGACTTTCTGGTATGGAATATAGAATAAATGTTGTTCGGGGCGAACAACTTTAAGAAGGGGGGTAATCTTACGAGCCGGTCCGGACCTGTCGCCTAGAGAGTAGTGTAACGGACTCGCCGTTCTGAGAATCTTCGAATATCCTAGTGGCTTTTGTAACGTACGGAAGATTCAAGAGTGTTGTATGTTCTGGATGTAATTGTGGAGAAGCTTCTAGAAGGAATTGATTTCATATATAAAGGACCGCTTTGGATGGAGACAAGAATAGTAATAGTAATTGGGTTTTTGAAAAAAAAAAATTTATGATAAATGGAAAGATCATATATACCTACTTAAGTTTTATAGCAAAACTATTTTTTTATTTTTTTTTTTTCGCAATAATTCAAAAGTTATTTTAAAATAAAAATTAATTTTTGAATCCGATACCGAAGACACGCTGACAACTCCCGAACAAACCTGAGCGCATGTGACGTCATAATGTTAGTTTTCACTCATTGCAGTTGATATAGAAATAATAAGTACAGTGTTTTGATCTATTTAATTTTTTTGTTATTGTTAAATATTCAAATTTATATTGAAAATGTCGAACCTCAAAAGTTATAGTTCTTGTTTTGTACCATTATGTACGAATATTACAAAAACCACTTCTGACAAAATGTTTTTAAATGTTCCCCAAGATGACAAACGTCGAAATAAATGGTTTCAAGCAGTGCACCGTGATAATCCCAAAACAAAATAGAATTTTTTTTGTTGTGAGAATCATTTCGATGTAAGTATTTCTTAACACCATTGTCATTAATTATTATTTATCTAAGTATACAAATATTACATGTTGTTTTATTTTCTGGCTGCAAAATAAATTGATTTTCAGGTGCTCCGACCCGCCTTAGGTGGTTGGCCATAAGGAAAACCGATCCCTACTAATTGGAAGGTTTGACCTTGAGACTTATTATTAGTAAAAGCGAAAGATGTTTTGATAGGAAATTGAAGCGGTTTAAATGGATTTGGTAGATCAGTTGGGATCATCGGTACTTCAGTGTATGAGCTAGTTGACCAGCTGGTGGTTCAGTTATAATGGTGGCTACAACTTAATTGTCCTTTAATTCCTTTATAAGTAGCCTCGTCCCATTGCACATGCTAAATTCGTGATATCTGTCGTGATTATGAAATAAGTTATTTTGATAAGGATTAATACCAAGACAAAAACTTTTAAAAACTTAAAAAATAGTTATTGTGACTTAACTATAACAGTTAGACATATGCTGTCGCGGCATTTTTTGTAGATATTTATATATTCTTCGAAATCGTAGTACATTATTTTATTCTATAATCAATAGTATTCTCAGCGCACGCGATGTAAGGATTTTAAGGTCATTTTTGGTTACATTAATGGCATTTTAGTAAGGATCCCTATTTTTTTAAAAACGAAACATAGCCTGTGTCACTCGGGAATAGTATAGCTTGCCAACGGTGAAAGAATTTTTGAAATCAGTCCAGTAGTTTCGAAGCATATTCATTTCAAACAAACAAAAAATCAAACCTTTCCTCTTTATAATAATAGTATATATATATAGTATATAGAAGTATTCTCAGCGCACCCGATGTAAGGATTTTAAGGTCATTTTTGGATACATTAATGGCATTTTAGTAAGGATCCCTATTTTTTTTGAAAACGAAACATAGCGTGTGTCACTCGGGAATAGTGTAACTTGCCAACGGTGAAAGAATTTTTGAAATCGGTCCAGTAGTTTCGGAGCCTATTCATTTCAAACAAACAAACAAACAAACAAACAAACAAAAAATCAAACCTTTCCTCTTTATAATATTAGTATAGATAATGGAGAATAAATACTTAAATATTTTCATTTATTATATTATTTTTTAACAGACTTAGCTTGATGCCTTTGCACCTCGAACTTCAGCAGAATTAAACCGAACGTCATTTTTAAAAAAATTAGTCATCATAAATATATCAACATCAGAAATATTATCAGATTTTACATTAATAAATCCTTTATCACACATAGCTATTTAAAACCAACAAAAACTCGTTTTTTAGCAATAAATTTTAAATATTATTATCTAGTTACGTGTAATAGCCGTAAACGCTTTACTGTTAAATAGCTATACCTAACATTATGACGTCACAACTATGGTGACTGATCATGGCGCGTTTATGGTCACGTGATTTTTTTTTTAAATTTTATTAATTTTTAGTTGTTTATAATTAATTGAAAAAAATTTTTGAAGTTTTTTGCATCAAATATCAATATTATTAATAATAAAGTTTTAAAATACATAAAAAAATCAATATTTTTTTTTATTTAAAATCCCAATTGTAATGGTAATGCGATTGACTGCGATTGTAAAATAAGTTCAAATTATTATTTTAGAAAGATGTTAATCAGTAATTGTGACTGTATCAAAGTTGTGTAGATTATTGAAAGAAATTGATATTTTTTGAGTTTATCAATAAATTGTTAATTTTGTCTGCTGTTTATCACTTTTAAAGACATTTTTGAGTATCGGCAACATTGTAGTCTAGTGTGAATTAAGCATACGGTTTTAATTTTATTTGACGTTGCCAATAGATGGTTTTAACGTTAAAATTGAAAAAAGTAAAGAAAGGTTTTTTGTTCGTTCTCCGCTTTTTAGGTCCAAAGTCTGGATATATTTTTTACGGGTATTTTTTACTGGACCTATTTAGATTTTATTATATTTCCAAATTTCAGTAATGTTATAACTCACCTAGAAAAATAAAAAATTGAAAATATATTGACATGGTAAAGTGGCTACATACTTTACATAACAAATTAAATCTGGTTAATTTAATCATTTTCATTATGAAAAGAAGATATTTTGTCACGGGTTTAAATTCACAATAGTTATAACATAACTAATTGCTTACCTTATGAATTCTCCGTTATTAAGGATTAAATCGTGTCAGGTTCAGGTTGATTTTAGTTCGGTTATAGTTAATCATCAACTAATAAATATATTCTGCCATAAATTATTGTTAATATTGTCTTGAAGTATATTTATCAAATTCAAATATAGTGGTTGACAATTCTCTTTCTGTCGATAACTCGTGATATTGTGGTTCTACAGTCAGTGTTCCGTTATATTTCTATCTTGCTTAATAAAATCGAAAATGAACGAGGGATTAGATAATGTTGAGATTTTTATCGATATCTTGATAAATAATAAGATTAGTCGTATCTAACGACTACTGTTTCTTCTAAATTGGTAGCTGGAGATCCTACGGTTATTGTCCTTATAGTAGTAGAGGCCACCTCTTATTTCGACGTGTGTCAAAATTTCGTGCATGTGAGATGAAAGAACCAGGTCTTTTTCGTTTACCAGCATTTGTCGTAAGAACGTGGCATTGAGAAGATTTTCGGGGTTTAAGTTGTAATCTCTATTCATCGGAGACAATTCATTTTGTATTTACGAAATTAAACCTCAGTTTTCCTAACGAACAAGTATTGGAGTGAGATTTTCAGTAGTTTTGTTGGATTCGTAAGGAAAATCGCTTTTTTAGCGGATTTTAGGAAGTCTTCTGTGGTAGCCCATAGAGCAGACAGTAGGTAGATTTGGTGATTTAAAACCGTTCAGACGGTGAACTGTGGTAGAATTCCCGATTGGTGCAATTAGCAACAAGAATATTGTTCCACCCGTTTACCAGCCAGGGGTGTCACGAGTATTAAGAAATAAAACAACCCTATCTTAATAGGGTCCTAGATACAGGTGTAAATCCTAGTTACGGGTTTAAGTCCTAGTTATAGGCTGAAATCCTAGATACAGCGCTAGATACAGGCTTTAATTTTGGGTGCAGACCTGATACTTAGTTCGAGCTTAAGTTATTGTGGTTGGTGCAATCCTATTGGTTTTGGAACAGGCTTGGTTTTTGGAACCGACCTAAGTATTAGAGACGCCGAGGATTAACAGATAAGCCTAATTAGATTTAAGTCGCAACTATAGTTAGTTAAGATCTATTTTTCTTGTTTTTTTTTTGTATTGAGTGTGATCACACATATTGGTAAATTTATCGTTTAATATTATTCATATATTCTTTTTTTTATATAAATATCAATAGCGTTGTCAAGCACGAGGCTTGACAGTTGTGTAAATTCTTAATTTTTATTAAAGATATTTTGTTTTATTTAGCTCACTTTATCGTTATTTTTTTTATTGTGCAATTCAATTAGTACTGTTTAATATTTTGAATTTATTTAATTATCTCCAGTGGGTGAAGTAGTGCCTGGAACATCAGGGGTTTCCGATTTTAACCGTACAAATCGGTGGCGTACTCACTTTATTTTGGTACTTACCCTCTACGGCTGAGCTGGGCACTAATTTGCCAGTAGAGAAACCACTACCGAACTCAGCTGGAGTTGAATTTCAATTGGGTAAATTTAGTTAACCTTTTTATTAGTTTTTCAAAATTTGATTTAGTTTTACTTTCATTAAAATACGTGGCAATTTAAAATTTTCTTTATGTTAAAAGAAGTTTAAATATTGAAAGTATTAAATTATAAGTAATAGAAAAATAAATCATGTAAGAATCATGTGATGATCATACAGTTAGTCCAAGATATGACGGTAAAATTAGTAGGAAACCTTGCAATTATTTATTTTATATGTATTGATTTGAATAAAAATTTATAGGTAAGCTCAATATACCCTCCAAATTTACCTTATGCCAATATGTGCTTTTTCTCTGAGGGTGGTTACCACCCCAACTCCTGGGGTGGAAAATATTTATCAAGAAAAAATACATGGTAATCGCTAGAATAGTGAATTTTAAGACAAAAATGTTCTTTAGAGTTTTTTCGAAATGTCAAAACTTTTGGAGTTATTGATAACTGAAAGTTCACAAATTAAACGGCAAACAAGCATGTGTTTAAACAATTTTTCGGGAATAACTCAGAAAATTTACATTTTATCGGGAAAATTGTCATAATATAAAATAAAGCTTATAAAAAAAGAGAGAATCGTTTTTTATAATTACCGCAAACTTAGTATCAACAATGTTATGACTGTTCGAAAGTAGACCTTTATACATCGAATACAAAAATCCAAACATATTACTTTTTATAACTTCATCCATAGTTAATGTTAAAATTTCAAACAGGCTTCTTTTTAGACTCACACTTACTTTTATCTTATGACTTCCTTTCAGTGACCCAATAAACTTTGGACTTCCTTGATTTTATGATTTTCTGTTTGGACTATTAGATCTGAACATTAGTTTAGGACTTCCTCTCAGTAAACTAATAAACTTTCGACTTCCTTGATTTAATGATTTTTTTTTTGGATTTTGTGATCTAAAATAATTTTAGAACTTTCTGTAAATGACCTAATAAACTTTGTACTTCCTTGATTTTATGATTTCCTGTTTGGGCTATTAGATCTAAAGATAACTTTAGGACTTCCTTTTAGTAACCAAATAAACTTTGGCCTTTTTAATTTTGTATAAATTACGATTTCTAATTCCTTTTAACCAGAAAGTAAAATGGTTTGCCAAAAAATGTTTGTGGATAAATTTACTTCTTATTTAAATAAATCAAAGTCAAAAGAAGTGACAACCTGTTTATCCTACCAGTTAAATTTTGCTCCATGTATTTTTTATTTTAAGGCAGTAAAAACAGATCTTTTGTCTTTACGGAGAAAGATTGGAAATAGTCTTATGAAGAAAAAATTAATAATTCCTTAAATTCGACAGCAAATCAAGAAACAGTGGATGCAGGAAATTTTATATTATATTTTAAACAGTTTTAAACAGAACAAAGTTTTAGAAATACTAGCTTCCTATTTATCAATATGGTTGGGAGCCGCTTCTTTAACGGAGCTATGGATACTGTTGCCTTTAATAAACCATTAAAGATATAGAAAAACCAGCAGTTCATTACATGCTTTAAAATATTGCAAGCGGGTCTCAAAGGCTCTGAAATGTAATAGATACCGCTCTGAATGTTGTGAAACCAATAAAGCAGATCCTCTCAAATATACTATATTGATGAAAATTATTTAAAAGTATCCCCTATCTCATAACCTGGAGTTTTGCATATCGATCATCTAGGAAGATTTACTGGGAACTAAAAGATTTGGATCGTTTTTGATTTCAACAAAAAATTAAGGAATTTGATAAAATTATTACTGGCAGCGTCTCAGTGATCGAATATATTAACAAACTAGTTATACACGCGACGTTGTTCGTGTGGCTTGTGATTGTTGTATAAAAATTTCTTCCCCCACCCCGTTAAAGAAATGGAAGAAAAAATTTTATACACCAGATGTTAAGTTGAAAGAAGACACATACATCTATGAAAACCATATTCGAATTGGATCAGTTGTTTTCATGTGATGCGCGCACAACCATACATTTAAACAGACAGACAAAAAAATCTAACCAACATTTTTGGGTTCTATTTCGATGTACCCGCGACGTCATTTGCGTGGCGTGTTGATTTTTGTACAAAAATTTCTTTCCTCACTCCATTAAAGGGGTGAGGAGAAAAAATTTTATACACCAGATGTTAAGTTAAAAGAAGATAAATACGTCTGTGAAGACCGCATTCGAATCGGATCAGTAGTTTTCATGTGATGCGTGCACAAACATACAGACAGACAAACAAAAAACTAACCACATTTTTGGGTTCTATATCGATGTAGTAACATCCCCCGCTAATTATTTTTTAAATATCTTTAAGGTACAGAATTTTCATTTCTACAGTTTTATTATATGTATAGATACAGAGCAACTTAGGTACCTACCTAAAATTAATTAAAATAGCTAAAACAGCATACTATCAAAATCTTCCAGTAAACTCCAAAAGTGCTTCAAAAGAAACTAAACGACCTTCGAAATAAAAGTAATACGACGGATCATACTTTTTTCTTTCCGAACCCTGAGAATGTAAATGATTACTATTTTGCCACAAAACGAATCTATTTCCCCCAACACAAAAAATTTCGTTATTACATTCTTTATAAGACCGGTTGATTAATCTGAACTAATGCAAACAATCAAAAGCCTTAAAAGCAAATCGTCCTATAATACTGATGGACTATCAGTAAAAAAAATTTTCAAACCTTCCAGATAATGTGTTAGTAGGCTTGGTCTCCCTAATTAACGATTCCTTGAAGAAAGGTTTATTTCCAGGGTACCTAAAGACAGCCAATATAATACCTCTTCATAAAGGTGGCAAAAAATCTAACACCTGCAACTATAGACCTATTGCCCTACATCTGGTACTATCCAAAACTATTGAAAGACTTGTAAAAATCTGACTTATGCCATTAAACACGACATTTTTACACAAAATCAGTTCGGCTTTTTGTCTAATAATTGTACCACTGATGCCATGTTTTCTGTATTACATGAGGTATATCTATAAACACTAAACAGAAATCTCTTTACAGCCACTGTTTTCTGTGACTATGCTAAAGCTTTTGATTGTGTAAATCACGACATTTTATTAAAAAAACTAAATTTCTATGGGATTCGGGGAATTTCTTTATGTTGGTTCAAGTCATATTTGGGGAATAGGAAACAACTGGTTAGAGCAAATGGTGCTGATTCTAGTTGTAAAACGACTACTTGTGGAGTACCTCAAGGTTCTGTATTAAGTCCTATTCTTTTTCTGCTCTTAATTAATGTCATCACTTACTTAAAGATCAATGGAAACATTTTTCTCTTTGCTGATGACACTAGTATTACCTGGAGTAATTCGGATACTTCAACTCTTTATGCAATTTTTGAAGTAAAACTTCTTCAGCGAGACTAGGAGTAAAAACGTTATTCTAACGGACGTGACGTCATTCTAATAACAGAAACCGGAAACAAAACCTAATTACAAAATACCTGACACGATTTTTCATGGGCGCCGGCAGCAGGGTGCAAGAGGGTGCGCTTGCACCCCCCTGCTATGGAAAAAAATACCTGAATTTACCAGAAAATTATATATTTTTTAATTTTTTTATTAAATTATTGTTTGAATAAAAACTAAAGGCGTCGCGGTTGCTGTCCAAATCATTCTACATTCTATATATATTAGATCATAATAGTGTGTAGATGAAAATAATCCTGGCGGCGCTCATGCGATTCTGCCTACTATATTAAATAAAATTAAATCTGTAATTGAATGAATTGACAGCTTTTTATCTTGTCAACCAAAATACATTGCTAGTAGTTTTTTGTGTATAAAGTGTTTGTATTAACTATGAATAAACAAAGTGGATTTATTAATGAAGAAAGTGATGAAAAAATATTGAATGAAAATAGTGGGTACCTATAATCTATATGCATACATTTTATTTTTGGTGTGTAATTACACTATTTATACCTTATTATTTATACCTATTATTTATACCTAGCTATTTTCGTTTTATAGACTTAAAGAGCTAAAAAGAAAAAGAAATTGTGAACGTCAAAGGGCATATTATAAGCGCCAGAAAGATTTGAAGAAAAATGACAAAAATGAAAAAATGACGAGACAGCCACATTCATTATGATTTGATTAAGTAAGTTTATATACATACATATTATGATAGTAAATAATTGTTTATACGGAATCTTTACGTTGAGTAAAGAAGCATGTTGCACGTTTTTGTTCATAAAATAATAATATTCGAAATATTTTAACACTTTCTTATACTTATTTTAGGTTTGGTTAGGTAGCCATAAAGGCCATAAAACCACTAGTCAGGATCCTTCGTAGACGTGAAGGAAACAAACTTAACTAAGGATTTTAAATTTTATGGAATATGCTATAAAATGATACAAAATGAAATGGTTATCTAACTATCGAAGGCTCTTGTGTTGTGATGTATTACAATAAGGTAGATACAGCTACAAAATCACACATTCTAAACGTAAGGTGTGTATATTTTTAATATTGTTTACCTATTATTGAAGCAAAACTTCTTTAGTTGCGACTAGGGGTTACTCTAACGTTAGATTCTAACGGAAGATTCTGATGGAAGTAACTGTGTAATTTCAGCTATGGGAGGAGCTTAAATTTTCGAAATTTATTTATGAAATTTTCAAACGGTTTCAAATACATTAATGGTATTTAGAGAGTAAAATCTATGTTTCACATTTTAGTTATCATAAACCTATTATTTCATATATAAAAAAAATATTGATAACTTTCAAATTCCTATTTCTAATGAATAATATAAATATAACATCTCATTTTTTTGTAAAGTATATAGGCAATAAATATGATTGAATTGTAATTAAATATTTATTTTCCGATACGTACGTCAACAAGTTTTACTTCAATCGCGCGTAAAGGTTACACGCACACTCTTTTTTATTTTTTTTCAAAATCAATGTTTATTTAGCACATTATTATACATAGTTTTTTTTATATTTTGCTAACTAAAGTAGTAGAAAAGATTAGCAACCACACTAATACTCTAGTCAACATCTTCAAAAACGTGAAAAATTAAAATAAAGGTCCAAAAAATATGAGCGATAGCTCATTGGATTTGGAATCACCTCTAGAAAAATGTTTTTTTGGTCCTCCGTCCAGAAACAATACTATTAATTACTTCAAAATCGTCCGAAAAATGACATCTTCCGGCCTAGGCCGGCAAAGTAGCTTTTAGATTATTTAAAGAGATGGCGCTATGAGTCATCAAAAATACATAATGAATACTATACATTTTAATTACATTTATTTAAAAACAGCGTATAATATACTAAACTAATAACTTTTTCTAAAGGTAAGCAGAATTCAAACTTACATTTAATTTCTCTCACAACTTTTATTTTAAATTTGACGTTTATGTCAATTTACAACTACTTATCATTCGATTATGAAAATACATATCTCATTGAACTATAATAGTTCATTGTCTCTGCTATTTTTATATAAAATTATTAGATATTAATATTAATATTATCAATATTAACAATATAACAATTCATCTCTGGTATTAGTACAGTCTAGACTGTCCTTCGTTTATTGCAGTTTAGAAGGCGTTACATCGTTAGATTAAGCCGTCCAGATGCCAGTATTCACTGATCACGCGTCCTTGAATTCCATCTTTTGAACGGCCGGCTATAATTCTTTTAATCGTGCAATAGATGTCAATAATGTCAATATACACCTAATCTTGTATGTCACAAAGTAAACAGTTTTTGAACTTTTGAAAATATTAAAAATTGGTCGGACCAAAAAATAGTGTGTGTTACACGTCCGCAAAATGTTTTGCAAGTGCTCGTATTGTTTCGGCTCGGTGCTACGCCCCTCGGCTACACAACTTTACTCGCTCTTGCAAAATGGCATTTTCAATCCTTGTGTCACAAATAACTATTGAAGGAAAAGTGTGCGGGCAATAAATTGCAATTGTTATTTACAAAATAAAATGAAAAAAAAATATTTATGTTGTTGTTAATAACTAGAAAAATAGTAATATTTAAGTAATTTTGAAAAAAGCCCGTTAAAGAGGAGGAAATTTCCAAAAAAAGTCCGTCCTCTCGGAATTCTATCTTCATTATTTATAATTTTAATTTGACGTTGAAAATAGGGCTCCGCGAGCTTTTACGGCATGCGCGCGCCACTGCTAAACGTGGTTTATCAGATAAAATATTTTTTTATGACATAAAATGTTATTTTAAAAATTTGAAAAAATTCAGGTATTTTCCTAACACTTAAAAGAATCTAAATCAGTTGGAAAAAACAGTTTATCTCTGTTTTTCAAAAAGTAATTCAATTGTTAACTAAAAATTTTTTTCCTAATCTCTGTTGACATAAACAATGGGATAAAATAATTGGCCCAAAAATTTGAAGGGAGTTTTCCTGGATCTAAAACTATTCAAAGCAGTGCAAGTGATGTGAAAACTGTTGGCAGTAGTTCCGAGGGTACGGGCACGGCTACTGAAGGTGATGGAGCCACGACTAGTACTTAGTCATCCAAAAGTACAGCTAAGTTAATTAAAAAAGAGGTCAGACGAAAGTACGACCCTAGTTATTTAGCTTTTGGGTATATTTACACTGGGGATTTAAATGAGCCTACTCCACAGTGTGTTATTTGTATGGAAACATTATCCAAACACAGCATGAAACCTTCCCTTCTCATAAGGCATTTCAATACAAAACACCATAATTTGAAAGGAAAACCTATCGCTTATTTTAAAAATAAAGAATGTGAGCTTAAAGGTAGCAAAAATACAATGAGCTCATTTTCATCTCTTAACACTCGAGCAGTTAAAGCATCGTACAAAGTAAGCTCAATAATTGCTCAAGAAGCTAAACCACATACGATTGGTGAATCCTTAATCTTACCTGCTGCCAAAGATATAGTTTCTTCAGTTTTAGGAGAAAAAGAAGCAAAGCTGCTTGATGTTGTGTCGTTATCTAACAACACGGTAACACGAAGAGTAAAAGACATGGCGTTGGATGTCAAACGCATGTTAATCGAGAAAATAAAGAAGAGTCCATATTTTTTACTGCATATTGACGAAACAACAGACATTACAAATATGCCGAATTTGCTGTGTTATGTTAGATAAGAAAATGGTAACAGGGTAAATAAAGATATGTTATTTTGTGAAGTATTACCGACACATACGACTGGTGAAGACATTTTTGTTAAATTAAATGGTTTTATAAATGAGCATGATCTGGATTGGAACAAGTGCGTGGGACTTTGTACTGACGGAGCCGCCGCAATGCTAGGTCGTCACTCTGGGGTTGTGGCTAGAGTAAAACAAGTAGCTGCCCAAGCAACATTCACTCACTGTTGTTTGCATCGAGAGGCTTTGGTAAGCAAAAATTGCCCTGAAAGCTTAAAGGAGGTTTTAAGCCAAGCCGTTACAACTGTAAATTTTATCAAGGCGCGTGCTTTACATTCTCGTTTGTTTGCAATACTGCAATATGGGTAGTTTGCACAGACAGCTATTGCTACACACCGAGGTCAGATGGCTATCGATAGGAAAGGTTTTGACTCGTCTGCTTGAGCTACGCCATGAGGTTTTCGTGTTTTTGTCCGAAAAAAAAAATTGAATTCAAAGACTGCTTCCCAGATGAACTGTGGATCTGTAGGTTGGTGTATCTGGCAGAGATATTTTCAAAGCTCAACGAACTTAACCAAAGTTTGCAAGGAAATAACAACACACCTTTTCGAGTTAATGATAAGATATCTGCAATGAAAAAGAAGCTGAACCAAGCAGCAAAAGATGCAGAAGAAAAAAATATTTCACTGTTTCCTACTCGTGAGAATTTTGTTGACGAAAATGCCATCCAACTTAGTCCTGAATTTCTGGCTGACATTAAAAACCATTGTCTCAGCTTAATTAACAGCTACAACCTTTACTTTCCTAAAGACTTGAATGAATATTCCTGGATCCGAAACCCGTTTGCAGAGATAGAAATGGCCCCAGACAACTTTACTGCATCAGAAAAAGAACAGTTGTTTTAACTAAACTGTGATTCGGAACTTCGGCAACAATTTTCAAGAATGATACTTGTGGACTTCTGGGTCGAAAGGATTACGGACAAGTAGCTGACAAAGCAATTAAATTTTTGCTTCCGTTTTCAACTTCATACCTGTATGAGACAGCCTTTTTATCTCTTGTGTACCTCAAGAACAACTATCGAAACAGACTTCTAAATGTGGAAAATGATCTCCGTTTATGGCTAAGCAATCTTAGACCAGACATTCCAAATCTAGCTTCAAAAATTCAAGCGCAACCTTCTCATTGACATCATGTTTTGTATTGTGTTGTCTTTTCCATTTTTTTTTTTGTTGCAATGTGTGTCATATCTTGAGCTTATTGTGTTTCTTGTTTATTTCAATTAATTCATTATTAAATGTTACAACACTACACACAATTTTATTTTTCATCCTTTTTGTTGTATAGGTTAGTTAGGCTTGCACACTATTAAACATTTGTCCATAGGTCCAATTCGGTGTTTGTATTAGGAATAAATTAATGAAATTCCTTTGTAATCATATAGTAAAATATAAACAATTAAGTCTGAACTCATTGCAAAGCAACAATTCCGTTTATTTTTTAAATAATATGAAATTGAAAGTAAGTTAAAATCGACAAATTCAAATACAAGTCGAAACGCACCCTGATTGGTTGTGAGTGGCGTGACGTCAGAACTCATATCGATGACAGTTTGTTTACATCTGTTTCATGCTCAGTTTCATGAATTAAAATCTGTTTTGAAATCATTTTATATTTATATGAGTGTGAATCACTTTCTGGTAGTAATTTTATCATAGAATACTGTATTATACCTTGATTGACAAACATATTTCAATTTTATAAGATCAATGTTCAATGTGTTCTGTTGTTATATGTTAATCCGTATCAATTTTAATTTCAATTTCATAACATCATGTGTTTCATTGTTATGTGTGTACAATTTACATCAATTTTACATGTCTGCTAATGAGTTCAAATCTAAATATCACTGTATTGATTAATTTAATTAAGGAACTAGTATTACTATTATTTTGTTTTATACTTTTTATGTGCTGCTGTGTAAGCCATTCTATTTTTGTCTTGTCCTATAACTTCTGTAAGTTCTAAAGGATCAATAAATGGGATTGATTGACTTATTGAAAACCTGGGTTTTAAAACATGTAGACTTCTCTTTTTGTTTATACTTGCCCAATAACTCAAATATTTTGTTTTCTAATGTAATGGTTGTCACAATAGACTTCATTTTTAAAAAGATTCCTTCTAAAACATTTATTTTTACAACTTTTATTGCAAAAGAACTTTAAATTGTTAATTCAAGCACCATCTAGATTAGGTAAGCATAATAAAAAAGTAAAATTTCTTCGAAAATATATTTGTCTGAAATTTTACAAAAAAAAAAATTCTATGTAATACGATTTCACAAAAGTATTTTGAATTTAACCTAAAATCAATAAATTTTGCTTAAAAATTAGTCTGCATGAGAGTGTATGAAATGAATAAAATTTATATGATCTAGAAGTAAATACGTAGGTACACTTCTCTAAATATACAAAAAATTATCACAAATATACAAACCTAAAAACAAAAATGAAGCAGATAATAAATGGGGATGTGAAAATCATAAGGAATGCATGTTCTTGAGTAATAAACAAACATCATTATTGTTGGTAAATTTTTCTTATGTTTGTTTAATAATAGGACCTTGCAAATTAATTAGGGCACATGCAATCTCTATAACTTGGTCAGTATGTCCTATAAAATTATGATCTATCACTGCATGTGGTTTTAAATACTGAAATTCTCTTAATCTACGAATGACCCTCTCGATATGAATTCTTAAGCTAGCTATTCGTTTGGTCTCTAGCACTTCTAATTTTGTGGGATTCACTGAACTAGAAACACTAGGTGGCCTAACTAACTGACAATTTCTGTCATGTAATTGTTTGCCAATATCCTTGAACCCTCTGTCAGCCATCACACTGCATCCATCTGGTAGTAAATCTAAAAATCCACTTTCTTCCACTAACAAAGAATCACTTATTCTTCCACCATGCCCCTTCGATATGAAAGTTATGAATCCATCAGGGGTAGACGAAATCAAATACTTCAAAGTGTTACACTTTTTGTACTCTGACCATGTGAGTGCCTGTTTAACTGGATCTGTTGGCTTTTGTATTTGAATTTCCAAGCAATCAATAATTGATTGGACATTGCTATAACGTGCTCTGAATGGGATGGGTAAATAATATTGAATCTTGTCTTTAGATGGCCAAAAAATCAGAGCCTTCAGATGGGGCACTATTTGTATGAATGATTTTTTGAAAATTTTGGATGCATTAGAAGTGGACATACCAAACATGTCACCCAAGAGAAAAAATTGATGATTTAGTTTGATTTTCATCAATGATAACATTAAATTATCCTTACTGAGTTTACTTTTTGTACTGAGCAAATTAATGACCAATGATCAGGAATTCCTGTATATTTCTTTGGTTTCTTCTCTATCAATGACCGAGTAACATTCAATGCTCTCAATTGTTCTTCTTTCTCTTCTTGTGGAAAATCAACTCCTACATAATCACTATCAGTGCTTCCAATGAAAGAACTGGTACTCATCGATTCCATCTCTGTATCACTGCTACTACTAGCCTTTTGGGAAAATAATATTTTTCTAACATTAGGGGCAATCTTGATTGGTGAAGTGATGGCATCTTTCAAATGAAAAGATTTCAATGGTGAAGTAGCAGTATTTTGCATGCCTTTCCTCATGTTACACAATATCTGCTTGCTACGATAGGTAGGTTTTGCTTGTACCCCTACAGTTCGTGTCTTTGGTGCTTCTTCTGATGGGTTCACAACTGCAGACATCAAAGAGTCTTCTGAAGTATACTGATGACTAGATTCACCCATTTCTGGTAGCTGATAGCTGATACTGGCTCATCTTCATCAGTTATTATTGGCATATTTTGCTGCTTTTCATCAGTTTCTGCTAATACTTCAGTGATGAGTTTTTGTCGCTGTCGTTTCACAGGCAATGATCTATCGGAGATAGTACTGGCACTTTTTCTATCAGGTTGACAGTCAAATATATGTGGTACCACCCCTGGGTTCAGAATAATATTTCCTCCCATCAATTTGTGCCTCATGAAATTCTCCATATCATCTTCCAACTGTAAGATTAAAAAACTTATCATATTGATCTGTCACTTTGAACTCGAAAAGTAGATAGACTCACCTTGAAATGATCTTCACAGCAGTAAAACATTGATTTCGACTTCGGCATATCTCTTCTAGCAGCTTTGAACCATTTTTTTTTTTAGAAAAATCCTGGGGCACACAAAGAAATATCTTTCCTGGAGTACTTACAGAAGTACTCGTACATCCCGGTACAAAACACCACTTATTTTGTGCTTTCTGCATTTGCAAATGTCTTACTAACTTATTTTTATGCAAGTCGATCAAAAATAATGAAAACTGACGGATAAAAATTAATATAAAAGTTCGCAAAACCTCGCACAAACACTGTTTACATTAGAATAATGGCGCGTCCAGTAACTTCGATATGAGTAGTGACGTATGCCACCCGCCATGTTGGCGCTGGTCGTTTACGCGGTAAATTTATGGATTTGAAATTGAAGGTGGTATAACTCTAGTATAAATTTTTTTTATTTTTTATTTTTTTTGTTTTTCGTCTAATTGGCTGTTGACCTGTCTTCCTGCGTATTTGTCAAAAAAATGGAAAACACCGAATTCACACTTCAAGTGACTAGGTGGTAGGTACATGAAATATTTTAATCTAGTCAAGTGGTACACCAGTAAAAATGGCTGGGAAACACTGTGCTAGAGAAATATATAAGTAGTATAATTAATTTTTTTTGATAGAATGTCTCGTAGTTCGTAAAATTATATGAATGAGCATTCTAATTCTTTTAGCTACATATGTTATATGTTCTGTCCACTTTAAGTGTTGATCTACTGTTACTCCTAGATATTTGATAAACGGAGTTCTTTCTAAATTACAACATAATTACTCTAGTCAACATCTTCAAAAACGTGAAAAATTAAAATAAAGGTCCTAAAAATATGAGCGATAGCTCATTAGATTCGGAATCACCTCTAGAAAAATGTTTTTGAAGGAAAAGTGTGCAGGCAAAAAACTGCAATTGTTATTAACAAAATAAGATGAAAAAAAACAGATATTTATGTTTTTGTTAATAACTCGAAGATTATTAATATTTAAGCAATTTTGAAAATAGCTCGTTAAAGAGGAGGAAATTTGCGAAAAAAAAGTCCGTCATACCGAAATTCTATCTCCATTATTTATAATTTTAATTTGACGTTGAAAATGGGGCTCCGCGCGGCTTTTACGGCATGCGCGCACTACCGCTAAACGGTGTTTATCAGATAAAATATTTTTTTATGGCATAAAATGTTATTTTAAAAATTTGAAAAAATTCCAGTATTTTCCTAACACTTGAAAAAATCTAAATCAGTTGGAAAAAACATTTTATCACTGTTTTTCAAAAAGTTATTCAATTGTTAACTAACAATTTTTTTCCTAATCTCTGTTGATATAAACAATAGGATAAAAGGTATAAATAATTGGCCTAAAAATTTGAAACTTTGTGGAGCCCTTTTCATATGTATACTTTACAAGATTCTGTGATAAATGTTTATAAAAGTTTATTAATTTGTTAATAATACTTTCTAATATCATACGTTACGTTAACTGTAGCGCCTACTTAACTTGCCAATTAAAAAATGATACATCTTTTAAACTATTGGAGATATGATAAAGGATATTCAGGTGTTATTTATAGAAAATAAATTTCTCTTTCAAATAATTCTAAGACCAAGTTCGTATTTATTGTTTGTTAGATACTACATGCATTTATTTAGAAAAATTCTGTATCTTTTTTTAAAAATCATAATTAACAAATTAATAAACTTTTATGAACATTTATTACAGAATCTTGTAAAGTATACTGCCACGTATTTTTGATGAAAATAAAACTAAATCAAATTTTGAAAAATAAAAAGGTTAATCAATTTATTCCAATCGAAATCCAACTCCAGCTGAGATCGGTAGTAGTTTCTCTACTGGCAAATTGTGCCCAGCTCAGCCGTAGAGGGTAAGTACCAAAATAAAGTGAGTGCGCCACCGATTTGTACGGTTAAAATCGGAAACCCCTGATGTTCCAGGCACTACTTCACCCACTGGAGATAATTAAATAAATTTTGAATATTAAACAGTTCTAATTGAATTACACAATAAAAGAAAACGACGATAAAGTGAGCTAAATAAAACAAAATCTCAACTAGACCCTTCTTTAATGAAAATATTAAGAATTACAAAACTGTCAAGCCTCGTGCTTGACAACGCTATTGATATTTATATAAAAAAATTCGAAAAGAGGTTGACCTTAAAGGCCATCCTTGCAACTTCCCGCTAGTTTTAACCGCAAAGCTATAGTAACGTGACTTATTTTGACGTTTTTGACTTTTTTTGAAATGTTTAAAAAGCCATAACTTTTTAACGCCGTATTCGATTTTGGTGTTCAAGATGGCATTCGACGCAGTTTTTTGAGACCTAAAAACGTTACCGAGAGTGCAAAATCGGTTAGTCAAAAAATCTCTAAGTTATTGAAAAAAAAAACACTTTTTTTGAAAATTTTTGACAACGATATCTCACGAACGAATCAACCAATTTTATTATGCAAAACGGCATTCGACGTGGCTTTTTAAGCTTGAGAGCTGATTAGGTTATGAAATTGATCAATGCAATAGCCAAAAAGATATGCCCAAAAAACATCATTTTTACCAATTGTTTTTTTCGGTTATTTTAAAATTTCTCGAAATCTACCAGCTCGAATCGGTTCAAACTTACAGGGAATCTAAGTTAGATGGAACTCTTTAGAATGGTTTTTATTTCATTCCGATCGGTCAAGCCGTTCAAAAGTTATAAGAGGTTTACATACATCCACACACACACACACATCCACACGTACATACAGACATACAGACACCCTCGTAAAAATAGTCAGGGGAGGTTCCTTAGACCTCAAAACGTTGAGATCCAATGAAAACTCGATTTTCGATAAACGGGGTGAAACCAATAACTTCCCGATTTTAAAAAAAAATTTAAGTTAAAAAGAATATATGAATAATATTGAAAGGAAAATTAACCAATCTGTGTGATCACACTCAATGCAAAAAAAAAGACAAGAAAAATAGATCTTAACTAAAACTATAGTTGCGCCTTAAATCTAATTAGCTTATCTGATAATCTAGGTACAATTCCTCGTCGTCCTAGGCTTCTCCAATACTTAGGCCGGTACCAAATTCAAGCCTGTTCCCAGAACCAATAGGCTTGCACCAATCTCAAATAACTTAAGCTCGACTAAGTATCAGGTCAGCAATCAAATATCAACCAATAACTAGGACTTAAACCCTTAACTAGGATTTACACCCGTATCTCTGATTTACACCTGTATCTAGGATTTCAGCCTATAACTAGGACCCTAAAATCGTAATTTGGAATTAATAATAGCTCAAACAAATTTAAATGACTCCTCGAATTAATTGACTTTACTGACTTTAATACAATTTGAACACATTAGCTTATTTTTGCACAACAATGAAAGAATAAAAATGAATTTAAATGAATAATACAATATTTAGAAGCTGACTTCTCTGAATTTACAATTAATGATCAAAAATAATGATTTAAATGTACTTAACAACTTAAATTTGACTTGCTAGTCACGACAAAATTATAACAATAAATTAAATCAAGATTTAACATAAAATTAATTTATAATAGTAAAAAGAAAACTAAAAGGAGTCTAGTTTCACATAAATAAACCTACATACAAGACACCAAGAAATACAAGTAAAATAAAGATATTACAACTAAAATTGCGACCATATGGCGTTATTAATCTTATAAAAATAAAATATCGTAACTCACCTATTAAGATAGGGTTTCTTCCATTAAACTCGTGACACCCCTAGCTGGTAAACGGGTAAAACAATTTCCTCGTTGCTAACTGCAATAATGGGGAATTCTGACCACGATTTGCTGTCTGAACGGCTTTATCAAAATTACCAGGATAGAAATATTATAATCAATCACAGTTTATCGTGGAAAACTAAATTTTTTCTACCTATAACTGTGTTTTTTTTTAAGGAAACAATAAGTACAGTACACTATAATCTATACATAATAATAAAACTTTAGGAATGTTTGTGCGCGCATCACATGAAAACTACTGATCCTATTCGAATGCGGTTTTCAAAAATGTATTTGCCTTCTTTCAACTTAACATCTGGTGTATAAAACTTTCTCCCCCCCACCCTTTTAACGGGGTAAGGAAAGAAATTTTTATACAAAAATCAACACGCCACGCGAACGTCTTCGCGGGTACATCGAAATAGAACCCAAAAATGTGGTTAGATTTTTTGTCTGTCTGTATGTATGTTTGTGCGCGCATCACAGGAAAACTACTGATCCTATTCGAATGCGGTTTTCAAAGACGTACTTGCCTTCTTTCAACTTAACATCTGGTGTATAAAAATTTATCTCCCATTCTTTAAATGGGGTGGGGTAATGAATTTTCATACAACAATCACACGCCACGCGAACAACGTTGCGAGTACAACTAGTCCACATTAAAACAGAACAGAAATTATGTTAAAGTTATTAAAAAACTTAAAATTAAATGAAACATATTTAGATTGCGTTTTTTTTTTTTTTTTAGAAATAATAGCAAGATTATCTAGCCGTTCTTGACCCATTCTAGATCTAGATTTAGTTTAGAAAATGATCCCTCAGCTGAAGCTGCAGAAATCGGTATAGCTAATAATATACGTAACGCAATAGTAATGTTTGGGAATGAGTGGGATAAGTTTTTTTTGCAATGTAATAAGTGTTTCTACTTCAGATAAAACCTTTCCGTCGCAAATTTACCTTGTTTTTAATTATTTTTTCACTTTACAATTACCGTACTATGCAAATCAGAAATTCGCCTTTCCGATAACATTTTTTCAATTTTAAACAAAAAATCTCTTGCCGGTACTGCGCGGCACCGACACCCATACTTCTAGAGAAGACAAGTAGTGAGTTAAAATAGCATTAATTTCACCACTGGTCAGTATTAGTGGGTAATAAAATTTCACAATCGGCATTAGTAGAAATTTTTTTGTTTTTTTATGTTGTTTTTTTGTAAAGCTTCAAAAAATATTTAGTTTTGAATTGGATGGATCAAAGGGCGCCTTTACGCCTTGGCGCCGTCGTGCGCCGCACGACCTTGCCCATATGGACGGCCGGCGCGTTCCTGTTCATTAATTCCCAGTTTTTATCAGAAAATACTAAAGCTGTATCATCGGCATAACAAACAATATGTCCTTTAAAATTACTGAATTTAGCAATACTGTACTCCTGTTTTAATTGTTTTACTCGAGCTAAATGTTCTTCCTTACTTAATTTTCTCAGTTCGGTCTGATAAATATTTTTTCATAAGTTTTAGAGCAGTACCTCTAATACCATAATTTTCCAGTTTATTAATTAAGTTTAAATGTTTAACTGTATCGAAGGCCTTTGCCAAGTCTAAAAATACTGCAATGCATTTAGATGAATCATCCCCATAGCCCTCGTTGTTTTTCTTAAAAAGTCCATTATGGCATTTTCAGTATTAGAGTCTTGACCAAACAGCGCATTGCAAGAATTATTTTAAAAATCATGGAATTCTGACGCTCCCCTCTTTATTTATTTTAGAATATGTTTGTTTAATTCGCAAACACCTACATATTTTTCCGACAAGGCCTAATCATGGCTACTCCACAAGAATATCGGATCATAATGTTTATTTACCGATCCCGTCTACGGAATTGGCAAAGAAATCTAATTATATTCCGCAAAAAATTATATAATCATCTTCTGATACACATTAAATCTGCCACATCTTTTATCAGATTTCGTAATATGACAAAAGCATACCTCTCTAAAGCCGGCCACTCACGTACAGTTTAAACTGTCAGTTTACCTATTGTATTTAGATTTGTTATTGAAATTTTATTTTGTGGAAATCTGTTTTGTATTTGAGACCTTTTGAAAATATTCTAGAAAGTATTTAAAATACAAATTTAATTTATTTTTTAAATAATTATTTTTAATTAAGAGAGGAAATTTCATCTGAAAGTGAAGTAGAGAAAGAGGACATTACTACCAATAAATATGGTATGTGGATGTCACTCTCTGCTCAAATGATTTTTCTAAATATGTATAAACAATTGATGTGGCTCAAATTAGGATGTCATAGAGCGAATCCAAATATTTACAAAAATTTCTAAGCCATCGATAAAAAAGGTGGTATCTAGGGAAGAGTGTAAGCCACGAAAAAACGATCTCTTACCAAATAAAATCATGGTATGATGATGGAAAATATTCTTAGAAAAATTTATGAATTTTATTCTGGATATGTTGAACCGTCTTTTCAAATGATTAAACAAGAAGTTATGGCAGTTCTCGGTCATCCATATAAATCAACCAATACCTTGAGAAAAGTTTTGCACTCGTTAGGATTTACTCGTGGTTCCTCTCGCTCGCTACGCTCGCGTTCGGAATTCTCCACTCGTATCGAATTTTCATTCTAACCTTGTTACAGAATATACTATTGTCACGCCTGGGGGGGGGGGTTGAAAGAAGTGTGCCTTAGTGTTTTCGGATGAGGGGTAGTATTATGAGTTATGGGGGCTGGAAGATTAAAACGAACTAATTTCACTGCTTTAATTTAACTTTATTTTATTTAAACCGCAAGAGAAAAGAATATCTTTATTCACAGAACTCTCTGTCACAACTACACCTAAAACTTTTTAAGACATATTTATATTTCTTTTCTTAATTAGAGTTTTGGGATATTTCCCATGGTAATCTGATACCTAACACTAATTCTTCCAATACAAACAAACAAGCTTTCTTACTTAGACCCTTATTCATCGAGAGGAACACGTGCTTATCTACTCTCGTTATATAATTTAAACATTTAATACCACACTTGAAAATTTCAAAAACGTGACACATTATACTCGTATATAAACATAACAAAATAATATCCACCCCATTATACCGTAGATAAATTTTGAACTTATGGGTGTCATTTAGATAATTAAAATAATAATATTTCATTATATTTTCAACACGCCCTCTCAAAATTTATTCGGAGGTATTCTTAACATTAATTAAAGTAGTATAAAAAAATAATACTAAAAAAAATACTCGTTTCTCAAGCCTTCTGGGAAATAGAAGTGACTCAACATTTGTTCATGGATTAAAAGAAACCCAGGAAAAACCCTAATCGAGTCATTCACTTAAACTTAATACTATTTAAATTTTAAATATATAAAAAAATTGAATTATTATTGTTTATTCCAATCCCAATCCAACTCTTAGTTCCAGAAATCTTGGTCCTGGTAAAGGTTTAGTTAGTATGTCTGCTAACTGCTGACCTGTAGGAATATATTTTAAAATTATTACCTTTTTCTCAATCTGCTCGCGAGAGAAATGATATTTTATATCTTTATGTTTAGATCGTTTATGACTTGCTGGATTATTAGCAATGCTAATACAACCGCTATTATCTTCATAAATTAATATTTGTTTGGAAATATCTACATCGATACTAATAGCTAATGATTTCAAAAACAATGCTTCTCTTACTCCTTCAAAAAGGGCCATATACTCAGCCTCAGTTGAAGAAGCAGCTACTGAAGCCTGTTTCTTTGTATTCCAGCATATTGTACAACGCTCAAATAATTTAAACAAATAGCCTGTTGTACTTTTACGATCTATAATATCATTTCCTCCCCAGTCAGAATCGACATATCCTGTCAAAATGTCATTGTAATTTCCTCTGATGTATGTTAGTTTAATGTCTTTTGAGCCTTTTAAATATCTTAGCACTCTTTTTAGACATTTCCACAATTCAATATTGTTTTTATTAGTATATCCACTCAAGATATTTACGACCGTACTTAAATCCGGTCTTGTACAAATCATAACATAGGTACCTACATCAAACAACCAATGACACTTCGACAAGGTGCATTATACTCTTTATCTATACTTATAATAAATCTGTAGAGAGATCAATTCTGTACATGAAATGTATTTCCAAAATAACTATCAGGGGGTGATTAGGGATCGGATACTGATGCCAAAAATGCAATCAGTAAAATTTTTGTCTGTCTGTCTGTCTGTATAACCTTTATAGAAACAAAAACTACTCGACGGATTTTAACGAAACTTGGTACAATTATTTTCCATACTCCTGAGCAGGTTATAGTATACTTTTCATCACGCTACAATCAATAGGAGCAGAGCAGTGAAGGAAAATGTTGGGAAAACGGGAGAAGTTACTCCATTTTTTAAGCTTCCGTCGCGTGTGCATCCTTAATGGTCAAAGCTATACTGAAATCATGTATGACGGAAATGTTCTCCTTAAAATTATATAAAAAATATCCCACGACAGCATATGTTTATCTTTTATGGTTTACTCACAATAACACGTTTAACTCCTGATAGCTTAGCAGTTCGAAACTTTCTGATTATATTTGTTTACTCTTACGTTTATAACACTCTCAGGCATCCCTAATTAAAAAAGTTAACATAGAAAGAATCATAGAAATCGGTATAGAAACACTAAAGTTATACACGAAATACGCTAATAATAAGCCATCGCGCGTGAATACTGAATCATGCTAAAAGCATTATTTTTGTATAAGGTCGCGAACGCACAGGCAGGTGGCTGTTGTTATTTTATAAAATACGTATTAGTTCTTTTGGTAGTATTTAAAATTTAACCTTAAAAGGACAAAACATAATATACCTGACCAATTAAGTGATATTTTAGGCAATATGCACAATAGCACACACCGATCAAATCGAATGTGTCATATCTACCGTTAATATTAACAAATATGATACTAATCTATGTATATCTATACATATAATAAAACTGTAGAAATGAAAATTCTGTACATTAAAGATATTTAAAAAATAATTGGCGGGGGGTAATACTACATCGATATAGAACCCAAAAATGTGGTAAGATTTGTCTGTCTGTATGTTTGTGCGCGCATCACATGAAAACTACTGATTCGATCCAAATGCGGTTTTCATTTTCACAGATGTTTTTGTTTTCTTACAATTTAACATCTGGTGTATAAAAATTTCTCCCCGCCCCTTTTACAGTGTGGGGGGAGAAATTTTTATACAACAATCTATACGCCACGCGACCGACGTTGCGGGTACATCGATATAGAACCCAAAAATGTTGTTAGATTTTTTTTGTACGTCTGTCTGTCTATGTGTGTGCTCGTATCACATGAAAACTACTGATCCAATTCGAATGCGGTTTTCATAGATATATTTGTCTTCTTTCAACATAACATTTGGTGTATAAAAATTTCTCCTTCCACCCCTTTAACGGGGTGAGGGAAGAATTTTTTAAACAACAATCAACACGCCACGCGAACGACGTCGCGGGTGCACCTAGTCTGAATTAAGAGCTTTATAATCTACTTTACTCTCTAATGGTGTATTTACTGGTTTACACTCATGCATATTAAATTTCATCAAAATAGTATCAATGTATGCACTTTGGTCAAGAGTAATTTTCGTATCACTACGCGTGACTTTAATTCCTAAAAAAAGTTTTACTTCTTTTAAATCAACCATGTCGAAACGATTCATTATAGTTTTTCAAATTTATCATGGCTTTAACGTCAGCCCTTACTATTATTAAATCATCTACATATAACAAAATATAAATATTTTTCGAGATATCTTTCTTATTTAAAATATATATACATCTATCTACAGGAGAATTTTCAAAACCTTTTTCTTTTATTGCTGTCTCGAATTCTTCGAACCAACAACGCACAGCCTGTTTTAAACCATACAAAGATTTATTAAGTTTACAGACATAATTTTCTTTAGATTGTATGCCCTCAGGAATCCTCATGAAAATTTCTTCTTTTAATTTTCCATTTAAAAATGCTGTTTTTACATCCATGTGATGTATCATTAAATTATATTGATAAGCGAAAGCTACAATAAATCTAAAACTAGAAATTCTCGCCACAGGTGCAAAAGTCTCATTATAATCAATTAAATATTTTTTTGGTCCTCCGTCCAGAAACAATACTATTAATTACTTCAAAATCGTCCGGAAAATGACATTTTCCGGCCTAGGACGGCAAAGTAGCTTTTAGATTATCTAAAGAGATGGCGCTATGAGTCATCAAAAATACATAATGAATACTACAAATTTTAATTAAATTTATTTAAAAACAACGTATAATATACTAAACTAAAATAATATAATAACTTTTTCTAAAGGTAAGCAGGATTCAAACTTACATTTAATTTCTCTCACAACTTTTATTTTAAATTTGACATTTATGTCAATTTACAACTACTTATCATTCGATTATGAAAATACATATCTCGATTTTATTATTGCTCATTGAACTATAATAGTTCATTTTCTCTGCTATTTTTATATAAAATTATTAGATATTAATATTATCAATATAACAATTTTTACTGTGCTGCTTATTAGCACAGTATTCGTATTGTTACGTTCTAGGGGTTCAAAATAAAATCACTGCTGAACGAAAATGTCTAATTTATTTACACACTACAAACTAAACGAATTATAACTAAACTAACTAAACTAACTATAACACACTAATTTATGTACAACAATTAACTTCGATTTATATTCACTATTTATTTTCACTTCGTAGTTCGCTCAACTATTTAGACTGTCGCTATTAAATTTAAAACTTCCCGTGGGTCGTGGCTCTCCGCTTATATACCTGTCCACTGTTTCTGTTTCCAGAACGTCTTTCGATAACACTTTCTCGACGCGCGTAGAAAGGAATTTTCTCGATTGTTCTGTTCGAGAATAAGCGCGTTGTTTACCTGGAGAGCGACAGGGGCGTACTAAGGGGATCTCGCTCGTTACACTGCCCCCTCCTTAAGACGTTCGGTCCCCGAACACCTTGGTTGGTATGTCTGAACCTACAGGCATCTCCCTTTCTGCAGCTCCCTTGCTTTTCGAAATAGCAATCCACAGTCTTCTCCTTCATTGTGTTTCCGCTCGGGTTGAAAATGCACACGAGTATCTCTATTCCTGTCTTATGGAAAAGCACCTCGAGCATGTTCCGGACGACTCTCCAGTTGAGTTGGTCTAGACCACAACCCAACTTAGGCACAGCCAGCTTCTTCACTCCCAACCTGTTGAGTTCGTCTCTTAGGTTCAGCAGGGTATTCCACATACTTCTATAGCTGGGCTTGTGATCGGAAAACCTCTTAGTCACCATGTAGAAGAGGTGACGATGACCGTCAGTGAGACTCAGAATTTTTCCGGGATGGGGCTGTTGTCTGGAGAGCTCAGATACACGGCCAAACTTCTTCCTGAAGACTAATGCTATTCCCCTGGACATACGCAGATCTTCGGCGACACAATGGGCTAGGGAATAATCTCCAGGCACAGAGAAGAGGTCCTGCTGCTGCTCGGTGGTAACTCCGAATCGTGCCTTCCCAGTTCCACCATAGTTCTCCATGAACTGGTCGAAACTCATCTCAACATGCTCTGGGCTGGTCGTCCTTCTCAGATGGGTCTCGTCTTGTTCGTCGTATTCCGCCTCGTATTTCGCCAGCCGATTTACATGGACCACGCGCCTCTTGCCCCTTGGTAGTTTTTGTATACGGTACACTACATCATTGATCCTTTTTACCACTCTGTATGGACCCTCCCAATTCCTCTGTAGCTTAGGTGATAATCCTCTCTTCTTCTGGGGGTTGTACAGCCAGACCAAATCTCCAGCGTTAAAACCACCTTCTGTAGCTTTGCTGTCATAACGGGTCTTCATTCGGTCACTAGCAATTTGTATGTTTTGTCGGACCTTTTCATGAATGTAGTGTAGCCTGCCCCTCAATGTGCTCACGTAGTCCTCACCAGCTATCTCTGTTCCGGGCTTACAACCAAACTCTAGGTCACAGGGTAATCTTATTTCCCGGCCGAACATGACACAAGCTGGTGTCTCTCTAGTAGACTCCTGTACGGCTGATCTGTAGGCCATGGTGAACAGATGAAGGTACCGGTCCCAGTCTCTTTGATGGTCAGAGACCACTTTAGCCAAATATTTTCCCACAGTTTTGTTCATTCTTTCGACTAGGCCATCTGACTGTGGGTGAAGAGGCGTTGTCCTGGTCTTCTTGACTCCGAGTATTTCACAAATGCTCTGGAATAGGCCAGACTCGAAATTTCGTCCCTGATCAGAATGTAGCTCCAGTGGCACTCCAAACCGACTAAACATCTCTTTTATCAGCACGTCTGCCACTGTCGAGGCCTCTTGGTTTGGGATGGCATGTGCTTCAACCCATTTGGTAAAGTAATCCGACGCCACCAATATGTACTTGTTCCCATCGTCGGTCTCTGGGAATGGGCCTGCGATGTCTATAGCAACTCTTTCCATAGGACTGCCTACGTTATACTGATTCATTGGCGCTCGTCGTTTTCCTCTTGGGCCATTCGTTGAAGCACAAAGTGTACATTTTCGGCACCAGTCCTTGACGTCTTCTTTGCAGTTGATCCAGTAAAAACGTTCTCTGACCTTTTCCAACGTTTTCTTGATGCCGAAGTGTCCACCGGAGGTTCCATTATGAAGTTTCTCCAATACTTCTGTCGTCCGACTCCGGGGAATTATCAGCTGAGTCCTAGCTGCAGTACCCTCGTCATTCTCGACAGACCTCTTCAACAATCCATCCTCTACAATGATGGAGTCCCACTGCGCCCAGTAGGACTTGACCCTAGGACTCAGGTGACTCACTTCTTCCCATCTTGGTCTCTGTCCTTTTGCTTTCCAGTCAAGCAACATCTTAAGTTCGGTGTCACCTTCTTGGTCTCGCTTCAGGGATTCTGGCAGCCAATCCAGATCCACGACGGTTGTTCTTAAACAGAATTCCTTCTCTTCTGCTTTGCTGCAGTGTTTGCAGTCGGAAGGACAAGGTCTCCTAGATAATGCGTCTGCGTTGCCATGTGACTTTCCGGCCCGGTGTTCCACAGAAAAATGATATTCCTGCAGCCTTTCTATCCATCTCGCAACCTGACCTTCTGGGTTCTTAAATTGCAGAAGCCACTTCAGAGCAGCATGATCTGTTCTTAGAAGGAATTCGCGACCATACAAGTATTTATAGAAATGTTCCATGGACTTGACTGCGGCGAGAAGTTCTCTCCTCGTAACACAATAGTTACGCTCAGGCTTCGACAGGACCTTGCTGAAATATCCTATAACTTTCTCTTGGCCATTCTGAATTTGGGATAATATGCCTCCTATGGCCGTGTTGCTTGCGTCCGTGTCCAATATAAACCTTCCACTGGTCTGAGGATAACTTAATATAGGAGCTGTTGTTAGTGCTTGCTTCAGTCGATTGAAAGCATCCTCGCATTCAGTATCCCATTTGAAGTCCCTTCCATCTTCCGTCAGTCTTGTTAGAGGCTTCGCGATGTCAGCAAATCCCAAGACGAACTTCCTGTAGTATGTGCACAAGCCAAGAAAACTCCTTACTTGGTGCTTGTCCTGTGGTACTGGCCATTCTCGTACAACCTTGACTTTGTCTGGGTCAGCACTAATGCCATCTGCAGATACTACATGTCCTAGATATTTCACTTCTTTCCTGAAGAGGTGGCATTTCTTTGGACTGAGTCTTAAATTTGCAGTGCGTAGCCTTTCAAGGACTTCTCTTAAATTTTCCAGGTGTTCGTCAAATGTCCGGCTAAATACTATGACATCGTCCAAATAAACTAGGCACGACTTCCATGACAATCCTCGAAGAATGGTTTCCATTAATCGCTCGAAAGTTGCAGGTGCGTTACAGAGGCCAAATGGCATTACTGTGAACTGCCACAATCCTGTCCCAATAGTAAAAGCTGTTTTCTCTTTGTCTTTGGGATCTAATTCCACCTGCCAATACCCACTCTTCAAATCCAGCGTGGAGAACCATTTCGAGCCAGAAAGCGTGTCCAAAGTGTCGTCAATCCTTGGAATGGGGTAGCAATCCTTCTTGGTGACGTCGTTCAAACGACGATAGTCGACACAAAATCTGGTGCTGCCATCTTTCTTCTTCACCAAAACCACAGGTGATGACCAAGGACTATCAGATTGCTCTATTATTCCTTGTTCGTGCATGTCCTTGATTATATTTTCTGCTTCTTCTCTCTTTGCTATGGGAAGCCTTCGCGGTTGTTGGCGAATGGGATCTGAACTTCCGGTATTGATAGAATGCTTCACAACATTCGTCCTACCCATCTGAGTGTTGTCCATAGCAAAAACGTCACTGTATTCATGAATCAGTTTCTTCACCTTGCTAATATGTTCTGGTGCAAGTTCTGTGCAGGAAGAAGCCAATGTCTCAAATAATTTTTTCGAACTCTTGTCGCTTCTTGGTAGCGGGTTCTTCACATTCTGAACGCTTCCTGTCACGCAAAGCACGGAACAGCTTTCTCCCAGGATCGTACCTTTCTTCAAGATCACAGGGTACATGTTGGTGTTCAACATTCTCACAGGAACTTCGTTTCCGCCTCTCACCAAGGTTTTTCCGACTAGCAGTCCTTTCCCGAGGTTACTCTCACTGGCTGGTTCGATGAGTCTTATACAGCTATCTCGAAGGTCTCTATCTAAATACCCCTTCACTATGGTTTCCGCCTGTCCACGTAGGTGAACATCTTCGCTGAGTAAGACTCGAGTCGTGATATCTTCACATCCCAGGAATGGAATTTCCAGACTTCCGATCCTCAGAACATCGTTTCTCATATCCATCTGGAAGCCATAACCCTTAATGACATCCATTCCCAAGATGACTTCCTCCATGATATCTGCCACCAGCACCTCATGTTCGAGAGACCTGTCCCCAATGTTGATGACGATCCTCTTCTTTCCATGTATTGGCACGTCTTCTCCAGTTGCAGTCCGTAAACGAACCGTCGCTGGTAAGGTTTTTCCATTTCCTTTAACTACACTCGGCTTAACTATAGTTCGGGTTGCGCCAGTGTCGACTAACATTTTTACGGACCTCCCATTAATTTTACCGTCGACATAAATACTTGAAGAGATGGCCTGAATTATAACCTCAGGGGCATTGTCGTGGCGGGTCGGTTTATGCCCCTTCTTGCCAACCCGCTTTAGTTTTCCTGTTCTTGGCGTTGTGGTTTAACCGGCTTCTTACAGTTACGCCGAATGTGTCCTCTTTCGCCGCAGTTCCAGCATCTTGGTCCACCATTACGTTTCTCCTGGAGAACTCGGCGAACTACGTCTTCAATACTCTCGTCGCAGACAGGCGAATCATCAAGCTGTCTCACTTTGCACTGTCCTCTGTGCGAAGCTTGTTTAGCAGCTTCAAATTCTAGTGCATGGGCCAGGGCGTCATCTAGGGTTTTGGGCCGGGCCAACCGCAACGTCTGCTGAGTCTCCGTGTCTCTCAACCCATCGACGAAGGTCTGGACAGCAAGTTGTTCTAGGAAGCTGTCCGGTGCTGAAGGATAGGCCAGCCTTACCAACCTTGCTATGTCTGCTTCGAATTCCTGCAAGGTTTCTGCACTCTTCTGATGGCGACTTTTGATTTGTGCGTGATACACTTGTTGGAGATGTGCATCACCATATCTCATTTGCAGTCTACTTGTCAGAGTCTTATAATCACCTTGTTGACTTACAGGAATGGTCTGAAGGATATTCAGTGCGTCTCCTCTTAATGCAACAATTAAGGCAGTTGCTTTCTCTTCATCGTCCCAGCAATTGGCGTTGGCTGCTGCTTCAAATTGTTTCTGATAAGTACTCCAGGGTGTTTTGCCATCAAAAGTTGGAGGTTTGATCTTTGTTCGCCCTGGCTCACCCCGTTCTCCCAGCTTAACAGAACAATATTTGCTGAAGTTCTTGCTCAAACGCTCTTCCATGGTTTTCACCTGTTCTTCCAATTTTATTTGCATTTCTTCCTCCATATTAACCAATCTGCCTTCAATGTTTCCAACCCTGTCTTCAAATTTTCCAATTTCGTCTTTTACGCTTCCAATCTCATTTTCCAGTTTGGAGTAATTATTCTTCAACTCATTTTCAATGAATGTCAATTTATCTCCCAAATTATCTTCCATTTTCTTAGTGTTTTCTTCCATTTTTTGGGTATTCTCATCCATTATCTTTCTAGTATTTTCTTCCATTTTATTTGTGTTTTCGTCCATTTTATTTTCCATTTTCCTAATACTTTCCTCCATATTCAAGCTCATTTTTTCAAGGGCTTGCTTGAAAAATTCCATTGTCGCCTGATCCATTTTCTTCGTCTGTGATCTCGTAACTGGCATACAAAATATTCACTAATGAAGTCCACAATTTAAATTAACACAGCAGTTCAATTTACCCCACACCTGACACCAATTGTTACGTTCTAGGGGTTCAAAATAAAATCACTGCTGAACGAAAATGTCTAATTTATTTACACACTACAAACTAAACGAATTATAACTAAACTAACTAAACTAACTATAACACACTAATTTATGTACAACAATTAACTTCGATTTATATTCACTATTTATTTTCACTTCGTAGTTCGCTCAACTATTTAGACTGTCGCTATTAAATTTAAAACTTCCCGTGGGTCGTGGCTCTCCGCTTATATACCTGTCCACTGTTTCTGTTTCCAGAACGTCTTTCGATAACACTTTCTCGACGCGCGTAGAAAGGAATTTTCTCGATTGTTCTGTTCGAGAATAAGCGCGTTGTTTACCTGGAGAGCGACAGGGGCGTACTAAGGGGATCTCGCTCGTTACAGTATGTATAAAAATTAAGGATAGTGAAATCGATTATCAGAACATCATTCCTTATTACTAATTCTTTTAATCGTGCAATAGATGTCAATAATGTCAATATACACCTAATCTTGTATGTCACAAACATGAAGACTAGATACTTAGGAGTTTAAACGTAATGTTAAAAAAATGGTCTCAATTTAGGGGACAGATCTATTGCCGGTAGAGTGCGCTTGTGTTCCTAAGATTTAAATACAATATTTCAAAAGATAAATGAAAATGCACAAAGATGTTCAAATATTAGTTAAAAACTACAGAAATTTATAAATTAATTATTGATGTCCTTGTTTGTTATATGGCTCTGCTACTTGGCAATCGCCAGATAAATTAATTGTTTAAACACAAATATTTAACAGATATTATTTTGATGTTACTCACTTTTGGTGCTTTGAATATACCCACTTTTTTTACACTGTCAGCTGCCTTTCGGCCACTAACACAACCATAAACGGCACAATACTTTCCCATTTCTTTTTATTAATTTTATTACAAATAATTTTAAATAAATTAATATCATATATTTAATTTAATTTCGTGAAATTTAAATGTCATAAATGTCACAAACATCGGTTCGGGTCTTAATGTTCCTCGCGTCGCCAGTGGCAAAAAATAGAACTATGATCTGGCCCGATTATTGAGACCAAAGATATTATGAAAAAGCCTATACCGTGTAGACTCCTGGTATCTAGTCTTCGTGGTCACAAAGTAAACAGTTTTTGAACTTTTGGAAATATTAAAAATTGGTCGTACCAAAAAATAGTGTGTGTTACACGTCCGCAAAATGTCTTGCAAGTGCTCGTATTGTTTCGCCTCGGTGCTACGCCCCTCGGCTACACAACTTTACTCGCTCTTGCAAAATGGCATTTTCCGTCCTTGTGTCACAAATAACTATTGGCTAAATCCTTTTGCTACTAACCGCGCTTTATATCTGATCGGTTTTCCGTGTTCATCATTTTTGATGGTAAACACCCATTTACAATCAATGATATTTTTATTTTGTGGCCTCGGTACTAAAGTCCATGTTTTGTTAATTAATAATGAATCTATCTCGTCTTTTATTGCTTTTTCCCATTTATCCCTATTATCTATGTTTTTAATGTCTTGATATGATGTGGGAATTTTACAAATGACTGATTGTGTACACATTAAATAATCGTCTGTATCATATTCATCATATGAAATTTGTGGACGTCTTTTAATCCGCTCACTCCTACGTGGTTCAGTTAAAATTCTCTTTTTATTTTGAAATGAAGTTTCATTAATGTCATCACCAATACTCAATTCATCTGATTTAACCCTATCAGATTTATATAATTCATCTACTGATTTTGACATAGTGTCAGAAACATCAGTTTCATCATTCAAACCAAAATTTTCACAATTTTGTCTATCTGATTTACCACTATCAGATTTGTGCATTTCTATTGATTTTGACTTTCCTTTTTAAGCTTGACATATATCTATCAAGATAAATAAGCAAGGGTCATTTTCCACATATTGATTTATTATTTTGATTTTAGTGGCAAAAGTTCTTCGATAAAAGAAGTAAGTACATACAATAACGTCACCAAGAAGTTACAGACAATATTGTTGTCAAACTTCAACATTGTCAGTTTGTGACTTGCAATGACTTCGTAACTTTCAAACACCAACGTAAATAAATAAAAAAACAGCCTACTAGATATTTTTAAACTTGGAATGATGTATATATGAATTCTGCGAGGACCAATACCAGAACCAATACCATGGAGACTAGACAAGGAGTACGAACTCCATGTATGCAAATAGGGCTACCAAAATAAGAGGGCGCTGGTGTTCCATTTGTACCAAAATGGCGACCAATGAGGACGTAGTTTGAAATAAAATAAATAATTTTTAGTTATTTCATTATTAATTTATTTACACAATGAAAAAAATAGTTCGATCTTTCAGATATAAATAATAAAAACCATTTTAATAATTCACGATTATTTATTTGACTATATTCATACCGGTACAAAAGGAAAACTAGCGACGCTAGTGGTAAAAAAAGTAAACCTAATATGTACGATACCGTGGACAGATTTTGGCAATTCCCCCGGTCTAGTGCGTACTCCTTGTCTAGTCTCCATGACCAATACACTCAATAACTACGGACTACTGACAATAAGTTTCATTAAAGATAACTGCAGAATTAGGCGGTGGTTACATTGGATAGGAATTCGTACGAAAATTTGTTCGTACGAATTCGCACGAATCAATATTACGAATTTAATAGCCGTGTGTGGTTACATTGGATGAGTTCATCACAAAAGGTTCGAGTATTTCGAGTTCATTTCATAGGAAAACAGTAGTGATTATGGATTCTGTATCAACGTTTTATTATTTGGAATCTTCACCATTACCGAAAATATTTACTGCTGAATCAAAAAAATAGGAAAATTTCTGATTGATCCGTTGCTGACCTCTTCTTGTTATTGGAGGAGGATTGTTGATTTATTTCAGATTCAATTCCTAGTTGGGACTGATCGCCAGTTCCAAGTTCCAGTTGGGACTGATCGTCAGTTGGAATTTCTAGTTGGGACTGATCGTTATTGTTCATTGGACCTAATGTTGCATCTTCTTCCATCTCAGCACCAGTTGAATACTGTGTAGCATTTTCAATATTACCTGTTGTTTTTCTGGGTGCAAACTAATCTTTTATAAAGAGCATATTTTTGAAATATTGCCACTTTGATTGTGGCTCCTCATCAGCACCATCGCCACTTCATTTTTGACGGACAACGTCATCTGAAAAAATTGAAATAATTAATTGTTTGAATTTTTCAACATTTACATTATTTTGTTTTAGGTATCTTGGAACTGGCGCAACTTTTCGATCATTGGCATTTTTATTCCGAATGTCACATAACTGTTCGAAAAGTGGTTTATGAAACCTGTGAGGCTATATGGAATACTTTAATCCAAAAGCATATGCCTTTTCCAACAGAATCCATGTTTTCGTCCATTGCTGAACAGTTTTATACAAAATGGAAATTTCCCAATTGTGTAGGAGTAATTGACGGCAAGCATGTTAGAATTAAATTGCCACGTACTTTTAGTAAAAATAAAATAAAATCAAATTTTGAAAAATTAAACTTATGGTTTAAATTGAAATCTCCAACTCCAGTTAAGATGGGTAAGTGGTTTCTCTACTGGCAAATTTGTGCCCAGCTCAGCCGTAGAGGGTATGTACAAAAGTGTGAGTCGCGCCACCGATTTTAACGGTTCAAATCGGAAACCCCTGATGTTCCAGGCACTGACCTATCTTACTGGAGATAAATAATGAATTAAGAATCTTAATAAAAAAAAAATTAATAGATTGAATAACAAATATGGTGAGTGGGTGATGATCTGAGTAAGACACAAAGTTAGATCTATCAATTATATTGACGAAAATAAACCCAACAGTGAATTTTACAATATATATAAATATATAATCAAGCAAAGAAAGTTAGTAAATAATAATATCAGCAAATAATGCCAAGAACTTGGCAGTTTTAATATTGAGTGATCACCCAGCGTAATAATAAAGATTCAAAATTAATAAATCCTATAAAATAAACAATATTTAAATAACTTAGACAAAGGTTAGGCCAACCCTTTACAATGTCTTAACTTAAAATTAAATTTTTGGCTTATCTGTTTATCCGCAGATCTGTAGTGAGGCTTTCGTTAATAGCCTGCTGCTCTGTGGATGGTGAGGCTCGGTGTTGATTCCTCAGTAGTGAGCTGATCTTACAATTTACTTGCCAGGTCCAAAAATAAAGTTCAGCCAATACCAAAAAAAGTTCTGCCAGGACAAAAAACAAGTTCAGCCAGGACCAAAAATATTTTACTCGCCAGGTCCAAAAATAATTTCAGCCAGGACCAAAAACCCTAGTCGAAAAAAGCGCATTAGCCAAAAATTCCAAAGTTAAATTATTTAAGAAGAAACGTTAAATTTACAAATGTTGACTCTACTTATTACAAAAAAAAATTAAAAGATTAAATTACACACTAAATTATTTAAGAAAGAAAATATATTAAAGTTACAAGTACCGACTCTGCATAATAAAAAGAAGAGAAAAAAAAGCAATTTTAAAGATTAAATTACTGATAACACAATCTAAAGGTATACCAAACATAATAATAAACAATAACAGAATTATTGATGAAATTAATATGTAAATGAATCAATTATATCAGATGCACGTGTGTCATTATACAATTTACAATTTAGAAATCCAATTTACAAAAAAAAATACGATATAAAATAAAGGAACACAATGAAATATATTTAAATTCAAAATTTATAGATTAAATTATAGTTAAAACAGGTTAAGCATATCACAAAAAAAAATCATTGCACCTGATTCCAAAATTATTTACAACAGTTTATATAAAAATTAATAATAACCATTAAAACTTAAAATTACTAATTTAGTCGGGTTTATTTATGACCGATAAATTTAATTACACAAAATGAATTTAATCATAAAAGAAAACGATAGATCTAATATTAACAAAATACCAAAATTTAACGTAATATTTAGGTATGTACGTGTAGCTATTATATGGATGATAATTTACGATTTTATTGAATAAACACAGGTAAACACTTACCCTTTTATATTAAGATTAGGGGTTAAGCAGTCAATCTGCGATGTTATTTCGCTAACAACCTATAGCAAATTTCGATTCTTAATCGGATATCCACGCTTCTTCGTAACGAACTCCTTAGCAATCACACTATAATCGAATGACGGTGTCAAGAAAAGGCATTATATAATTATGCATGAGGTATAACTTACCGAAGAAAGCACCATTTAATTAAATCCCAAAAATATGGAGTTATCTATACGCCTACTCAAAAATACCACAAAGGAATAACCAAAAATGAGGCTTAGATAAAATATATTGAAGTGAAATTCAAAAACCCATAAGGATGGCTTGAATATTGCCAGAAGAACTTTCAACTTCACAAAATGGCGTCGCTTAATTCGATAGTAGTACTAATGTGTTCGTACAATTGTTGAAATGCAAAAGGAGCTCTAAAATCACGATAGTTCACGCATACCTTCCCGCAATGACACTTGTGAGTATAGAAGGGGAAATAGTGTGTTCCGTTGTGCAAAAACGGCTTTGCTAAATATTAATTTGATTTCCGAAATGATGTTAAAATTAAATCGAATTCATTAAGCTAAATGTATTATTAATATTAAAAGGAATCGATGCACTTATTTACTTAATTTAAAATTTTTGTTATTAGCTTAAACAGTAAGAGCGCCGCTCATTATCGGTTTACACACTAGAAATACTCTCGCTACGAGTCAAGGCAGACGACGGTGACCAGAACCTTTTAAGAGGCGAACGATCGCGTTGAAACATTAACTTAACTTTTAAATATATTGACGCCGATTTATGCACGTGACAAAATGTCCTGCGAAATCTGGGTCATTCTATTTCAATTATAAAAAATATTTTTCGATTGTGCTTCAAGGTTTGGTTGATGCGCAACACAAGTTTATAAGTAGGTATTGAAGTTGGAAGTTATGGAAAGCAAAGTGATGGTGGTATTTTCACTACTTCATCGCTCTACTATCGTCTTGAACAAAATACATTCTGTGTACCTGGACCGAAGACGTTGCCGGGTACAAATATTATTAAAGTGAAACTTTTATTAGATCGTTTTAAGTGCATGTTGCATGTCGCATGTCGGTCGAACGCCGAGTAGGTATAAAGTATAAAGTAGGCGGCACCTATAGTTTAATACAAAAATGTACGGGAGTGAGCAGATCTGCTAATGAAAACAATCCTACTATTCGTATTAATACGAACTTCGACTAAGTAAGTATCTACGACATGTAACGTTTTAAAAATATTACAGTTGTAAATAATAATTTTTGAAACTGAAAATATGGAACTTGAGCAATAAATTATGTAACATATATTAAATAAAATCTTTTAAAATTAATCAAAACACTTTCATTTTTAAACAAATAAACTTTGTTATATAATTATATTCATCTCATTCTTTTGTCGATTTACTGAAGTTTTCACTTCTATCGTGTGTGAATCGCACACACACCTTTTGATTTTGATTTCGATTTTGATTTAGATTTTAATTTCAATTTCGATTTTGATTTCAATTTCAATTTCGATTTCAATTTCAATTTCGAATTCGATTTCAATTTCAATTTCAATTTCAATTTCAATTTCGATTTTGATTTCAATTTCGATTTTGATTTCGATTTCGATTTCGATTTCGATTTCGATTTTGATTTCGATTTCGATTTCAATTTCAATTTCAATTTCAATTTCAATTTCAATTTCAATTTCAATTTCGATTTCGATTTTGATTTTGATTTCGATTTTGATTTTGATTTTGATTTTGATTTTGATTTCGATTTTGATTTCGATTTTGATTTCGATTTCGATTTCGATTTTAATTTCGATTTTGATTTCGAATTCGATTTTGATTTCGATTTCTATTTTGATTTCGATTTCGATTTGATAAAGCGATTTTTATACCCTTAATGGAATATGATTCAAAAAATTTTTAGTTAAATGTCGTCTATAGTGTAAAAAAAAGTTTCACTTTTACCGTGGTTTCATAAAACCACACAATGCTTTTTTTTTTCCACACGTTTTTGTCGGAGATGCGGCCTATCCATTAAAGCCGTATCTAATGAGACCTTTTTCTAGACAAAATCTGTCACAGGAGCAAGAAAATGTCAATTACTGCCTTTCCCGAGCAAGGCGCCTTGTCGAATGCGCCTTTGGTATAATAACCTTAAAATGGAGAATTCTAAAAACGGAAATTGAAATTACTCCCGACAAAGTCGATTTAATTTTGAAATGTATTTGCTTGTTGCATAATATAATTATTGATTTGGAGGGAAGCCCAGAGGTCATTCAAAATAATGACCCTCAAGAAACACGTGATCGAAACGTTGGAATACGACGTTTTAACAGAGCTACTACTGCCTATGACATTAGGAACAAATTTATGAAATATTTCAACACTCATCAATACATAGTATAAAAGAAAGTCGCTTTTTCTGTCCCTATTTCCCTTATTGTATGCTTAAATCTTTAAAACTACGCAACAGATTTTAATGCGTTTTTTTTAATACATAGAGTGATGCAAGAGGAAGGTTTATATGTATAATAACATTCATTAAATAGTGAAGAAATACGGTTATTTTTGAAGTTTCTAATGTGATGTCGTTAAATATCAATTTTTTTCCGCTTAACTACATTGCAAACGCAAGCTGACCCCTACGAGATTTATCAAAATAATGTTATAAATATTTGTACACATTGAAAAGGTCTACACAAAACTCCGCTATGGTATATGTCTATCTCTTATGGATATCCCACAATAACATTTTTTGTCATTTACTTTTTACGACAAATAATGGCTAATTTTCGAAGCAATTTTAACCAATACAGCATTAATCCTTATACAATTAAATAGCTTAAATACATTGTTGATTTAATATAGATCTGGTCCTTTACAGCACAAGATTTAAATGAATATTTTCAAAGATATTACAGATTTAAAATTGCGGAACGTAAATTACAAAGTACTATAAATAATAGTAAAAACTGGTAACTAACGAGAAAAAATTATCGTAAAAATAAAAAAAAAATAGAAAAAACATTAGTGTTAGGCGGTGCGAAGTTCGCCGGGTCCGCTAGTTGAAAATAATTTGGAAAGTAAGACAGTTATTTAGTGTTAAAACTATAAACATTATTCTTGAATAAATATAAGTAGATAACGAAAATACTACTAGTTTCATTTCAGTCGCTACTTCTTTCCATAATTTTTTGTTTAACTCTCTGTTGTGATACTGTTTGCTTTTTTGATCACACAGGGATCTTCTTTCGTGCACTAGCGTTATCAATTTTCGCAACCCATGTTGTCACTCTGAAAACACCACAAAACTGCAAGCTAGTCGTACGAACAACTATGAAAGAAACAAAATATTTTGGTCGTATGGATATCACGTACGAATTCGTGTCCAATAGTCGTATACAATATAACCACAACCATGTCAATATACGCATTTGTTTACTTCCGACGATTTCTTACGAATTCGTACGACTAAATTTTCGTACGAATTCTTATCCAATGTAACCGCCGCCTTAAGTAAATGGATCTCGTACCGTAATAATTACACTTCGGTAAAAACAAAACTGATAATAGAAAATCATGATATAAAAAATAAGGGATTCACGATATCCTTTTTTCAAATGTTTGTTTTGAAGCCATTTTTTTCGTTTCTGCAATGTACAAAGGCCGCTCTAGCTTCTAAATGTTTTCTTTTTCGTTTTGTTTTTTTGGAATGATATTCTTAATTATAATTAGTTATATTAAGTGGCGTGTGGTTGTATAAAAATTTCTCCCCCCACACCGTTAAAGGAATGACACCAGTTGAAAGCAGACAAATACATCTGTAAAAACCGCATTCGAATCGGATCAGTAGTTTTCATGTGATGCGCGCACAAACATACAGACAGACAGATAGAAAAAAAATCTAACTACATTTTTAGGTTCTATTTCGATGAACCCGTGACGTCGTCCGCGTGGCGTGTGAATTTTTGTAAAAAATTTCTCCCTCACCCCGTTAAAGGGGTGGGGGGATTAAGTTTTATACATCAGATGTTAAGTTGAAAGAAGACAAATACGTCTGTGAAAACCGCATTCGAATCGAATCAGTAGTTTTCATGTGATGCGCGCACAAACATACAGACAGACAAACAAAAAATTAACAACATTTTTGGGTTCTATATGGATGTAGTAACACCCCCCGCTAATTATTTTTTAAATACCTTTAATGTACAGAATTTTCATTTCTACAGTTTTATTATATGTACAGATAATAAAATAATAACAAAAATGGTTACACATTTTAAATACGTTTCTTATGTTTAATTAATTATTATAAATCGTGATCGTAGAAAACGTATTGTGTGCAACATGTACGCAAAGAACTTTTCCCACTCACTCGATTTGCGAACACTCGACTGACGGCTCGTGTTCGCAAACTTCATCGTTTATGGGAAAAGTATAACTTTGCGCACTTGTTGCATAAACTACTATTTGTTTATTACAAAATATTAACGATTCAAGGTTTATTTATATCTATACTTCATTTAAAAACTAGGAGGAGTGATTTGAAAAGCCAGACTTACAGCCAAATAAGTTACTAGAAAATTTACAAGGCGGCAAATTTAAATACATTTCTTTCATTTAAATAAAATTGAAAATAAATGTTTATGGACACTTTATATATGGTCTAAGATGGTCACAAAGTAAACTTACAATAATTATATTAAAAAAAGAAATCAATTAACAAAAGTCACCATTATAAATATTTCACACTTTGAAAACATAACCTATAAATGTCACAAATTACTTGAAAAATGTAAGTGGCAAATTTTTATAGTGTAAACTTGCCTCCAAATTAACCAATAAACAAACGCGAGTGTTGCCAACTTAAATTCAAATCGCTCCTCCTAGTTTTTAAATAAGGTATAGCAGGCTATCTTTTTATTTATTCACGTTGGTATTGGTTTTTGTCATGTTGCCGTTTGAAAGTTACCAAGTCACTGCAAGTCACAAACTGACAAGCATGACAACAAATATCATAAATATAATGGTTAAATGCATTAAAAAAATTAATATACCTACCGAAAAAAAAATGTGTAGAGACAAAAAAATGAATACAAAGATGATATTACATGTTTAGAAAAGACCAAAAAGTTTCAGAAGAGGCATTTATATAACATCTCTTAGGTTTTTAATGTAAGTAGTAATTGTGTTTGTTTACAAGATTATTCCAATATTTTCATCAGCAAATGGTTCCAAACATTTTTAATTTCATTAATAGTTGTATATGAAGTTATTTGTTACATTAAATACACTTTTACATTCTTATTACATTCAAATTATTTATAATTTATTAAGCATACCTAACCTCACATTTCTTCTGTCAGTCATTATTTTACAATGTTGCCAGATTACACACTATAGTAAAAGTTAAAAATGTTTCAGAATAAAATATTTTCAATTTCTTTAATAACAATGATCCATAATGATAATTAAAATGTAATTTGATAGGACATGGACGAATCAATATTTCATTCATTAATCTACGACCAATCAAATATCATTTAAATTTTTATTTCATACATTTTTTAAATATTTCGTGTTTTTTTTTAGGTTAGTGTTAAATATAAACGAAAAATCTTAAAAAAAGATTTAGTTAATGGTAAAAAAGCGGCAAATAAAAGGAAGAAAGATAAAGCAGATACATTTAAGAACTTAATTTAAAAAAAATTGCAGTGGCAGATTTGGACGTACAATTATAAAAACGAATATTTTACTTCAGATAAACTTTTGACTGACGCAAAACAAAACTGAGATTTAAACGGTAAACGAACTTATTTATACAAAATTAATAATATATAAACTTAAAAACGTGAACTGACGACAAATTTTAAGTAAGCGAAGAATAGCAAAATCTCTTTCCTTCAGAAATTTATGAAATTAAAAAAGTGCAATGAAATCATCAGATTCGTGTACATAGACGTGGATATAAAAAAATGGTACTCCAACGCGTCGATGAAAACAGTAATCTGATTTAAAAAGTAATCCATTGCATGTGTAATCCGAAGAAAAGCGTTTTACAATTTTACTCGCAGGAGCAAATGGTGGGTCAATAGAGGGATGTGATTTGTTATTAGACTCTTCAAATACTGACATTGACTATTACAAAACAATAAATGGTGATATTTTCAAAAACTGGATTGTTAATTAACTTATTCCTGCTTTATTTAATTTTCCAGAGAAATGTGTAGTAAACATGGATAATGCTTCATTTCATTCTGTACAACAAAACAGACCACCTACTTTTTCAGCTACAAAATAGATATTACAGAGATAATTAAGCAGCAATAACATCGAATTTGATAAAAAAATGAAAAAAAAAAGACAATTATACTTACACAATACAGAAGCAACGATAAGACATATGTAGTAGATGAAATAATAAACTAACATAGACATGATTTACTTCGATTACCTCTATTTTGCATTTTTATATTCGGACAAAACTTGGACAGAAGCTTTAAGACAATGTACACCAGACATGTAAAAAAAATTTGTAGACACAGAAGAAATTATTTTGACGGATTGGACTTATTACATGAAAAACTGTTCACTTGACAACATTTTACCTTTGATACTGGAGGTGAATTGAAAATACATAACGAATAGATGAACGTGACAATAGTTTTAACCAAATCTGTTATACTCTTTCTAATCCTAATGTAAAATTTTGGTCTCTTTGGCGGTTTTTAAGTGCCTTTGACGACATTTCCGACCATTGGCGTGGAATTAAATAAAAAGAGTTCATAAATTTTTATTAATTTTTGTTTTAAATTTCAAAAGAAAAAGGGTTTTTGTATATTTGTAAATTTTATATCAATTTGAAAATTGTCAAATAACAAATTAATTCTTTCAAATTGAAACTTGTTAATTTTAGTTATTAATAAGAACATTTGGCTCATTAGTCAAATAGTACATAACTTATAATATTTTTATAACAATTGTCTAAAAATAATACTCATTTTATCAGACAATCTTAAAAGATTGTCTGTCCAGCAAGGACCATGAGGAGGTATGAGCCTTCCTTGCCTGGAAAGGAAAGGGTTGGGTACGTTAGTAAGAATATAAAATTAGTTTGTTTTTGAAAACAAGTTTTCAAGATACATCACGATAGTTGTAAAGGAAATTGGTTGGAATTAATAACAAGAATTGTCAGAGTCTTCTGAAGTAGAATCGTTTCCAGGTTGAATAACTAATGGTGCTATTGGCGGTAAAACAGGATATTTCTTTTCTATTTTTATAACATGTGTTTGGCAATTTTTCCATACATCGCTATTAATGTCACTAATTACCTCTCGAATATTATTAAGAACAACTGCGCTTAAGGTTGGTGACTGAATGTATTTTCGTAAACGTTTCTTTACAGTACTCCAAACCATTTCGATTGGATTAAAAATACCAAGGAGGTAAACGCAAAAGGGTATGACCATGTCTGCTGCAAATGGTGTCAATGACGTATTCATTTTTAAAATTCTGACTTTTGATCATTCTTATTAATTCCTTCTTTACTGGAACCTTTTTAGGAACATCGATATTTTTGATTGCCATAAGTCTTGAAATTTCATTCTTTTTTTTTGTGTTATTAGGTATTTTGTTTAATATGCGGAAATGATACGACACATTGTCCATAACAATTACTGAATTGTAAGAAAACCCAATAGATAGTGTTGAATTTCGATTCATAAACAAATAAATAAATGAATAAACGAAAAACTAAAAGAAAGTGGAAAATTAAAAACAGAAAAAATGCGAAAAAAATAAAGTCTAAAAAAAATACCTTTCTAAATCAAATAATATAACGCCACCGTAAGGTGGCGTAGTTATTATCTTATATATTTAAACGAGAAATTCTTACTATATATATTAAGTACTATCAAGCCACCGTAATATATAATATATCTAATATAAAAAATCAATAAAAATCAATCACGCTACTGTGTACTGTAATGGGTAAGAAGACTATTGGCGGTATTTGACTGTTGTCGCATTTTGCAATTTCCCTCTTTGAAGTTTCGTTTGATAAAGAGCGCACCGTCGGCATTTCTTTGCGTTAAGATCAATGCCTTACGAACCGACTTCAAAATCCCGACAGTAAATACACAATGTTGCCGGTATTTAAAAATTTCTTTAAGTATAAGTAATATTTACAAAATTGATATCATTAGAAGTGAAAACTGTTTAAATAAGAAGAACCTAGTTAATTAATTTAAGTATATATTTTGTAAGAATATTTTTATATTATCTTTCTAAGAGTCATTGACGAACAATTGAATAGTAAAGTAGAGAGAAAATTTTCAAAATATATAAACTTAGGAATATTCGCAAATATATCTGACAACCTAGATTCAAAAGTCGGATCCTTTGTTGGGGTTAAAGGGCGTGGTTATGTTTTCACATTAAGATTGGATAAACTATACTCCAATTTTTGTTGTTTATATGTTTTTTTTAATGTTGTATGTTTCATTTTTTTTACTTTGCTTATTTTATCATTGGTGTATCTGCTTTTCTGCTGAATTATTGCACTGTAGCTATTGAACACATATTAAACGGATTTCCATTATTTGAAGCATAACATTTTGTTCTACTTATCAATATAGCTGAAACCAATTGGTATGTCATAATACCGCACTACCTGGAAAGCTCCACGAAAAATTCTTTAATATATATCTGCTATAATACTTATCGACAAAATGAAATATTTTGTATTTTCTCATTTATAGCTGGTCTAATTTAAATGTTTGTTGTAAAACTTATTTTATAATACCGTTATATAGACATAGAAAATTTGTTCCTAATTGCAAATGAAGACTTTTTTGTAAATGTTTTTATTGTGTGCTTTCATTTAATTAAGTACTATTATTTTGTAAATGCATTCATTATATCTAAATATGTATTTTTAAATTGCGATTTTCGTTTTTTGTGAAAGTACTAATTTTTAATGATTTGATGGCGCTGAAATGGAGTACACAATTGTTATTTTATTTATTGTCACTAACACTATGCTTTTATTGAGGACGTGAGAATAGCGCATTTACAACTGAGAATAAGATTAAATATACAGGGCGAAATTCATCACCCTAACAAGGCCTACTTTAATAAAAATAAGCTTTGAATGATGAATACTCTACATTTTCGCACATTTCTCCTACAGACTTGACTATAAGATGCTATTTATAAACTTGATGATTTTCATAAAAGTGGGATTTTTTTTATTACAAAATCCGTTTAAATCTAAAAAAAAAAAAGTGAGAGGTGTCAAAGGACACCCGGATGGAACGAAGTTCCTTTCGATTAATTAGTGAAGGAATTGTAATTTGTAAACACAACAGAGAGTTTGTATATACATAAGCATTTATTTATCGTCTGTATAAAATCTCTACTTACCTAACTCTATCAACAATATCCGGAACTTGTGCAGAAACATTGTCAGGATACATTATTGTTTTTATTTTCTATTATTTTAACATTTATTATCTACAAAAAACCTGTATTAACAAAGTCGCGACACTACTACACTGTTCAAAGCAAAATAGAAAAAAAAAGTAAAAAAATTGCATTTTTCTGCTCGCTATAATGTTTGCAATTGGGGACGAAACACATCACCATTTTTACTGCAACAGAATACTATTTAATAGTTAAAGAATACATAATTATTTACAAGATTACCATAATAAAATTTATAAACTTTGAAACAAAACATAACCTCAATTCCACTAAAATGCATATAAAATTTAAACACTTAGGTACACTAACTTTCAATGTTTATTCACTATCACAAATTGGATACAATAGGTCGTATGAAAAGTGTCCGGAAAACGTTAAGATTTTTGATTAGAAACCACTACAAGTAATAGAAAAATCTTTTATGGTATTTTCAATACAAATATGTTTTGTTTGTAGTTTTGTGTTTTGTTTAGAAATAGAAAGATTTGTAAGCTCTTCCCATAGCTGACGTCACACTTTTCTATGCATTGTATTATATCTATCTATGAGAGAGAGGGAGAGTTATTTATTTTTTGGTCTGTGAGAGAGAGAAACATGCGTTTGTCGGTGCATTGTGTCGGTGCATAGTGTCGTGACAAATTTTGGTATGAATTTTTTTAGGCTAGCTCCTAGCGTCAGCGTAACTGTTCGTAACGCGCGAAAGGGAACTTCGTTCCAAAAATCAATACAAAATAAAAATAGAATATTTATTATTGGAGAAATTTTTAGAACACAAAAAAATAAAACAAAACATTATCAAAATAATAATTTATTAGTAGGAATCTAAAAAGTGATACAGATACATTTTTAAATATTTTTCAAAAATAATGGGATCTTAAAATTAGGTACTAATTAAAATCTTTGATTTTTTAAAGAAACAAACAATATACTTTAAAGAAAAATATTGTTTTACTACTTTTATCACAGCTCATAGTAAAAATACAATTTAACAGATTTCACTACACTTAATATTAAAGAAAATTTAGACGAAAAATTAAATACAACTGTTCTTACATATTATCTTAAGAGTGGTATATAAAACAATCGATTTATAAATCATAAAATAACCGAGATATCGTTTAATATAAGTTTTTATTTTTTTAAGAAGCGATTTACTTGGTCTGCTTGTTGTTGGGGTGGCGATGGAACTGCTGATGCTGGTGCTGCTGCCACCTGTGGAACATTATGAACACTAACAGCTACAAGTGGCGTTCCACCACTGGAACTTTGTATCCGAACAGGACTAGCTTGTTGTCGAAATCCAGTTACGTTTTGTTGACTTAGCGCCGCGGAAACTTGTGAAAGTAATTGTTGTTGGCTACTTGTTCCTGTGGATGGATTTTGATGTACTTTGATACCAGCTAATGCACCGGCTAATGTTGATGACGTAGCTTGAGAAGGTCGTAATGCCGTGTTAATGGTTTGAGATGTGCCAGCTGCAACCACCTTTAAACAAAAAGTTTATTTATTTATTTTTAATGAAAAAAAAAATCAGTGTTTACGCACTTGTATAGTCTGTTTAGTGCCTTGTACATTATTAACAGGTATAACTCTTGCTGAAGGCCCCTTGGCTAATACGACCGGGCCCTGTGATACATTCAATGGCGATCGAATAACCTGTTGGAACTGTTGTACCGTCATAGCAGTGGGAAGTGGTTTTGAGCCAACAATAAGTTGCGTTGTTTGCATATTTTTCGTTCCTGTTACCTGTGCGATACTCAATTTTTGCCCACCTCCAGTATTTAACTTTTTTTGTTGCGCCGCTACGAGCTGCTGCTGAAGTTGGAGTTGTCGAAGTTGAGTTGCTGCTGCTGCAGCCGCTGCCGCCGCCGCTGCATTATTTGTCTTTAATGTTGTTGGAGTTAAAAGGTTTTTACTGCCTTGGCTTGTTAGTGCCACTCCGGTCACGGGAATAGTTACAGTTTGGCTTACTGAAAAATAATAAAATGAAATAAAAATGATATATAATACATTTTAATTTATTTCGTAGACTCCATATCTTCACAATTAATTTATGATTGATAGGGTCAGATTTTACCTTGGATAGGTTAAACCATTTAAAATATATAATAATTTTCGTCAATCCTTCATCTAGCCTAATATAACAGGTTTGTATTTTATTTCCTTTTTAATCATATAAGATAGGAATTACCGCTTAATTTTATTTTTAAAAATATCAATATTTTAGTTTATTATTATATCCCATATCGACAGAGCATTGTATTTACCCTTGGGTTCGAACTTAAGTATGTGGCATGCTTGGTTAATAGATAATAGTGCATTTCTGGTCTGATAGGAAGATTTTGAAAAACTTGATTGAAACGTTAATAAATCAAGACAATTCGGTGTTTGCATTAGGAATAAATCAATGAAATTCCTTTGTAATCATATAGTAAAATATAAACAATTAAGTCTGAACTCATTGCAAAGCAACAATTCCGTTTATTTTTTAAATAATATGAAATTGAAAGTAAGTTAAAATCGACAAATTCAAATACAAGTCGAAACGCACCCTGATTGGTTGTGAGTGGCGTGACGTCAGAACTCATATCGATGACAGTTTGTTTACATCTGTTTCATGAATTATAATCTGTTTTGAAAGCATTTTATATTTATATGAGCGTGAATCACTTTCTGGTAGTAATTTTATCATAGAATACTGTATTATACCTTGATTGACAAACATATTTCAATTTTATAAGATCAATGTTCAATGTGTTCTGTTGTTATATGTTAATCTGTATCAATTTTAATTTCAATTTCATAACATCATGTGTTTCATTGTTATGTGTGTACAATTTACATCAATTTTACATGTCTGCTAATGAGTTCAAATCTAAATATCACTGTATTGATTAATTAAGGAACTAGTACTACTATTATTTTGTTTTATACTTTTTATGTGCTGCTGTGTAAGCCATTCTATTTTTGTCTTGTCCTATAACTTCTGTAAGTTCTAAAGGATCAATAAATGGGATTGATTGACTTATTGAAAACCTGTGTTTTGAAACATGTGGACTTCTCTTTTTGTTTATACTTGCCCAATAACTCAAATATTTTGTTTTCTAATGTAATGGTTGTCACAATAGACTTCATTTTTAAAAAGATTCCTTCTAAAACATTTATTTTTACAACTTTTATTGCAAAAAATTTTTAAATTGTTAATTCAAGCACCATCTAGATTAGGTAGGCATAATAAAAAAGTAAAATTTCTTCGAAAATATATTTGTCTGAAATTTTACAAAAAAAAATTCTATGTAATACGATTTCACAAAAGTATTTTTAATATAACCTAAAATCAATAAATTTTGCTTAAAAATTAGTCTGCATGAGAGTGTATGAAATGAATAAAATTGATATGATCTAGAAGTAAATACGTAGGTACACTTCTCTAAATATACAAAAAATTATCACAAATATACAAACCTAAAAACAAAAATGAAGCAGATAATAAATGGGGATGTGAAAATCATAAGGAATGCATGTTCTTGAGTAATAAACAAACATCATTATTGTTGGTAAATTTTTCTTATGTTTGTTTAATAATAGAACCTTGTAAATTAATTAGGGCACATGCAATCTCTATAACTTGGTCAGTATGTCCTATAAAATTATGATCTATCACTGCATGTGGTTTTAAATACTGAAATTCTCTTAATCTACGAATGACCCTCTCGATATGAATTCTTAAGCTAGCTATTCGTTTGGTCTCTAGCACTTCTAATTTTGTGGGTTTCACTGAACTAGAAACACTAGGTGGCCTAACTAATTGACAATTTCTGTCATGTAATTGTTTGCCAATATCCTTGAACCCTCTGTCAGCCATCACACTGCATCCATCTGGTAGTAAATCTAAAAATCCACTTTCTTTCACTAACAAAGGATCACTTATTCTTCCACCATACCCCTTCGATATGAAAGTTATGAATCCATCAGGGGTAGACGAAATCAAATACTTCAAAGTGTTACATTTTTTGTACTCTGACCATGTGAGTGCCTGTTTAACTGGATCTGTTGGCTTTTGTATTTGAATTTCCAAGCAATCAATAATTGATTGGACATTGCTATAACGTGCTCTGAATGGGATGGGTAAATAATATTGAATCTTGTCTTTAGATGGCCAAAAAATCAGAGTCTTCAGATGGGGCACTATTTGTATCAATGATTTTTTGAAAATTTTGGATGCATTAGAAGTGGACATACCAAACATGTCACCCAAGAGGAAAAATTGATGATTTAGTTTGATTTTCATCAATGATAACATTAAATTATCCTTACTGAGTTTACTTTTTGTATTGAGCAAATTAATGATATGTTGAAACCAATGATCAGGAATTCCTGTATATTTCTTTGGTTTCTTCTCTATCAATGACCGAGTAACATTCAATGCTCTCAATTGTTCTTCTTTCTCATCTTGTGGAAAATCAACTTCTACATAATCACTATCAGTGCTTCCAATGAAAGAACTGGTACTCATCGATTCCATCTCTGTATCACTGCTACTACAAGCCTTTTGGGAAAATAATATTTTTCTAACATTAAGGGCAATCTTGATTGGTGAAGTGATGGCATCTTTCAAATGAAAAGATTTCAATGGTGAAGTAGCAGTATTTTGCATGCCTTTCCTCATGTTACACAATATCTGCTTGCTACGATAGGTAGGTTTTGCTTGTACCCCTACAGTTCGTGTCTTTGGTGCTTCTTCTGATGGGTTCACAACTGCAGACATCAAAGAGTCTTCTGAAGTATACTGATGACTAGATTCACCCATTTCTGGTAGCTGATAGCTGATACTGGCTCATCTTCATCAGTTATTATTGGCATATTTTGCTGCTTTTCATCAGTTTCTGCTAATACTTTACTGATGAGTTTTTGTCGCTGTCGTTTCACAGGCAATGATCTATCGGAGATAGTACTGGCTCTTTTTCTATCAGGTTGACAGTCAAATATATGTGGTACCACCCCTGGGTTCAGAATAATATTTCCTCCCATCAATTTGTGCCTCATGAAATTCTCCATTATCATCTTCCAACTGTAAGATTAAAAAACTTATCATATTGATCTGTCACTATGAACTCGAAAAGTAGATAGACTCACCTTGAAATGATCTTCACAGCAGTAAAACATTGATTTCGACTTCGGCATATCTCTTCTAGCAGCTTTGAACCATTTTTTTTTTTAGAAAAATCCTGGGGCACACAAAGAAATATCTTTCCTGGAGTACTTACAGAAGTACTGGTACATCCCGGTACAAAACACCACTTATTTTGTGCTTTCTGCATTTGAAAATGTCTTACTAACTTATTTTTATGCAAATCGATCAAAAATAATGAAAACTGACGGATAAAAATTAATATAAAACTTCGCAAAATCTCGCACAAACACTGTTTACATTAGAAATGGCGCGTCCAGTAACTTCGATATGAGTAGTGACGTATGCCACCCGCCATGTTGGCGCTGGTCGTTTACGCGGTAAATTTATGGATTTGAAATTGAAGGTGGTATAACTCTAGTATAAATTTTTTTTATTTTTTATTTTTTTTGTTTTTCGTCTAATTGGCTGTTGACCTGTCTTCCTGCGTATTTTTCAAAAAAATGGAAAACACCGAATTCAGTTGACAAAAACAAAAATATTTACAACTAAATATATTGAAAACAGACCAATGCAAAAATAAAAAAGAAATAATGCTAATAAAACTAGAGGTGTAGCCGAATATCAAAAGGCTATAATCCGCAAAAAGATATCTATGAAGAAGAAGTGAGACCTACCTTAGAATGTATAAGAAAACGTTTAATCACGGAATCATGGTTTGTTGAGAATTCTTTCTCAAATGCGATTTAAATACTATATCATTAATAAACCACAGACTATTTTGGAATCAAAACAGTTTCCGAATATGACGTCATATTAAGAAGGAACAGAAACCTGAAGGTTTTATTTATAATTTTAAAAAAATTAGGATGTTTGTAAAAAGATAGCTGCCGGTACGAGTGTGTTTCGGTTGCACAGACAATTTTGTTGTAAGTTTTGATAGATACTTTGTATGGATATCATTTTTCATCGCTCACTCAAGTAGGAGAGAGAGCTCTCGCTTGCACTTCAAGCCTTAAATGCAACGCCTCAGAGCGAGATAACGCCGTATAAATCATGCTTTTTAGTGCGTGCAGCCGGCTTCATCGAATTATAAGACGTTGTCACGCCAAAAAACAGTTGCGCCGTAAACAGATGAGATTTTAAATTTAAAGAAAGAAAATGAATGTCTTTTTAAACAATTGTCATTAAGCAAGACATTATGTACAGTTGGGTCCGTGGTTCTTTACCCGTGCGTCACTAATACCTGGCGAGATAAAACACATACTTTTAATCTAGCGTCATTGTCTTCCACGCATGAAACTAAAGACAAAACAGCTGCCGCATGTTATTAAGTTGCAATTTCCGACTTACTTTGTATGCTTTAAATGATGACGCACGGGTAAAGAACCACGGACTCAACTGTAAGGAATATGATCTTTCCAACAGTACAAACGGTGATATAATTCTACAAACAGGAAATAAATTCAAATTTTCTGCAAAAAAAATCAGGTAAACAAACCTAGTTCTTCCACAAACAGATGAATCAAGGTCACCGAAAATATTGCCGACAACCAACAAAGTAAAGCGCAGCCGCTCAACTACAAAGAAGCCCTTGCTGTCAACAGTTCCAAAATCATGTCGTCTGTTGCTAAATCAAACTAATAAATGTTAGGTTAGTTTCTGATGAAAATGTAAACAAACAACGTTTAATAAATCAAGACAGTGTTGACAATGATACCGTCGATAGAAGAGTGGTTGGACTAGCATTGATGCAAGCTCAAAAACGTACATTATGAATGAATTACAACTGGGAGAACCTGGTAATAATGAAAATAATGGCTGGGAAAAAGTGAAGCGTAGAAATCAAACAACCTCAGAAGATACGTAGTAGGATATGCAGGCAGTTCCCAAACAGATATCGTTGCAAATTATGTCAGAACACCAAGCCAGAGGACTTAAAAAACATAATTGACCACTTCCCAAAAGTCATTTGCAAAAAATATCAATCCAAACAGTCCACAATATATACTTCCACGAAGGTTACAATTTTTTAAAATTATCTCAGTAAAGTTTGGAGAGAGATCTGTCGAAAAGGAACATTAGTGTCAGTTTTTTTTAGAAAGCAAGGACCTCACAAGAAATACCAGTGAGCACTCAAAGAAGTTCAGTTTAAGTGGTATAAATCATTAGATAAGAATTATTACAGCTTCTATTTATTACCAAAAGGTGTGAGGGTTACGTACTAAAACAGATACCCTTTATGTAAGTGTCCTGACAGAAGATTTTTATATTATTGCATTTACCGAAACCTAGCTAACAGAGGAAATTTGTGATGGTGAACTTTTTGATACCCGATATACAGTCTTAATAAGAGACCTAGAATCAAACACAAGAAGAGGATATCAGACAATTTAAATGCACAATAATTTTGGAGAGATTTTAATTTGCATCATTTATAATACAATAACTGTGATAAGAATGTCTCAGTACAACATTCCATGAGCATGTTTAATTTGCAGCAACTTAAGAATGTTCCTAATAATAGGAACAGATTTTTAGTTTTGGTATTATCTGATATGACGGTATCTGTTGTTATTGCATCGGACACGCCATTACTAATCCAACTCATCCAACTTTAATAAAGATATCTATCTAAGAAGATAAAACATACACAAACACATTATCCGAAAAAATTACATATGATTACTCTAAACGTGACTTTGTTACTGTTTCGTTTAATATCAAGTTGTACTGGTTCGATGTGTTGAATTGTCAAGATGCTGATCTAGCATGTGATATGTTTTAAAATAATTTTTATAAATGTCTTGATGATTCTGTTCCAAAGCATGAGGTAAAGGATATTTCTCAGACAACAAAGTTTCCCTCCTGGTTTTCCATGGATCTTATACGTAAAATTAAGAAATATATTTGTACAATTTAATTAAAAGAAAAAATGCAAATGCTCAAGAGTGTAATGAAATTAAGAAAAAAACAACCAAAATCTGAGTATGTCATAAATAAAAAAAAAATGATTGAAGAGAACATTCTAATCCTAAAAAAATCTGGAGTTATGTAAACAACAAAAATAGTTATTATCCTAACAAGTGCGGAAAGTTAATTTCCGCAAGAGTTAGGATCAATATTTTTTCTACAAGCAAAATCACCTCGAAAATTATTTAGATATTTGAAAAGATGCGATTGTGACAATTAAATATTTCATAGTGTCAATAAATACACGACTGTAGCTATAGCAACCCTACTTAAACAGGTGAGTTTGTTGTTGCTTTGAGTAAGGTTTACAGGGGTGATTTAATAAATTATGATTTTTTTTTTTAAATTTTAAAAACAAACATTTTAAAAATCCCTATTTTCATGTAAAATAATCATAATTCTTTTTACTATTTGTATGTAGTCCAACAAGATAAGGATAATAATACCATAATTTGTCAAAAAGGTTATCGGAAAACATCTCTAATTAATAAAAAAAAATGCGTGCGGGAAAGTGTTGTTTTACGCATGCTTGTAGAAAAGGGTCTTTATGGTACACCAGGAGCGATGATTTCAGATAGTAAACAGTTATGTGATCCAGAGAGTGTCGCCAATGCTTTTGCATGCTATTTTTCTTTTGTATATGAGATATCTGATGTAAATAATCTGTTTTCTGAACATGATTTCACATTTTCTAGTATAGATGAAACTGTTGTAAGGAATTAAAACCAAAGAAATTGACTGGCCCTGATGGAATTCCTTCTTATTTATATACACAGGGCATGGGTGAATTTTTAGCTAAACCATTAGCATTTGTTTTTAATTCGGCAGTCAGCCAAAATAAGTTTCCACATAGATTAAAAACAGCTCTTGTATCTCCCGTTCACAATGGTCGTAGAAATAATGTAACTAATTATAGACCTATAAGTATCCTAAACAGTTTAAAAGCTTTGAAACCATTTTGTACAATGATATATTTAGCTGCATACAGAATAAAATAAATCAAAATGGCTTCTTAAGAGATAGATCAACGGTCACAAACCTTTCTTTATTTTCTGAGTATGCATGTGAAGCAATAAATGATCAGAGTCAGTTGGACGTTATCTATACAGATTGTGCTAAAAACATTGACAAGGTTGATCACAGCATCTTATTGGGTAAGCTTGTTGATTTTGGGTTTTTACATGAAGCATATTCATTTATGGGATCATATCTGCTAGAAATATCGCAAGTTGTTTAGGTGGGATCCGCCTATTCTGAGGAATTTACAACAACATCAGGGCTTTTTCAGGGTAGTAATTTGGGCTTTTTGCTTTTCATTCTTTTTATTAATGATTGCGTAAACAGATCGACTTGCTTAATGTATGCGAATGATTTTAAATTGTTTATGCACGTATCTAATAAAAGTGATGCTTTGAAGCTACAAATCGATCTGGACTCTGTGATATGTGATAGAATGGTTTGCATTAAATAAAATGTATATAAACATTTTAGTTACTTTTACACGTAAATCTATCTCATGTTTGACTTTCACATGTGTACGGCGAAAGTGGGGTGAGAGAATGAAATAAAAATTTCAGAGAAATGTGAAATTAAATAGTCACTACTACATCTTAGGTGGACGAGGTAAAATAATGGCTACTGTTATTAATGTAAATTAACATTTATTTCACCCAAGAATTGCAGTAACAAAAATGGTATTTTATTCCGTTTCATATGAAACGTATACGAAAACTGGTATATTTATTTCCTTTTTTAAAGACAATAAATTTCTCCGTACAATATAAAAAATTATCACTTAGAGATAAGAACCGTAAAAAAAAAACAAAAATATATTTTAATACATCGCAGTCACTAATTCACTATTTGTATAAAGCTTACAGGGTACTTTGTTTTGTCATAAGAAACAGAAAAAAAATTAATATTTCTACTATTATAAAATTATATGAAACTATTGTGAGACCACATTTAGAAAATGCTGCCAAGTTTTGGTTGCCAGTAACGGAAACAAATGTTAATGTGATAGAAAAATCAGGGGCCATTTTATTTAAATTTAAAAAAATATGTCACCTCTTACCCACATGCAGTCATTCTGCAAAGAATTTTTAAGCTGTGATTGTATTGAGATTTTTAATAGTAGTATTACGGTATTGAGAAAGATAACGGAAGGTTGATTAATAGTGATCGTATCGTTATATTTTTGTGTTATATTTTTATCTATATATTTGTTGTGGGAATGTTTTTTTTTACCAGTATTTTATCCCTTTACATGTAATTACCTTATTGGTGTTTGTAAACTGTATCAATAAATCAATAAAATAAAAAGTATAGAAGTGAAAATCGTTCTCAAGCCGACGAGCTATTGTATGACACCAACAATACAAAAGCGAACGGTTAGGTTGATAAAAGTGAAAAATCCCAAACAAAAGCTCCTTCAAACAAACAACAACGTATTACAATAGTGCTGGTGTATTAATTTAAATGAAGATGACAGTGATACTGAACTAGAACATCGGAATAGTTATAAATGTAGTTTAATTATTTTGTTGCTTTAACTTTGTTTGGAGTAAGTTAAAGAAAGTACTGCCTTGATAACCCGGACGAATTGCTGACAGGTAATCACTTATGTGATTTAAGAGAACGTTAAAAAAATCAACATTTAAAAGATGCATAATTATTTTAGGTATGAACAATACAAAATAAAATATAAAGTTATGTATATGTTTTAAATAATATAATTAATCCCGTGCAAAAAACGTCCGTTATTTTTTTTATGTGTAATATAAAAAAATATATATTGATAAATATACAAATTTAAACTTTTTACATCGCAGGCCCTTTTTATTTTTGAACAATTCATTCAACCCGAGCGCTGCTTATATGTAAATACGTGCATCAAAGCACTCTAACGCTATTTATTTATAGCGCTATAAAGCAGAGAAATCCGAATATTTTTTTTAGAAACTAATCTTATTTGATAGTCATACTTCCAGTTTAAAATGCCGTTGGCGGATTTTAAAAATATTCACTCGATCAAAAGTTATAAACGATTGAGAAATGCAAAAAAGTCAATTTTCGAAAGTTTGAGCGCAAATATTTCGAACTAAGAGTCGCAGTCGTACGAAAAAATTAGTAAGGACATTTTTTGCTTAGAATTGTCAAAAGAACATGAATATGCGTTAAAGTTTTTTAAAAAATGTTTTTTTAATTAATTGCAAAATAATTGTTAATAACAAATTTTCTGGCACTCGTACGACCTCCCACCCAAAAAAATTGTGTCTAACTTGGACAGTCCAAGAGGTCAAAATACATCAAAAAAACTTGGGTGGGTCCACCTAAATACAATTGGCCATGAAATCGATACGGCGACAGGACTATTACATTCGTATAGGGCATGAAAGTGATCATATGTTTTCCTCTCATTTCGAAATTTTCTTCCTGTGGCACTTCTTTTTACAGAAGTCGCTAATGTTAGATTAGGGAACAAGCCAAAACAAACCAGATTCGTCTGGGATGTAGATTTGTTAGGGAACGAATTGATTTTTGTGCACTATGCATCAAACGCTGTATTAATGTTGCTCGAAAGTTGTTCTCCAGCAATAGCTGGAGTTGAAACGCAAACCACTTTTTATTTGTTTAATATTTAATTTACAAATCCCGTATAGTCATGCAATTACGGAATAACTTTTTTCCAATCAATTCAAAGATTTTAACTTTGTACTTTAATGAATCAGATTTTTGTTTGCGGGAGGCCATTTTAACAAATCCGATCAACACTTGTTAAAATATTGGACAACTAGTTGTGACAATTTAAACACTACCACGTACCGGAAAATGTGGGATGGCGGAGTCAGCTATGAAGGAGGGATCTCCAAGGCTACTGCGTCATCCGGATTATAAAGGTCTTACAATATTATTCAATTTTAAAGTTGAATGCAATTTAAAATAACTCTCGTAATTCGTTTTCAGAAAAACAAACTATTATCCATTCACTTCTTATTCCAATCTCAGTAGACTATGCATTTTATTTCTTGGATTGGCACTTCATTTTGTTGGGTTGGTACCTAAACTGAAAACGTCCTGTCCTACTGTCGAAATATTGATAGCTCATATTATCAAAGGTTAAAATTTTTAAATATAGAAATATTCAATAAGTAATGCCAAAAAAATCAGTATAGAACTACATAAGAACATCATTAAATGTTATGGTATGTTTAAGAAATAAAGCAAAAGCAGCGAAAGTGGCTCAGATCTTTAAGGTAAGTGCCTACCATTTTGCTATTTCTTTTAAATGAATCCTAGTTTGTGACAGCTAACATAAAGTTATATATTTTGCATTAGATTAATTGAAAGAGGTTTTTGTAATGATTTTATAAATATGTATCACTTTTTAAATAAAATTTATATTATTAACATAATACAGAACCGTTTTTGACAGATATCATAATAAGTTATAAACAACGTTGTCAGATTTCACGTTTCTAAATTAAACATTTTGTAACTATAACTTAATTCAAAATTTTGTTAAATATTTTTAGATCTCATAATATCCACCTTTGTGTAACTGAGGTATATTTTTTGAAACTAATTAATATGACAAACATTCTAAATGCTTAATTTTTTTAGATTAGTGTTTGGAAAATACGGAGAATTATTAAGGATTGAAAAATAGTGAGAAAGTCGCAGATAAAGGAAGTAAAATTGATACATTTGAGAAGTTTATTTTAAAAAAGACTTACAGCGACAGATTTGGATCTACCATTCTAAAAATGAACATTTTACTTTGGACTGATGCTATGATGCTAAACAGAATTTTGATTTTAAAGGGGGACGCACTACACTATACAAACTTATAAAATTAATGGGATACAAAATTAAAAAAGTAAATGGACGACAGATTTTATGTGAACAACGACACGTTAAAATTAGTAAAATCACTTTCATTCGGAAATATAAACAACTAAACAATCTTACTGAGAGAGTTACATTCCTGTACCTAGATGAAACATGGATCTATCAAAATGGTAGCTCAGTGCGTCAGTGGGTACACGATTCTGACCTGAAAAGTAATCCAGCTCGTGTAAAATCCGAAAGAAAGCGATTTACTATTTTACACGCTCACGCGACACTGGATGATTTTTGGAAGGATGTGATACTTGTTACTAGAGTCTTAGAATACAGACTTTGACTATCACAAAAGTATGAATAGTGACCTTTTTAAAAACTGGGTTGTTAATCAACACATTCCTGCTCTATCTGTATTTCAAGAAAAATGTGTGGTGGTCATGGACAACGCGCCATACCATTTAGTTCAACTTAACAAACCACCCTATTTTAGCGAAAAAAGCGATGTTGCAGGAATGGTTGATTAACAATAACCTAATGTTTGACACAAAAATGACAAAGAAACAACTGTAATCAATAATCTTACCTTATAAAACTGACGAAAAGATATATGTAGTGGATGAAATTTTAAAACAACGAGGACATGAAGTACTTCGACTACCACCATACCATTGTCATTACAATCCAATAGAACTAGCATGGGGGTTTATTAAGACATATTATAACAAACATATAACATCTACTTATCTTGACCAGGATAGAGTTAAAAAAACGTGGACAGAAGCATTGACTAAATGTACACCAGACATGTGGCGAAATTTTTGTAGATATACAGACAAACTTATTTTGACAGATTAGACTACTTACATGGGAAACTGCTCACATGACAATATTCATCCTTTAATTATTTCATTGGAGGAATCAGATTCTGACGATTCCGATTTTGGATTTGATAGTGACTCTGATTCTTCCAGTGAAATAATGGAAGAGGATTGATCATACAAATACACCGACAACATTTACACGTTACATCTAAATCTGCATCTGTATTTGTTTTTATTTGCTTTTATGTAATTTATTAAAATATTTTTTCATTGTATCGGTTTGAAAAATTTCTGAAGAATTTCTGTTATAAAGAACATTATTAAAACATCTGCATATATAAGTCAACTGCGACGCCACTTGAGGCGGACCAGGAAAATCAAATTTGTACTGGAGTAGTTTCCTTAATTAACCCATTGGATGTGAAATTTTATTACCCTACAGCCACTATTACAATAATCTACGATGCCATTTGGATGTAAAATAGTAGACTTTAAAATAGATGGATATAAAATTTGAGTACTGTGTTTTTATGTCAAACTCAAAAATGATTAAATAATTTTTTTACCACTACTTGAATAATTTAAAAGTTTTATTATACATTTGTAAAAATGATTTTTTTACTTTTGCTTGATTAATTTAAAAGTTGTATTAAACGTTTTTAGTTAATATATGTATATGTGCTACATTTTGAATTGTACTTATTTATTTGTAATAAAATGTAAATATAAAAGTACCTATATTTTTTGTTATAGACCAATAAAATAATAATTGACTATAAACAGGGATCTGTTCTGTGTAAAGGAATGTGTTATTTTGAGTATCAGTCAAAATTCATGTGAATTCAAATAGACCATTCTTGGATATTAATACTACTTGCAGCGAAAACTGACATATCTACTTTAGTATTCAATTTAATATTAAATATATTGACTTATTTCCTGCAAATTTAATTAAGATATTTGTACTGAATACACATATTTTTATTGAAGACGTGACAACATCGTACTTACAATTAACAAGACCACAGAACAGTAAACTCAGACGTGTATTATACAGGGTGAAATTCATGTTACTAACAGAGCCTACTGAGATTGGAATAAAAAGTGAACGGATTATAGATATTTTAAGATTATTCCTGTTATAACTTTAATTTGGAAATTTTATAGGGAATTGGTAACCTGGCAGATATTATCGGTATTAATCTGATTAACAGGATATATTCAGTCAACGAAATAAATTGAAACGTAATTATATTTGAATTGACATACCTCCAGAAGTGGAAGAAACGGCTTTTACTAATGTTGCAATTTGACCACTCGCTGTAGTACCTGCAGAACCACCAATAGCCAGAACTTGCGGAATTCCACTAGTACCTCCTGCACTTGCACTTACTACCAATTTCTGTTGTACTTGTTGTTGAAGATGTTGTTTCTTTAATAATTGAGCAACCTCACTTTCCGTAACAGTTCGTGCAGCAATTCCCGTGATTGTACCTTTTCCTGCTGCGGTTGCAGCAACAGTTCGAATAACATGATGATGTTGTGCAGCAGTGCCACCAGTTCGAGGTTGACCTTGCGCTTGTGTAAACTGAACGACAGCCTGTTGCTGTTGTTGTCCACCAATCGTAATTGTTGATGTAGACGTTTTTACTTGTTGCGCTGAAGAAGCAATACTACCTGTAGTATGCAAACGGAGTTGTTGCTTTAAATTTGCCCAACGGATCATATCCAGTTGTGCTTGCCCAATTGTTTTTGTACCACCTGTAGATGTTGTTGCACTGATCACTTTGCCTTGGTGATGACCACCGGAAGAGACTATAAGACGTTGAGTGGCTGCTTGAAGTTGAGCAGGACTTAAACCAGACACTGAAACTACTGTTGATGTTTGTATTGGAGATGCTATAATTCGTTGGGTTCGTAGAGTATCTAAAAACACATACTTTACTTAATTATATCAAAAAAAAATCTTTATTTTAATACATACGAGTATTTGGTGGAGTTGCAGGTACTGCCACTGCTACAGTAGAAGCTGTAGTTGTAATTGCATTTTGGGTAGCGATAACTTGTGGTAATGCTGTTGAAGAAACAATGGTACCAGTCGAAGATGGTGCTACGGTTGATTGTGTAGTAGCGATTACACCTTTTAACATTTGTAATCTTGCATACTGTTGTTCCGTCATACTTTTTTTCTCTTTAGCGAGTCTTTCAGCCCTTCTGTAAAATTAGAATAAAATAAACGTGAAAATTAAAAATTTTAAATTAAAATTACCTAGCAGCTACTTCGACAGGTAAAACCGGATGTTCAATGTCAATACCACATTCATTCAAAACCGAAGCATGTTTAGTTTTATTCATCATCAATGGATTATTAACAATAGTTCTTGTATTTGTAGTTAAGCCAGTTTTTTTACTATTAGCCAAACTTTTTAACGCCTCAAATCTATTTATCATAATTTTACTAAAACCAGCATTATTATCTTTCGTATATAAATGCCAAGTTTTTACTAATTTATTACCACTACTTGTACTTTTTGAATAATTATGTATAGGATTGTTATATTTGTGAAGGGTATTCGAATTAGATTTATTTTTCTTTTTCTTTATATAATTTGCATCTAACCCAACATGTTTTCCTTCTTCTCTCTGCATTAAATGACTGTCATATCTTTGTCGACATTGCTTCGGCGACCGATATGTAATAGAAACAGTATTAACATAATCTGCAACGAAATCCCAATTCGGCGTATGACCGGGATTTGTAACAAATAAATTCAATGGTAAATTTTGAAAACTCTGTACAACTTTCAAAATTGCCATATCCTCATGTATAGTCCATTCATGAAAAAGAACTTGCTCAACACTCCCTTTTTGTGGTATATTAACAATCGATGTTGGTCGTACTGTTCCTCCAACTCCACGATGATGATATTTTTGTAATTTTAAATCGCGGCGCATTTTTAAAATTGCAGCAGAGTGAAATATACTCTTTGGTGCATTCGTTGTTGTTGTTGATGATGATGATTCTTCTTTTCGTGGTAATTTTATATTTCTTCTGCTATTTTCGATTAATCCTGCTTCTAAACGATTTCTTTTTGACTCGTTTCGCTTTACATAAATTGCAGGTAACTGGGATTCGGACATAATTCTTGATTCATACAAGAATGCCATTGTTTGATCCATATACACGTCATCATCTTGTTGCGGAGGTGTTGGAGGACACCACATCTAGATGAATTAATAAGTTATTATTAATTTTACCTTGAAAAATCATTAAGCCAATTTTACTTACCGGCATTTGGTCCATTGTGTTATCCGAAACCCATATCTGGAATATTTTGATGAAATTAAAAAAAAAATCATTAAAAAAAACCAACAGTCACCTTTTGGCACATATTTTTTCTAATAATCCATTACTTTATTTTTAACAAATTAAAGCATAAAAAGGCACATTTTTGCTCCAGAATCACTAAATATTAAAGAAATAAAATTAAAAAATTTAAGAATAAAAAGGATCTTAGGTGACTGTGGGGGGGTGGTTCGAGGATTTTAAAAAGAAGCCCACTTGCTTAATGTCCAGTGGCGGCCGGCGGGGCAGTGTTTTGGTGCCCGCCGTCACTGACACATTTAAGCAAATAAGGCGGCACCAAAACCCAACGTCCACCCCCGCATCAAACAAAAAACACTTTCGCAAGAGAACTTCTTTATTTTTTATTTTCTATATATATATATATTTACATTTACTGGTATACAGTGATACACGAACCAAAGATATTGAAAAATTTTCCATTCTGTGTATCAACAAAAATAATTACTATTATATATACATACATATGTTAAACGGAATGAAAAAAATTTCAAATTATTTATATCAATTTACAGTTTTTTGTGTAATGTAAAAAGTACAAATTATTTTGCTAATTATTAATACTGCTTATTTTTGAATTACTTGTATATTCAAATTATATAAACACAAACTATGGTGAAGAGTAAATAAAAAAAAATACTACCGATCATTGTTAGTATAATAATTAGCAAAATATTGCAGTACCCCACATCAATTATCGACTGAATTAAAAAAATATAAAATTTGAAGAATAAAAGAAATCAGAACAAAAATAAAATGATTCTTTAACTCAACAAATACTTTTTCATATACATTCATTCACACTATAATTTACAAATACGCGCAATAATAATAGAAATTGTTTCGTAAAAAAAACTATCAACTCTAATAATAATATATACAATATTAATTTTCTAAATCACATATTATATTCACATCAGTATAAACATTAAATTAATTGGTAATATTAACAAAATTAATATAATTTTAATATTAAATTTGTTAATTAAGATTTTTTAATCCAACTGTCTAATGTTTTATTATTTGAAATTTTTACAAATTTTTTTTTTGATGATCTACAATTACTATTTCTATTAATTTTCACTGTATTATGAAAATCACTGATACCATTATCCACGCAAAATTTTGGTGATGATGATGATTCAAAATTTTTGTTACTTTTATGTATATTATCGTCATTTACTTTGCTATTGTTTGCATCTTCTGAATTGCAAATTTTTGATTGTTGATCTTCTAAACATTTCTTTTCAGTTTCATTTTTCTCTTCATTAAGAAGTGAATTTTCATTTTGTATATCTTCATCATTATTAGTAGGAAATTCTTCATCATAAATATCATCAAGAATTGATTCATCTAAATGATAATCTTGACTTTTATCTAACTTATCATCTTCGCTTAATTTTTTTTTAAGCAAATCTTTATGAAGATTATCATTTTCAATAATTTCTGTTTTGTTCATATTCGAAGATAACGATGATGATGATGTTTCTTCTATTTCACGTACATCTGGGACTTTAAAACGGTTATCGGACAAAATGTTATTTAACACTACTTTACAATTTTTACTTTTATTAATGTTTTTTTTAGATTTTGAATTATTTATATCATTCATTAATTTTCGTTTTCGTTTTATAGGTTTATTAGTATCTTCTTTCATTTTTGACAAAGTATTACTCTCATAATCATTTTTAGATACACCTTTTTCTGGTTGTTTACGTAAAAGTGGTTTTTCTCCTGGTAAAATTGGACTTACATCCAATGTCCATAAATTAATTTTGACACTACCTCTTGATCTAGTACGTGGCGACTTTAAATCTATATGATTAGAAACATTCGAATTAGAATTATTGTTATCAGATTCTTCATCTTCAGTATTATCGTTATTATCTTGAATACCATCATCATCCTCACCTTCATCATCATCATCATTATCGTCATTATCGTCATCATCCTCACCACCACCACCACCATTATACTCTAGAGATTCTTCCTCTTTTTCATCACTTTTAATTAACCTTGGTGATGACATTGATGGTGGTTTATCCTTTATTCCTTTAATTTTAGTTTTATTAAATTTCTTCTTCACTTTTTTTACTTTTACTAACTTACTTTTAGTCCTATTTGTATTCAACAATTTATTAGAATTTTTATTATTAGAGCTAACCTGATTGGTGGCATCATCTCGTGAATAAGTTATAATATCTCCATCTTCTTCTAACTCGCGTTGTCGTCGCTCTTCTTCTTCTCTCATTGCTGCTAAACGATTAAGTTCCCATTCCTTTTTTTGATCTTCAATTTCTTTTTCTGCTGCAAGAAGTTGTTCTTTGGACCATGCCGATTCGGTTGCCTCAATAAACTTCATGGCGTATTTCTCGATTGGAGATAACTAAAAATTAATGTTAATGTTGTTTTCGTATTCACCACATCAAAAAATTGTCCCAATAAACTTAATGGCTTTATATACTTACTTTGTTTATAACATTATTGATTTCTTGTTCAGCTTTACTGAGTTCGGGTTCCTTTTCCTGTTTTTCCTGTTCATCTAAAGGAATATTTTCATCGAACTCTGCTAAATCTGCTACTGCTTCGGCTTTAGCGATTTTTGCTGCCTGAACATCTTGATCGTCTTCACAAGCAGCTAAGGCATTTTCTAACGCACCAACTGCGAGTTTATCATCCATTCCTTCGGTATCTTTTGTATTTTCGGCACCAGACATTCTGGTAGCGGCATTTTCCTCCGTTTGATCGATATTGAATAAATCTTGAATTGTAGACTGAAAGAAAATACCCCATAATTAAATTATATATTTATACTGTTGGCAACTGTGCTTCAAACGAATAAAAGTGTAAGTGTTATAAAATTCGCTTGCATTAAACTCGAAATATCGGGAGGTGTAGTGAAAATTAAATCAAGGAAAGTTACACAGTGTAAATTAAAAGTGAACTTTTTCCTAACAAATTATAACAATCAACCAAAACAATATAATTCAAGTGAAAACAGCGTTTTTATTAAGTTAAGGTTATTTATCCAAAACAAAAGGGTCCTAATAAGAAACGAATTTGCGACAATATAAAAGGCGACATTGCCGGATTAAAAAAATTACACATAATATAAAGAACAAAAAAAAAGTTTAAATGGATAGCGATGATTATTCCACCGATGATTCTAGGAAAAGGAAAACAGAAGAATTACTTTTTGGAACGTCCAAGAAGATCACTAGAACACCTCCTAATCAGAAAAGAGACGAAAAATTAAATAATATTTTAGAACTGCTCAAGGATATGTCTGCAGATCAAAAGGATATGAAAATAGAACAAAAAGAGATCAAGAAGGAAATTAAAGATCAGCAACAAGCCTTATTTAACGAAGAAATATTGAAATTAAAAATTGAAAATGAAATATTAAGAAAAGAAAACCAGGAAATAAAAGCAGATAACGCCGAAATAATAAAAGAAATGCATGAAATGAGAAAAACAATGGAAGTAATAGAAAAAGAAAGAATAATATAGTGATGTACGGACTAAAATTGGATACCTCTGAGTCCACAGGACTAGCAGAAGGGGTAAAAGGATTTCTAAGCCAGAAACTACGAGTAAACATCTCACCTAAAACAGTAACCAAGAGAAAACATGTTTAGTTGAGTTACAAATTTAAGGATTTGGCAGAAGAGAAAATTTATATCAATGAGGATATAACAAAGAGAAAAACAAATAAGGTTCGCAGAGCAGGAAACGCAAAAGGGGAAACAAGTAAAAATAGGTTATAACATGGTAATCGTAGACGGCGAAGAATGGAGATGGGACAAAGAAAAAATATAATTAATAAAACAGAATCAAAAAACTAAAAAATTTATTACAAATCGAAACAATGGGAATAAACTTACGCAATGGAAAGGACATGAAAATTGAAAAATTGAATGAAACAAAAAATATCCAATATAAAAAGGAATATATAGGAAAACTGAGGAGGAATTGATTACAAATTTAAGAAACATTGAAAATGAGCAAATACATATAGCAACATGTAATGCCAGAAGTACTTACAATGGGGAGCCTTACCAAGATTAACACAAATTATGAAACAATATTCGATCGATCTAATAGCAATTCAAGAAACAAAGCAATTGGGACAATTTGTTCAAGAAATAGGGGAATATATATTTTTCAACAGAGAAACTACCGACAGAATGCAGGGGACCGGGTTTCTTGCAACAAAAAGACAAAAAATATATTATAGAATTTACTCCAATATCAAATAGAATGTGAAAAATAAGGATAAAAAATAAGTACAGGAAGATCAGCGTAATAAACGTCCATTGCCCTACAGAAGAAAAAACTGAAGAAGAAAAAGATGAATTCTACGAGAATATAGAGAGAATCTAAAATGAAATTCCCAGATATGATGTCAAAATAATAATGGGGGATTTTAATGCCAAAATAGGGAAGGAAGAAACATATAAACCATTTATAGGAAGTCACAGCAAACATGAGATGAGTGATGATAATGGGAAGAAGTTAATAGAATTTGCAATAGAACATGATTTAAGAATAATGACAAATATACTTTCAGCACGCAGATATTCAAAAAGGGACTTTGATATCACCGGATGTTACGACAATTAACCAAATAGACCATATTGCAATCGAAAGTAAATTAAAATAATTAAATGCCAGGGGAGCAGACTTAGATATGGACCATATACTCGTTAGGATAAGAATAAAGTACAGACGGCCACCACCATTACCTAAAAGAATAAACACGAGGGCAAAATATTCAATGGACAAACTTAAAGAAGAAGAGACATGAAAAAACTTTTAAAAGCTAATTAATAAAGATATAAAATTTGAAACTGAAACAGATGTGAACGAAATATGGAAAGATTTTGAAACGATAATGGAAGAGGCTTCAAAGTTATTAAACAAAGAAACTAAAAAATTTAAAAAGTCATGGTTTGATGAGGAATGTAAAGAAATGATAACAAAAAGAGAAAAACTGAGAATGAAAAAACTACAAAATAACACGACTGAAAATAAAGAACTGCATGAAAAATATAGAAGGGAGGTCAAGAAACTGTGCAGGAAGAAAAAAGAGAACATATCGAAAAACAAATGCAAGACATAGAAAACTCATATGCAAAAAAACAAGCCAGAGAATTTTACACAGAATATAAAGAATGGGCAGAGAAGGAAGAGACAACAAAACAATACAACGTTTTGTAGAAACAAACAGGGGCAATTAGTAGGAGGAATAGAGGAAAGCTTGCAAATATGGGCTGAGTATTTCAAAGAATTATATGGCATGCAAAACCCTGAAATAGACAATGATGAGGAAGAAATAATCTTAGAAAACAATGATTCAGAAAAGCCGCTTACAAAAGATGAAATTACAAACATCATCAATATGTTTAAAAATAACAAAGCGCCAGGAGAAAGTGGGATAACAGCGGAAATGTTAAAAGTAGGTGGAGATAAACTAGAGAACAATGTTAACAATATAATTAGATCAGTCTGGTTGAATGAAAAAATGCCGAATAGATGGAAAGAGGCTTTAATTTGCCCTATACATAAAAAGGGAGAAAAAACATTATGTGAAAATTACAGGGGAATTGCATTAATGGACATAGTATATAAGATATTGGCAATTGCAATAAAGAACAGAATTAATACAATGGCAGAAAATAAAATTGGCCAATATCAGTGTGAATTTCGAGAAAATAGACCAGTCATGGACCAGATATTCACCTTAAAACAACTAATGGATAATACAATCGATCAAAATTTGCCTCTTCATATGATATTTATAGATTTTAAACAAGCCTATGATACAATTAAAAGGGAAAACATATTTTCGGCAATGAATGAACGGGAAGTGAGTGAAAAAGTGATACGTCTAGTAAAAATAATCCTAACAGATACAGACTATAAAGTACTTATTCAAGGTCAAACATCGGACAGCTTTAAGGTCACAAGGGGACTAAGACAGGGAGATTCTACAACCTTATTTAATATAATTCTGGACATCGCTATAAGAGAAAGTGGAATACAGACAAAGGGGACAATTCACAACCAGATGTGTCAATTAATGGTTTAATGGTGTAATTTTGGCAAGAACAAAAAGCTAATCTAATTTCAGCGATAAAAGAATTGGAAAGATCAGCAAAAGCTAAAGGTCTGATAATAAATCAAGTCAAAACCAAATTTATGGTATTAAAAAGTGGATCAGTGATGCAACAGCAGAATTAAAAGTAACAACAGAATCAGAATATTGTTTTTAAAAAGTAGTTTTAATTATCTGGGGGTTACCATTGCAAGCAGAAGGAGGAAATACAGGAAAGAACAGCCAGAGGTATGAAATATATGGGAAGTATGTTGCATATTTTAAGATCAAAGAATGTCTCAAGAAATACCAAGAAAAGAATTTACAAAACCATAATAAGACCAAAAGTATTGTATGGATCTGAGGTGTGGAAACTAAACAAAAGAAAAGAAGGCTTTGGAAATATTCGAACGGAAAGTATTACCAAAAATATATGGCGGGAAAAAAATACATGACATCTGGGTAAGGAAAACTAATGACGAACTACAAAAGTTATATGACGAACCATCAATAACAAACATAGCCAGGGTTCAAAGGATGAGATTGTTGGGCCATGTACAAAGATTGGGCAATGAGAGACCGACAAAGCAAGTTTTGAGAGGAGGCATAACAGGGAGACATCGAACGAATAACAAATTGGAGAACGAAAGCTGAAAATAGAAAAGAATGGAGAAGAAGATGCTACCAAGCCATGGACCTGCTTGGCTCACAGTGCTGAACTATATATATATATAATATAAAACAACTTACACTTTTAAAGAATGCAGTAGTGAAATTGCCACCTTCAATAGCCAAATTGCCCAATAAACGTTTCTGATTTGCTTTCTTTAATATATTCTCTTCTATAGTTCTTTCACTAATTAACCGATAGATATGAACATCCCTAGTTTGTCCAATTCGATGACATCGATCTTGCGCCTGTGCATCCATTGTGGGATTCCAATCGGAATCGTAAAAAATTACTGTATCAGCTCCGGTTAAATTAACACCCACACCGCCTGAACGTGTTGATAAAATAAACGCAAAGATTCGTTTGTTGTTATTGAATCGTTCCATCAGGACCTGAAATATTAATTTTAGAAATCAATCTTAATTAGAGGACCAATTTCTAGTTAAAATCCTTACTTGCCGTTGATCAACTTTTGTTGTACCATCTAATCTCAAATAAATATGTCCATGATAATTTAAAAATGCCTCTAAAACATCCAACATTTTTGTCATTTGTGTGAAAATTAACACTCGATGACCTTCGGCTTTTAATTTTCTTAAAAGAATATCCAAAGTTTGTAACTTCCCACAATCATATTGAATTAATCTGGGATCTGGAAATTGAGTAATCATAGCTGATGCGATTGGATGGAGTGGTGTAGCTGGTTTTAAAAATACTTTCTGTAACAGTTGTTTCTCTTGTTTTTGAATCCAATATTTACTAGGTGTTGGATGCCAAACTTGTAGTTCCGGTTCGACGGCTTTTACAGCAGGTACATAAAATACAAACCGATCAAAAATACCTTTTAGTTCATCTAATCTTCTTTCTGGATTATACAACATATCTTTTAAACAATTTGTACTTTCATTCACATTTTTATTATACATTGCATTTAAACAGTGAATATGGCCATCTTGCCAACGATTTATTTTATTTGTTTCGAATATTTTTACTGCCATTTGAAAATCTCTTCCATACAATGGGAGTGCTGACGATCTGATTTGGTTTATACGACACATTAATGCCAATCGATTTCTACGCTCTCCTTTTGGATCATTTTCATGCTAAAAAAAAAAAAAAAAATTTGCCCTGAATTTCAAGTATTTTAATAATACTTACATCCTTTTCTTCATTACTGTTCCACCGTACATCTAAATTATTTTGTTTAGAATAAAGTTTACCAATGTAATCATTTCCAACAGGATTCCGAATATCACTTTTTAGTTTCTTATCATCACTGCTCTTAATATTGGAGTTCTAAAAATAAACCGTCTTCAATATCATTTACTCTCTAAATTTGTTATATATGGGTAGACTTACTGGTGTAGTAGTGAAAGTAGATGAAGGAGCCAATTGAAATTTAACATAAGCTTTTGTAACGGCATGGCCTCCACTGACACCTGATGCATTTCCTATGGTTGACACTGGTTGTTTGGATAGAAAAGTTAATTTTTGTCCACCTATACCGGAAGCTGTAGATGTAACTGGAATATTAGCTGTTATACTTGGATTCGATGTCAACAATAAATGTTTTCCAGTGGAAGTTTGTACTAATTGTGCGAAACTTGCTGAAATTTTATTATCTACGCCGGATTTGACATTGGAAGAGCCTGTAGTTGTCTGTGAGAGATTTACAACGGGAATTGCTGAAATAAATTAAATAAAGCCAATTAAAACGAAAAAATATAAAAAGTAAATCATTACTTTTTAAAATTCCGTGTGGATTCACAAGCTGTACACCAGATACCTTCATTTTGACATTTGATTGATTTATTCCTTTAATTTGTAAAGGAGGAGGATTATTACTACTAAATACTGGAATTTCCCTTTTCTCACTTGAATTTTTCGCCTCTGCTAAAACTTTCATAGAAAGTTTACACGGAGGACACGGCGGTGGATTATTTTTATAGTTTTGGTTCATTTCTATAATTTTCTTTGAGTTTCTTCCTGATTGGCGCATCCGGAAACACTGATAGGAACCAAAATGCATTTCTTGCATAATTAATAATAAATTTAAAGCTTGGAAACTAATATGCTAGAATAAAAAAAGATAAAATAAAATTTGAAAGCTTTAACGAAGTGCTTAAATAAATTTACCTTATTCAAATCATAATCTAAAGCATTATATATAATAGACGGAATATGTAATCTGATACCATCAGATTGAAATGGAGACGTAGTAGGTCTTACTTCAAATAAATTCGGATGATTACAAACTTTTCTCAATTGCATTAAAACGTTTATGACACTCAACAAGTTTCCACTAGCTAAAGTTTCTCTTGTTCTAAAATATATTATTAAATAAATAAATAAATAAATAAATATATATTCATATATAATCACTGCTCTAACTTACTTTGCTTTTGACATATAATCATCATACAAATACCGTTGTCTTTTCGATAATCTACACATTACAACATGTTCATACTTTTTTGGCATTTGTTTTTCGACTTCACTTTTTAATCTTCGTAATAGAAATGGTCGAAGAACCTATAATTGAAATAATTCAACAAAACAATCAAATTTCACACATGTTATCATTATTTACTTTATGTAATCTTTTAATAATACTTTCGTTATATTCAGAATTGCCTTCAATCATTCCAGTTACAGGATTTGAGAACCATTCTTTGAATTCGCGATGAGATTGAAAAACATTTGGCATTAGAAAATGCATTAGAGACCATAATTCCATTAAATTATTTTGTAATGGCGTACCAGTCAATAATAATCGTCTATAAATATAACAAATTCAATTAAGAATAATGAAATAAAAGTATTATACATACTGTTGTGTTTGAAAATTTAAAAGCAACTGCCATCGTTGAGATTTGAAATTTTTAATATTTTGTGCTTCATCCAGTATCAAATACTTCCACTTTTTCCTACGGAAACTTTGATGATCTTGAATAACCAATTTATACGAAGTAATACATATATGAAATGCATTTGGTTTCGTCCATCCAATTCGTTTAAATTTTCGTTCTTTCTGTGTACCATAGTAGGTTAAAATTTTAAAAGCTGGACACCACTTTTTACATTCCATTTCCCAATTTAACATTACAGAAGTAGGTACAACAATTAAATGTGGACCCCAATTTTCTTTTTCACACGCTAAATGAGCTAGAAGTGCAATTGTCTGAATTGTTTTTCCGAGGCCCATTTCATCAGCTAGAATACCATTTAATTTTCTTTCATACATTGTAACTAACCAATCCAAACCAATGTGTTGGTATTCTCGTAGTGAGTATTTTAATAGAAATGGAATATTAGTTGATACCTACAGATTTTAATAAAAACTTAAATTCAATTTAGAAGGAAAAGAAAAAAAACTTACATTTGTAGAAGACAAGGTGTTGCCTTTTGGTTGAATACTTTCTGCAATCGCAGCTGCATCATTGATAAAATCATCTTTTCTATCTTCACCTTTTGTTTCTTCAGTCTTTCTATCTCCCTCTTTAGAATCTTCGACTAATAATTTCAATTCATCATGTTCTTCATCGACTTGAGATAATTTCTTAGTTACATCAATATCCTCACCACTTTCACCACCACCTCCTTCTTCTTCTTCTTCGTATTCATTATCATCATCGTCTGAATTATTGTTTGAGTCGTTATTATCATATTTGCTTGAATTCGAATCATCACTACTTTCATCATCTTCGTCAAATGATACATCCGATTCATCACTTATACGAATTTTATCTCTATTTAATAAATAATTCCGTAATATTTCATCTTCTAATAAATCATCCAATTCCATTTGAGATTCTTTTTGTAATTGTTCTATTTCTTCTTTTTGTTCAGTGTTATTATCATCGTCTTCTTCTTCTCGTGCTATTGTTTCCTCGTCGTCTTCATCTAATTGAGGGTCTGGTTGAAATTCTGTATCTTCCAAAATCAAAGAAGAAGAAGACGAAGAAGGACAATTGCGGTTATTATTATTAGTAGACGTAGATTTATTAGTCATACTTTCCGATAATAATTGTGAATATTTTTCAGTTTGATCAACAATAAAACTTAATTGTTGATCTAGCGCTCTCTTACGTCGTTCTTCTAGAATCGCATTCTGCTTATATTCCAACAATTTCTCGATATTGCTCCAAAATAATTTGATTTCTTTTGCACAATGTGCTGCAATGCGTCGCAGATTTGTTTCCTGTGCCTTTTGCGCTTTTTGTGCAGCAACTGACTTCTCGTGGAAATGTTTTTGGACCATTCGCGCACACTTACGTGCTGCCGCTTTTTTCCATTTACGCTCTTGCGCAAAATCCGCAGCAAGCCAAACCATTTCTTCGAGTAGAAAATCCCAGTGCGCTTTATTTCGTGGTAGTTCGTGTAGTTTTGGTAAACGTTTTTCGGACCAGAGACCTTCTTTTTGTAAATCTGTAATTCTTTGTAATACATATGCTTCTTGTTTGGCCTTTTCTACTATTAATTCTTGGCTATTACTATTGTTATGATTAGTACTCGGATTGCTAGTATTAGATGATGACGATTTTATGAATAATTCATTTTTACTGCTAGATGTTAATGATTTCTCCGCATTTGTTGTATAAGCAGTATCACTATTGTCAATAATATTTGATGGTCCAACGGGTGAATTAGTTGAAAATGCTGCTACCGTAACATTAGATGTTTCTTCTTTTTCGTCATGTTGCTGTTGTTGATGATTATCAATACTATGTTGTTTAATATAATTTAAATAAGATTGATTTTTCGGTCGCTTTGCACATTGGTATAAATATAATAAATTATTTCCACTTTCCAAATAAAATGATTCTAACAGATGTTCGTTGTATTTCTCTTTCAATAATTTAGATCGTACTATTCTGTGATTTATTACGTTTTCCAATTTTTTATCATAATTATCTTTGTTTACCAATTTTTCAGTTGTGCTAGAGGAAGATAATGTTCTTTTTACGGGCAGAGTTCTGTTAGAACTCAAATTATCTTTATTTACAGATAATCTGTTGGCAGAATCTTTATTAGCATGATCAGCATTTGTTTTAATTGTTTTATCAGTTTGTGGCGACGATGGTAACAATCTATTTGAATTAGAATTTTCCTGTGATGGAAATAATTGTATTCTTATGTTAGAATTATTAGAATTAGGATTTTGTCGATTTTTTGTTAAAATATTAACAATACTCTGATTGGTTAAACTTGGTCTTTGTTGTTGTTGCTGTTGAATTCTACTAGTTGTTGTTGGATTTAAATTTATTAATCTAGTGACATTGTTACTAGCAGATAGGTTGCTAGGAGATGATATCTAGAAATAAATAAATTGGTTTTAGAAAAATCATGAAGAAATATTCCGTTAAACGTATCTACCTGCGCTAAAGCTGGCATTCCATGAGATTGTGTAGTTAACACATACTGATTACCACTAACAACTCTTACTTGTGTAGTAGGTCTAGTAAGAGCCTGTTGGCCCGCGCCCCCGTCTCTCGGGGGCGGAGCACCCTGTTGCCCTACCCCCGGAGTTTCGTCACTCATCTTTCAAAGGTCTGTAAAAATAAACAATATATTTACTGACTACTACCAGTTTTTCTTAATTTTCATTTATAATATTAAATTAAGAGTACTTAAATAAATAGAACGTTTTAACAACTAAATTTTCAACATATTCACAAAATGTTAGGTTATGGTTGTAAATTCCGCCAACTACCAACACGAAAATGTTATTGGTTTATTATTTGATTTTGGATTAGCATCAAAGTTTAACAACTTATGAAAACAAATTATTTTATACAATACCAAACACTTTGTTAAAATTATAAAAATAAAAAGCTCCATTAACAAATTTTTCACTCAAACGTCAAAATTGATAAGCTGTCAAAAAAATAACTAAGAAATTAATAAACAAAAAAATCAATTTTATATTTTCGCGCTAAATTATGTAATATACCAAATACAATCAAAATGACGTTGATATTATACGCTAACCAATATTATTCATTCCATAAACATTTAACTACCTACAAATATTTTTTCTTTAAGTTTGTTTTTTAATTTAACACCAAATTAAAATATTAAAACAAAAACAACATTAGGGACAACAGTTAATTTAAAACTGATCTGATTTGTAAACAAACAAACAAAACAAAAATAAAAAAATTATTTTCAACAAAGAAGATTGTTGGCGTTGAAATTAGACGCCATCTTGATCCAATGTACTAGATAAAAACTTACCATAATGTAATCGCAAAATATCCAAGTAAAACTTAATCATCCGCACAAAAAATTATCACTATAGTGTTTTTAAAGTTTTGTAGTTCAATTAGATACTCCACGTAAATTGAAAATTGCAAATTTTCCACACATTTTATAACACCAATAACACCTTGAATTCATACACATATCATGGCGACGCAAAGCAATACTTCGTTGGTTGGTTGTTCAATTTTTCTTAGTTCTGCAACGCCTACTAGAGTGCGCATGTGTAAATCGATGTAGAGTGAATTTTGCCCTGGATAAAGTAGTGTTACCAACCGTGCATATATGTTTTTTATTATTACATTTTAGGCAGTTTCAATTCATTCTGAATTTATAAATTAATGTTTCTTAAACTTATAGACACTCTCTCACACACACATATTAAAGTTCTGGAGCTACAGAAAAAACCTTTAAAAAATTTAATTAAAAACCAATAAAACTAGTATTACAGGTACAGTTAAAGAAACCTTAGAAGCTTTTAATTATATATACTATAGAGTTCTATCTTAATAGCTAAGCAGTTTATTATTATAGTAATTTAAAAATTCATCCAAAGTTGACAAAACAAGTTGTGTCATTTATATCTCGGCAGACTAACGCCATTTTATATATGTATATATATATAAATATAGATGTATATTGTTATTTTGGTCTAATTTGAATGCAATAGTTTTTAAATAATAACCATAACATGTGCATCCTGCTTTTTTCCCTGTTATTATTTACGACTTTGGAATAACCATACTGTTTACACGATAAGTAAAAGACCACAATGGTTGTGGTTTAAATAAAAGAAATCTCAAATCTGTCGAATTAACTTAAATGTCAACCAAATTGATACGTATATGTTGACAAATAATTGTCAGGAACAAAATATTACTGTTAACTTTGTGTTTAAACAATATTTTGAATGGAATTTTAAAAGTGCAATTATGGTAAGTTAATTTCATTGTTAATATAACTCCGTATTAACTTAGGGTTTTCCATATTTTCAGTCAGTGACAGATTTTTTAGAGGGCTTACCTTCTTATAATGAGCGAAATTTTACAAAGTTTCACGTGGATAACAATAATCGTACTCCACTAAAAAAACCTTCTGTTTACATACCGACGAAAGATTTTCCTTCGGAACAAAGTAAGTAGTTTTACCATTTACAATTGTGACAGTGATGAAGATTATTTTATCTTTTAGTAATTGTCACGGAAAAAACTAGTATTTTGTTAAAATACATGCAACAACATTGGGACAAGAAATACGTAAGTAAAATTTGTTTTATTAATTTTTGAGCAAAATTTAATTGGAAAAAATGCTTTTTTAAATTAGAATTCATCTAAAAAACGTGATGTCAGTCCACAATCACATGAACCTTCAAGAAAAAAACCACGGACCGAGTCCAGCTACTCACGTCATTCCGTTGAAACGAGCACTAGCAACATAATTGATTATTGAATTATTTTTAAATAAAACCATATTAACAACAAAGTTTATCTTTTTGTTAATTACCTACCGATTTAATCAATTTTTTTCCATTTTTAAACCTATATAATTGCTCATCTTAAATCTAATATCTAAAAAAAATGAAATATTGGTAAAAAAACTGATTACTAGAGCTTCCAAAATGCATATTAAAAACCCTCAAAAAATATAAACTTAAAATTTAAAAATACGCACTTATTTATGCAAAAGTACCATCTTATTAATACACACACACGCCAAAATCGCACCCCGGGAATTGGAAATAACGATACAGGCTCACTATTCTATGGTAACTGGTGATATGGCATTGTTTCACAATAAAGACCTATAGGAACGTGTTGGGATGAAAAAAAGGTTTTTCAAAGTCAACATATATATTTATCAATCTATCTATCAATAATCAAACAATGAGGTCAGTCTTCACGCAAATTATAGCTTTCATGATTTTCAACAATTGTTGTCTACATTAGTTCCACGTAAAATAAAAGGTGAGTGTGTCATTCTTTATATATATATATACTTAGAATTATCCAATTACGTGGTCATACAATAAGTACTTATAGTTCTCCAAATTTTCTAATATAAGTTTATAAGATGAAAAACTTCTTTCAAGAAGTAAAATGAAGAGCGTATAATATTTGTTTTCAATTTAATTTCCTCTTGAAAACTACCGTTCGTTTAAAATGATATTTATTTCTTTAGGTTTTCGAAAACCTTCATTTTTTTGTTATATTGGATCAAATTTGCATTTTATTTTGTCGGATTCATTAGATTACAATATTATACAAATTATTAATATATCAACGTTGTCATTCAAAAAAACGATACTCAAAAAATTATTTTGTACATATCCAAAATAATTTTTAATAGAAGGACTGTTAAAAAAGTCTGAATTGGCATTATTAAATTGACAGACAAAGTCAAGTATTTACATGTATGCTTCCAACCAAGTTACCCATTTTGTTATAATAGGTTCTGGTGGCAATTGTGTAGTCGAGACAGTTTTTTCTTTATAAACCTGCACCAGTAATAGTACTTTAAAAAAAAATAAAAAAAGGGGCAAATTAACGGGCATGTACGCAAAAACGATCATAGGGTCACGAGTAGGAATGGTAACCGCAGACAGGCATGTTTCTGGCTCGTTAGCCGTCATCAGTGCGGCATAACCAATTAAGGTAGGTATTGCACTTGGCTAGCAGAAGTGTTGGGTACTTGGGAGCAAAGTATGGTAGGGAAACATGTGTCAAAAAACACAAACAACAAACGCTCACACAGGAGTCCTATCGCAATGGATTAACTAAATCTAAAAATATTTTTAGATTTTGTTGCTGCTTTTAGCATGTTGATGAAACGTTATATACCTGCTGGAAGTTTATATGTCTATTTTAAACAATCAAAAAGAAATCTAGAAATGGCCACACTGCTTGCTCTCCAGTATTTTTTTACACCAAATAAATATCCTTTTCCTGCAACGTCTTATTTTCAACTACTAATTATAAAATTTGCAATGTATCTTTCTTTAACGCCTGTTGTTTCGTCAACTGAAAACCAAGTGAAAAGCTGCTAATTTATTCCCTAATTAGATTCATTTTAGATTCGTAGTTTATATGTACATACATACGTCTTCCTCGATGAAGATGAACTAGGAATGTTCACAACTGAAAAATACTTGCTTACAAATATTTCAAATATTCAAATATCCAACTTTACATTAACTACATTAGTAGCTAGATTTAATCGAACAAAAAAAATTCTTACATTTTTTGTCAATTTTATAATTTATATGTTCCGATTAAATGTATTTCTCAACTAGAATATGACTTTTTCAAGTTAAGAGAACTATGCGTTTAAATTCGATGCATTCGATACAAAGCAAAGTAATGAGATTTTTTTATTAAATATAATCAAAGAGGAGGATTATGAAATAGAGGAGTAAACCTCTCATTCTCTTCAATCATCATCATCGCGTTACGCTCCCGAGGAAGCTGTAGCTGTTTTTCACTTAAAAATATTTTTTATGATCAGCCCATTCCATTCTTGCTTTTACAATTGCTGGTGTGATTTTGCGTTTTCAACCATATTTTTCTTCACTCTCTTCTATGTTGTATTTTCTTTCCGATATTTTTTTATTTCATCGTTTTAAGGTCTTCTTCTATTTGATCCTTTCATCGTATCTTCGTTCTGCATCTAGCTATGTTACTTGGTGTAATCCATTGCGTTAATACTCTTGTAGGGTTAGTCTTTTTTTCTCATGTTGTGCCCATACCATCTATTCCTCTGTGCTTTCAATACCCTAATTATATTCTGATTCTTCATCTGTTCTTGTATTTTATAGTTAATCGAAGTCACCGATATCAGACCCTTTAACCCTTCACTCTTGAAATATGAAGGTCTGTAGAATGTTTTACATTCCTAATCTTATAGCCCATTAAATTTCCTGTAATTTTTTTTTGGTAGATGTGGCAACGTCAACATTACCTCAGTTATTGTTAAATACTGTCACACTTTATTTTCGAACATGGAACTAGAAAAATTTTGAATCGTTAAAAATATTTTTCAATTCATTTTTTAGAAAAGGAGTACTTGTGACGGTTGAAATGTTGTTATTAGAATAAAACATTATTTCATAAACAAAAAATTAATTTCTGCTTAATAAAATTTTTGTTAGTTAATTCAAAGGTAATTAAATAAATAATAAATATATGTCACTGAAATATAAAATATTTCACACTTTTTTAGGTTCCTAGCTACAGGCATACAGCTCACTTTCTCATTCAGAATTTTAAAAACGACTATTTTCTTAATCGTTTCAGAAATATGTAAAGTAATATGAACAGCATAGTAATGAAGCATATGCCAGAACCTACAGAAGATAACTTTAAAAAAATAGCACAATGTTTCTGGGAGAGATGACAGTAAATCTGTTTCCATGTATTACTGCTATAAATCTTTTCTATTCTATATCTTCAAATGGTTGGTGGTGTCTTTTCTTACTTTGCTTACTTGCTTTGGTTTTCTCCATGGCTCTTTATAGGTAGCTGGTAATCACCCTTGGTTGAGTACTCCTTGCTACTATTGAAGTGTTGTCAGTGTATAAAGACAACATGGTATATGGTGTGTTAGGCGCGTTTGCTGTATATAACGTATACAGCAGTGGGGATAGTACTGCTGCTTGTCGAATTCCTACATCTGGTTTTCCTTAGCCTGATCTTAAATTCTCTATTTTTTTAAGAACGACGCTACCAGTTTCGTCATTGCTCTTAAGATTCCCATATATCTGTTATTTTGTATAGTAATACTTCGTGCCATACTCTGTCAAACACTTTGCTGACATCTAAGAAGACTGCTCTAGTTGATCTTAAAACTTGCAAGATATTTAGTAGTTCAACTTGTTCCCAGAGGTTTCTGAGTATTACTACTTTGCTAAGTGCTGGTAGAAGGGTGATTGAGACCCAAAAAAAGTTGGCATAGAAGTATAATAATTGCCAATATTTCTTAAATGCTCCTAATTGCTCATCAATTGCTCAATTATAATCTGCAATTGCTCACTTTATTAATTAATTATTTAATTAGTTATTAACAAATAAAAATACAAATAATTTTTTCTCAATTACGTGAAGAGCATTCAACTTTTATAATAAATCTTTTCTTTAATAAATTGCTCACAATTTGCTCAATTATAATCTGCAATTGCTCACATTATTAATTAATTATTTAATTAGTTATTAACAAATTAAAATACAAATCATTTTTTCTCAATTACGCAAAAATTATTCAACTTTTCTAATAAATTGCTCACAATTTGCTCAATTATATTCTGGAATTGCTCACATTATTAATTAATTATTTAATTAGTTATTAACAAATGAAAATACAAATTATTTTTTCTCAATTACGCGAAGAGCATTAAACTTTTCTGATAAATCTTTTCTTTAATATATTGCTCACAATTTGCTCAATTATAATCTGCAATTGCTCACATCATTAATTAATTATTTAATTAGTTATTAACAAATAAAAATAAAAATATTTTTTTCTCAATTACGCTATGAGCATTCAACTTTTCTAATAAATCTTTTCTTTAATCAATTGCTCACAATTTGCTCAATTATAATCTGCAATTGCTCACATTATTAATTAATTATTTAATTAGTTATTAACAAATGAAAATACAAATCATTTTTTCCTAATTACGCTAAGAGCATTCAGCTTTTCTAATAAATCTTTTCTTTAATAAATTGCTTACAATTTGCTCATATTATTTTTAACATAAGTCTCATTAAATTTCTTTTATTTATTTTTAATTAATTAAAAATAATTATTGCTATTTGAAACGGTGATGGGTGATGTGACATTAGCAGAAGATTTCTTGTGCGCATGCACATTCCAACATTTCAATTCAACAATTCAGGGACTTCGAATTAATACCTACCAAATGCTCACTTAAAAGTAATGATGAATACTTACTTATTTATCCTCTCCTCATCGAATTGGAAAGACTTTCTTTTATTTCAATGGTTTTTATGTATTAAATTGTTAATAAACTTCAACCTCTATACTTTAATGAGTTTGTTATCTACCGAAATGATATTCCTAATTTATTTACTGGACAAGGAAACAAATTATATGTACCAAGGCGTATCATTAGTAGAAATATGCAGAGCATATTTGATAAAGGGTTTATAATGTATAATGAATTACCATATGAATTAAAACAGTTCTAGCATTAATCAGTTTAAGAAAAAACTAACTAATTATTTAAGGAATCTGAATGCTAAGGTTCTATCAGGTTCTATTTTTTTAGATTATTATTATAAAATAATTATGCAAAATAAAAACATATCTCACATGTGTGTCATCAGCATCTGATTGAAGAGATATATTGACGTTTATGAGAGTGATTAGGAAAACGAGTGTAAATTTTATATACAAGAATGGAGATACAAGCCATGTCAAGAACTATAGAAGTATTTGCATACAGTCGTCTATTCCTAAACTTTTTGGAAGCTTGGTTTGCGCCGAAATTTAATAGATATATAAGAATCAGCATTGGTGTTTCTCTGGTCGATCTACTATTATCAATTCAGTATTATATCAAAATAGATTAATAAATCTTCTAGAAGTCTTTAAACAAATTGATACAGACTTTTCTAAAGCTTTAGATCGAGTTGACCATAAAATTTTCCTTAAGAGAATAATTGATATTCAGTCACCTTCGTCGAGAGTTCTATTTGCCTATCATCAGATTGGTAGTTTTCTGTCCAGCTTTATTGCACTTACGTTAGGCGTTCCTCAGGGCGGGCATTGCTCTTCGATACACATTGGTGTACAATAAACAAAACTCAGCCTAAATGTTTCAAAATGCTGTTACATTAGTTTTTTTAAAGAAAAAAGGAAAGTTAATACTTCACATAAAATAAATAATGAAGATCTGAATTATATTTTTAAAGTTAAAGATTTTTTTCTTCTTAAGGTGCCCTCTCCATTACTGAAGGTTGCCTATAATTGTTGCAAACTGTACCCTCTCTTGCGCTGTCCAATATAATGTGTGTGTGTGTGTGTGTGTGTCCATGCCTATCCAGTCCCGAATGTTTAGCCAAGAGTACTTTCTCCATCCAGGTCCTCTTTTACCTTCAATCTTTCTCTCCATTATTAATCGTAGAATGATGTATCTCTCTCCTTGGTAAATCTGCCCCAGATAACTAGTTATTCGTACTTTAATAACTCCTAAGAGTTCTCTATCGGTTCCCATTATTCGCATTACCCTTTCACATTCTCTTTACTCCTGGGTCCATGTTTCGATTCCGTATAGTAATATAGAATAAATGTAAGTTTTTACAAAACAGTAACGAACATTTAATGATAAGGTGGGTTTTGTCAGAAGATTTTTCATTTTTTGAAATGCCGATCTTGCCGTCATGATCAAGATTATCCGTTATCATGCATCCAAGTTATTAAAACTTGTTTACATATGCTATTCGTTTTGTCATATATATAGATGTTCGGGTGGTGATTTGAAGGACGTGTGAGAGCCATCACTTTTTTTTCTGTGTTCACTTTCAGTTCCATGTTCTTCTTTTACCACTGCGTCCAATATTTGCTGCAAGTCTTCAATGTTGTTCGCTATTGTAACGGTGTCATCCGCATATCTTAAGTTATTTATATATACTCCATTGACTTTAACTTCCTTCTCCATATTTTCCAAGGACCTCTTAAATATTTGTTCTGAGTATATTGCCACGTATTTTAATGAGTTTAAAACATAAATCAAATTAAGAATAATAAAGAAGTTAACTAAAAGAAATACAACTCCAGCTGAGTTCGGTAATGGTCTCTCTACTGGCAAATTAGTGCCCAGCTCAGCCGTAGAGGTAAGTAAACAAATACTAGTGAGTCGCGCCACCGATTTAGACGGTTAAAATCGGAAACCCCTGATGTCCCAGGCACCACTTCACCCACTGGAGATAATCAAGTAAATTTAGAATATTTAACAGTTCTAATTGAATTAAATTATAACTATAAATAACGATAAGTGAGCTAAATAAAACTAAAATATCCACTAGACTCTTCTTTAATGAACAATTAGGATACAGATGGTCAAGCCTCGTGCCTGACACACAATTGATATTTATAGAATAAATTATATGAACAATAAAAAAAAATTTTTATCAAAAAGGTGTGATCACACGCAACACAAAAACATAGAAAAATAGCTTTAACTAAAACTAAGCCCGACTTAAAACTAATAGCTTATCTGTAAGTTTAAATGAATTGCCGCAGTCCTAGGCTTCACCAATACTTGGGTCAGTTCCTAAAATTAAGCCTTATCCAAAACCAAAAGGCTTGCTCCAAACACAATAACCAAAGCTTGTACCAAGTATTAGGTCAGCAACCAAAATTCTGCCTGACTCAAGGACTTGTGCCTGTATCAAGGACTTATGCCCGTAACTAAAAACTGTAGCCGGTAACTAAAAACCCTATTTAAAAATAGGGTTCTTTTCTCGATAACCTTGTGACACTACTTGTTGCTAACTGCAATGATGAGGAATCCGGACCACGATTCTCTGTCTGAACAGTCTTACTACCAAAATACCACCTGTTCGTTCGTTAAACCACCAAATGAAGATTTGATTAATAATCCGGCCTACGCCGTAACTTCCACCGAAATCACCAAAATTCAGAGCAATCTCTCTCACACAATTTTCAATGGAAATGAACGAGGTTAAATTTCGTAAATCCAAACTAAATTGTCTCCGATGATCGAAGATTACAAATTAACCTCAAGACAAATCTCAGATGTTTACAGCACAAAAGTTCGTAATGAAAAGAAAGAAAGTCTCCAACGTCACTTAGATCACAATAATTTGACTTACGTCGAAATAAGATATGGCCTCTACCATTGGGACAAACCGTAGCTTATTCAGCCAACAACTTACTAACGAACAGGGGTCATTTGATACGACCAATCTAAATATTCATATTTACAACAATAAAAATCGTAACTTTACCTAATTTCCTCATTTATTTTTGATTTCAATCATAAAGTTATAAATATGTCCAAACGTTAACTACCGTACTTCAATATACAAGTTTTCGACGAAAAAGTAGGTCAGACGTCCTATTGTCAAGGATTTCAAATGTCACCCAATTAATAATAATAAACTTATTTACAAAACCTATCGTTAGCTACCACTAAATAATTTTATGACCGAAATACATCAACAGTTGGCGTTTTACTATTAATAACCTATATCAACCGGTTTTGCCTCGATAAATTCTGCAATATTAAGGTAGGCCAACGATTTTGTTTACAAATTGAAATCCATCACTAACGCTAAAATAAACCCGTGACAATATATTGAATAGGAGTGGAGAGAGTACCTACATATCCTTGATGCACTCCTCGCTTTATTGATGTGTTCCTTGTTAACAGATGCATTTTGTTCCCAGTACAAGTTTTTTATAAAAGCAACGTTTTTATTGTCTATTCCGTATTGCGAGAGTATATTGTTACGAACCAGTCCGGACCTGGCGCTCAGGAAGTAGGCGAGACAGATGGGCAGTTCTTATAATCTTCCGATCGATCGAATTGTCTAGTACTAACTGTTCTTCTTCTTCTTCTTGTTGATATGGCCTCTTGCTATAAGCACTCAGCCAGGTTCAATCTTGATTGAGTACAGTCTGACACGAAAGGTGCACCGAAGTGCATCTGAGATCTAGCCCATGCCTTTCATGTTTGGGATAAATTTATAGGTAAAATGGAAACACAAATAACAAGCTTCTTGTTCTGTGGTGTATCAGAACCTTTTACACATGGGTTTACACCAGGTTAGAAGGAAGGATAGGATTTTTTTTTTCCCCTGAAATAAAATTTTGTTAATAAACACTTGTGGGTGTAGGAACATGAACTAACTACTTCTGCACTACTAAAGCATTTTGTACAATTTTCTCCTTTCAAAGCTTGATATTATTATTCATTAAATGTTGCACTAAGAGTAGTACTAACTGTTAGAACGTCGAAATAATTCGAGAATTTTCTTCTTCTAGATGTAATGTCAGAGACGTTCTAGAAGGATTAATTTTATATATATATATATATATATATATATATATATATATATATATATATATATATATATATGAACAGTAGTGGTGTTCCGGGTTTCAATCCGTTGGTTTTTTGTGTCTTCACGACGTTTCGCCAACATCTCAGCTGGCGAAACGTCGTGAAGACACAAAAAACCAACGGATTGAAACCCGGAACACCACTACTGTTCATTCTACCATCCGTGAAACACTACATCATAACATATATATATATATATATATATATATATATATATATATATATATATATATATATATATATATATATATATATATATATATATATATAAGGACCGCGTTGGACGGAGAGACAGAGTGTGTTATGGTAATAGTCGACGATAAGTAACAGAAGTGAATGTAATAGTTGACGATAAATAATAGTGGTGATTGTATTAATTGGCGAGAAAGAATTGTATTTGTAATAGCTGGCGATAAAGTGCGAATTGTTGTAAGAGATATTTTAACGACGCTATTTAGTACATAATTGTAATTATATTGAAGTTGTGTAAATTATTTTAAAAAATGGTTATTTAGTTGTGTTTACCAATAAATTGTTAAGTTTTTCTGCTTTTATCTCTTATCCCGAATCCACGAAGAAAAATTATAACAATATTTATTAGTTCAGTGTGCTTTTTTGTAATCGGTGAAGCAGAGAAATACGTCTTTCCGTTGATCGCGACATTTTTGTAATAATACTTGAATAACGAACAGTGCTTAGCTTGTTCCAAGTCCCATACAAAATTCAAACTAATTGTCACTCACATTACGTTAACATTCTTTGTATATGCGTTGATGTATGATTCTGACTTCTGAGTAGAACTTTTAGGGCATTGCTCATCAAACTAATTAGTCGAAACTTTGAGCATTTGTTTGGTCTACTCTTCTTAGGTATACAAACAAACGTAGATGACAACCAGTCACGTGGGAGAAGGGATGTGTTATATATAGATTTAGGAGTGTTATTTGATGAAAGTTTATGTTTTCATGAACATATTAATTACATAACCATTTAATCTTCAAAAATGTTAGGTTTTATTTTAAGTTACTATCGTAACTTTTTACTTGACACTGTAAGTGGGCTTTCACACCAAAGTAGCATGCGACACGCGTCGTTCTGCCTGGAAGCAGAAAGCATGCTACTTATTTTAAAGCCTATATAAATACATGGGTGATTTCACACCAAAGTGGCGTCGCAAAAATGCAACGTGGCAACATGCGACACGAATATAAAACAGGTTCTTAAGTTTGATACTGCTTCCAGGTAGCACGTCGTATGCTACTTTGGTGTGAAAGCCCACTAAAAGTGGTTTATTGCGGTCTTAACTAGAATATGGCTCAATAGTATGGTCTCCATATCACGCAGTTCACAATGACAGTCGAAAGAATTCAACATAAATTTTTACGGTTCTATTGTCGATCATGAGTATTTATTAATGGAAAACAGTACAAAACTTAATACACTTGAAAATAAACGTATTCAAGCAGGATTTGTATTTTTGTATAAGTTAATTAATATAAATTTATTATATTTAGATTGCTGTTATAACATTTAATATTCCTTTCCATTGTACAAGTTACGATCAAAACTCACCCATAGATCGTTTTTATAAAGTTATAAATATTGAAATTTTTGACATATCTCTAAATACGTTTAAATAGTATATTACGCTACAAGGGACGAAAGTTGAATTTTCGGCCCTGCGCGTCATGATGCCCGAGGCGAAAAGCCGAGGGCAACATGACGCGCAGGACCGAGATTTCAACTTTTGGCCCGTGTAGTGTATACTATTTTTCTTCATACCTCGGTCGAAAGTACTTGCGGAACGAGCGAAGCGAGTGCAGCTGGTCGTGGGACAGGCATACTTTAATATTCAATTAACAGATGACAAATAAACAACATTGATGATTATTTTTAAGGTTATAGATAGAAATAGAAATGACACGAGAATAAACAGTCCCTAGTTACAAGTGTAACTACGCATGAGAAATTTTTCCCCCCGCGCCCTAAACAGGGAGTAAATGTTAAAGACGACAAAACATCATGACGCGCAGGGCCGAAAATTCAACTTTCGTCCCGCCGTAAACAGGGAGTAAATGTTAAACTTTCTTCCCTGCAATTAGGGACGAAAGAACGTACTTTCGACCGAGGTATGAAGAAAAAATATTTTATCTAGAGTATTTAATTAATTGTTGTTCTTAATTTAAGATTACAAGCACCTTCATTGAATTTCTTTTTTGTTATCTAATTATACAGTGTGGGCCACAGACAACAGTCCACCTTGATATTTGGCCGTATTTTTTAGATTTTAAGAAAATGTGAAAACAGGTCGATTTTTGATCTAAGAAGGACACATTTTTACGATACATGCATCTGTCAATTGTCAACCTCTTCCCTTCCACTTCAACTCCTTATTTTTAAATAGGGAATATACCATGTGCGGCACATCATTAGAAAGGTATTTAGACATAACGATTATTCACGATTTTTTTTGATGTGAAACATCTATAGCCGCACGTGAATCAGATTTCTCGCGTGGCGACGGTGACGTATGATTCGTATGACGTAAAAAACCTAACGCATCGATAATATATAATAAAGAGATGTACTGATACGTTATATGAAATTGGTCTCATGTTTTGAGCGACGCCGACGGTGGCGCGCCAACAATAGGGGGAAGAAGCTCATCGATTCAAAAATTTGGCGGGACAGGGTATGAATTGTTTCATAAAAACCTAACTCGATTCCGCCTACTATCTATTCTATATATATAAAAATGTTTGTTTGTATAGGCAACATACCTACATATTTTGCTGACCTGTAAAATTGACAGCTTGTTAATCAAAATAGATTGTTGGTGAATAGTCCCTGTAAAATTTGTGTATAAAGTGTTTGTTTTAAATATGAATAAACAAAGTGTTAATAAAGAAAGTGATGAAAAAATATTGAATAAAAATGAGTGAGTACCTACCTACTCTATATACATTAGGGTGTCCGTTATTTCCCAAATTTGGTTTTGTTCTCCAAACGCCCATCAAATTTTTAGATTATGACCTAACAAAAATTATCAGAGCCAAACCAGCCCTTAATATTCACATTAACCCGTGCCTAAATCATAATACATTTCCCATTTAAATACCGTTTAAAAGTTATTCAACGATAAAGTTGTATTCATAGTTAAATTCATCATTTTCCTATTTTTTATTTACTATCGCTTTTTGTTTGTACTAAAATTATGAAGTAACTACAATTATATTAATATAGTAACGTACTTCTATATAAATTTGTGTTTTAATAATTTCCTTTTTTAAGATTATTGAATTTACGGCAATTAAATAAAAAGCTAAACGAAATCACGTTTTAAATTTATTTTCGTTCTGTAATCTAACGACATCTGTGAGCAATCTGAGAAAACGTACAATAAATATTGTGATACCATTGTGATACTATTATTTATAAGCGATAATATACTTTATTTTGTATCCAAATTTTGTATTTGTTAATTTTATTACCTATACATATATATATATATGTATTTAGTTTGATATAAATAAAAATTATGGTGAAAACTACAAAAAAAAATCGTGAATTTAACTCTGATGACAAATTTATTGCAAATTTCCTACAAGAAATAGATATTTAATTTTTTTTAGCTACATTTGTTTCAGTAAAAAAAATTAACGACAAAAAGTGCAAGAATGCCATGTTATTTAAATTGGAAATGTCTTATGATTTAGGCACGGGTTAATGTCGATGTTTCACATCTGCCAGGCGTCCCGTGACGGCTCACATTTTTTTTTCAATATAAGTACTGTTTTTGCAAAAAAGAGTCTTAATTCATTCAAAGTACACCCCTTAAAAATCAAACGTAACACCTATGGTTTGCTAGTATGTCATTTTTTTGTCACATCAAAAATAAATTTAAACAAAAACAGTTTGTGGTAAAATACATTTGGGTATTTTTGAATAGTTTTAAAATGGTATATTCTATTGCTGAACGAGTTGAGATTATTTCCATATTTTTTGAAAACAGGAAGTGTGCAAAAAAAACGCGGATTTATTTAATCAGCTTCATGAACCATCATTCATACGTCTTAGAGTTAGTGAGAAAATTTAACCAAACGGGGTCCGTAGTTAATCAAAAAAGAACTATGAAAATAGGGTGAGCACTCAAGCTGCAGAAGAAGGAATTTTAGGTCATATTAATTTAGATCCTACAAGTACGAGGGCACAACTATAGACGGTGGCCCATTTAGATATCAAGTTGAGACATACCTCGTTTGAAAGCTTATGATGAGTGCTTTTCAACAAGGTATATCACAACCGTACCACACATTCTAATCCTCAGATATTGATGAAATTTTGTAGAGTAATTTCGTGAAATTACAATGTTAAAGTAGGGTACATTGACATAACCTATTCAAAATCCAACCTAATCTAACCTAGGTTAGATTAGGTTAGGTTAGGTTAGGTTAACCTGAGTGGAGGGTTTTTGAGGTTTTTTTTTTTTTTTAAATATGGGTTTTAAGCAGAATGCGTGGTATGGTTGTGACATACCTTGTTAAAAAGCAGTCATCATAAGCTTTCAAACGAGGTATGTCTCAAATTGATATCTTAATGGGCCACCGTCTATAGCGCCGCCAGTACGAGAAAATTGGCCAAAGAGTCTGGGGATCGTATTGTTGGGTCATGTTTTTGCCACAAAATTTAAACGGGGGAATATATCTCGAATTATTAGAAGACATTTTTGATACACCTCTCACTCATAGATATAATCGACAATGATAATAGGTACTCAGAAGATGATCTATTTTTTTCAACAAGACACTACTGCAGTGATGTAAGGCAATATATCTTGATGAATGATTTCCTAGACTGGAAGAGGCCGTATTGAATGGCTTGCAAGATTTCTTTTTGTGGGGTTATTTTAAGAGCAAAATTTATAAAACCGAACCCGTTTCGTTGGAAGAACTAAGACGACGAATAGTACATGAATGCAGCCTAATAACCCCCAAAATGCTTCAAAACAATAGACGTAATTTCGAACAGCGGATCTACAATTGTATAGAAGTCAACGAACATCATTTTTAAAACCTTGTTAATTAATTAATTTAATATTAATTTGAGTAAATTGTTAAATGTATTATTTATTAAATTAATTTTCGTTACATTACAATTAAATCATTGCTTTTGCAATATTTGTTTTAATTTACTATTGTTGTAACAACCAAACTTAAAAACCTAATAGTTAAAAAAGCTAAAAGAGTCACTCATAGAAACACAGAACAAGTACGACTCGCTTAGTGAAGACGATGAGGATGAACCGTTACCAAATCAAAACAAAAACACAAACAAAAAAGCTTTTAAAAAAGCAGAAAACAAAAATAACAAAGCTAAAACCAATACAAAAACAAATAAAGTATTCTGCCCTTCAATAGTGCTGGATGGTGTTGTGGGTAACCATAAAGAGTTCGTAAAAACGGTCAAAACTATGGTTAAACAATACATACAAGTGAAGTACACAAACAACTCCACCATCCTACTTATAGAAAATGAGGAAGAATACTTTCAATTCCTTGAGACTCTAAAGGAAGAAAAGACGGAACACCAAACATACACCCACCAGAACGACAGAGCACACGCCTTTGTACTAAGGGGGCTTAGAGGCGGCGCAGAAGTTTAGGACATAGCTGAAGATCTGGAAGACCTGTATGATATTGATGTAAGAGAGGTCTTCCAAATGAACACTAAATTCAGACCTCTATACCTCATAACTATGGACCCGGCAATAACTCTGGACTACCTAAATAAAAATGTTAAGGTGGTCCTAGACACAAGAATCTACTGGTAGCTCCGGAAAAGCAAACGACAAATTATCCAATGCCACAACTGTGAATCCTGGGGGCATGCGACTGCCAACTGCGGCATAGCGCCAAACTGCCTAAAGTGCGCAGGTCAGCATCACACCAGAGATTGTCAGAATCCCAGTGAGTTTGATTATTTTTCTTTTTCTTCTTGTTAAGTTTCTAACTTTGTCCATAATGTCTGAATATTTTTACTTCCTTGTCGAGTTCGTTTTAATATTATTATTTATAATTGTCTGTTTGTTTATTTCGAATTTATATTTTGTCCAGTTAGTCGATCGATAGTCGAAAGCCTGTCTTGTCTTATCTGTGTTGGAGTGTTTGTTATTAATTTTGAACTGAACCGGTACGTGGTCAGATGTTAAAGTAATTATTGTTTGTAAATTTTGTACAGGGATATTTTTTGATATGACGATGTCGATTGTGCTCGGTGTTTTGTTGTTAAAAGGAAAGTATGTCGGCTCGTCTGTATTGGTATGTGTCACCGGACATGGTGCGCTGACTGGTGGTCACATTATAAACTAGCGCTAGGGTGACAGCTGGTAGTTAGCCATTTAGCCATACATAAAAATAAGGCAAATTTGTATGCTGTTAAATTTTGTTTATTTATATTTTGTCTATTAATAATAAAAAAAGTGTACATCAGTGAAAATTAACATTTAACTATGGCCTCAGATTTATTAAATAATTGTGGAGCTAGATATTCTCCAAAAAAAAAACAAAAGTAGAAAATACTGTTGTGTTTATGGATGTTCAACTAATGCAGTCCAAAATTCAGAGGTTCGTTTTTATGATTTTCCAAATCGTTTTTTTGTTAAAAGCAAAACAATGAAAAAGTAAACTATATTCTGTGTCATTAAAATTTACACTTACCGAGTACAATAGAATAATACCGCTGTGATGTGTTTACATCTTTCACTAAGTCCTGCTGTACAGCTACACTTTGATGAAACAATTTGACCATTTTTTTGTATAACTGTTTTTATTTCATGGGGTTTATCACGAGAAGCTAATGATATACAAGCTGATGATTGTATACAATACGACAAAATATCGTATTGATCATTATTTTAATTTTCCAACCCATTATACATTAAATGTCCTGCATTAATTATTTTCTCTCCTTCTACAAAATTTCGAGACTTAGGAGTAGCCTCAATAAAGTCAAGAACTTGATTTAATGATAAAAACATTTCAATTTTAAATAAAAACTACATAACTTTAGGTAATTAAATCACATCTATCATCCTAGCAGTAGTAATATTTTTAACCACCAGAGCGCGTAGCGCCAAGTGACACTTACAAATGGAATATGCAGAGATTTTGATTCTCCACACATTCCACCAGTACATTGCCATTTCTATTACCGTAGATGCAGTTTGCATCCCACAGAGGGTGCTTTGCATTTAGGTCCCCCATCAGTATTACCCTGTTGCCCAAACTAAATATATTTTGTAAGTCTGCCTCCACAACACTGTATGCTGGTTGGAAGTATGCACCTACAATAATAGTTCCAGATTCCAATTTTATGAAGTGGAAGGGAGGGGGTTAACAATTGACAGATACATGTATCGTAAACATGTGTACTCCTTAGATCAAAAATCGACCTGTTTTCACATTTTCTTAAAATCTAATAAATACGGCCAAATATCAAGGTTTTCTGTGGCCCACACTATATAATGTTATAGTATTATTAGTATTTAGTTCGTAAACTTATTATTGTAACTTTAATGGTGTAACCCCGTCAATATATAAATAAATATTAATTATAATCATTTACATGAATAAGAAATAATAAATACTTTAATTGATTTTTGTAAAATAAGGATTTTGTAGTTACGAGGTCAACGTAGAAGAGAAGGGACAAAATGACCTTTAATGTTAATGAACCATTTAATTTTTATTACAGAAAGACAATAATATTAAAAGAGATTTATTATGCAATTTAAAAGATTTAAAAAATCAACTAACAAGTAAAAATTGAATAGTATCTCGCGAAAAAAGAAAGAAATATGGTGTGATATTTTTTACTTTTTTTTGTAAATTAGTTTAGTCCAACGAAAAATCGTATTAAGTGTGTAATGTAATAATTAACAATTATCGTTAATAAATCATTTAATTATATAAATATCCTTTAAAATATTCGATATATTTGGCTGTTAAGCTTTTCCTATGCAAAATAAATTATACAAAATATATTACAATAATTTAGTAAGTAATAATATGGCTTTAGTTACTTAAACACTAAATTCAATTGATAAAAAATTAATAAAACCATTTTACAACTTTAATTTGTAATTAATCAGAAACTAGATTTGTGCATTTCCCATTAAAATTATATAAAGTTAGTTATAAATATTGTATATAAGTAATTGTAACAAGTGTAAAAAATATCCATTATTTCACTTTTCAAAAAGGTTTCGTAAACAATGTCAATGTCACAAAATATCGATTATTAATATTGATTCTAAACAATATTTAGCTGCCCTAAATTTCTCTAGTTTTTTCAACATCGTAAAAAAATAATTTCTATTATATTTAAACAATATAAGAGATATTTCAATATTACAATTAAAAATAAAAGATAGTACAACTAGCCGATTGTTTATCGTAAACAATTGAAAAATGATAAAAATGGATGAATTATGTACATTAGTCCACAGAAAAAGATACTTTATTCAATAAACTAAGAAAGTAAATAATCAAATACATAATAATAAATTTATACAATATGATTATTTTCCTTACACATTCATTCATTTTAATGACCTCAATATAAAAATATAAACGAGTAATTATTGGAGAAAAGTTTAATTTGATTAGTAAGTGAGATTCCTATTTTTAAACTATAACATAACAATATTAAATGAAAAATAAATCTACTTTCGATGTTCTGAACATTTGATCAAAATTTATATTGTTTTTTAATAACACTGGTTATCGCAAGTAATAAATATGGCACTGAAATGTATAAAGCGATGAATTGGATATTTTAGTTAGTCAAGTCATTAACGGCAATAATTTGTTATTATATTAACTTTACCCAATATTAAAGTAAACATAGAGTTAATATAAAAATTTGAAAATACGATAATTTGACTTAAAAAAATATCCTTTACAATAGGTCGATACGAAATCAAATTTTATTTTGTTATTTACAAATTTGAATAACTCGTTATTAGGACGATTAAGTCAAAATTTTGTGTTAGTGGATTTTTGACTGTTTCTGGCAGTAAAATTAAATAAAAGACTAGATAATTGTTTAATAATTAGCCTTTGCCAGCATATGTAGGATTTTTAAATGTTGAGGTAGCTTGTTTGTATATTGGATTTTCTCCCTGAAAATAAAATTATAAATTAATTAATTTATTTGTATACTACCGGACCCGGCGAACTTCGCACCGCCTAACACTAATGTTTTTTCCAATTTTTTTTAATTTTTACGATTAATTTTTTGTATTTTTGGAACGAAGTTCCCTTTCGCGCGTTACGAACAGTTACGACTGACGCTAGGAGCTAGCCAAAAAAAATTCATACCAAAAGTTGTCACGGCACTATGACACGACACACGCATGTTTCTCTCTCTCACAGACCAAAAAATAAATAACTCTCTCTCCCTCTCTCTCATAGATAGATATTTTACAATTAAAAAGACACTATTTTAAATTAAAAGAAAATGTACATTAAAAAGAAAATACTGTAGAAAAAATAATAATTAACTATAATAGTATTACATTTTATTTTATCCTGTTTTTATAAATTAATAAATTCATAAACATTTTAAAAATAGTTCGTAACTTGACTATTTAGGTACCTACGTCAAATTACCTTAACTGTCAGTTACTGTCAAATATTTTAATTTTAAAATTTTGTATTGAATTGTTAATTCCTGTTTTAAACTATAAAAAGTAATTCTAAAAAGATGTGTTATCTAAAGCTCTGGTATTGTATAAATGGACACTTTTGTTAAAAGAAACGAACTGTTAGGTAAGTAGAGATTTTATACAGACAATAATAAATGCTTATGTATGTATAAACACTCTGTTGTGTTTACAAATTACTAATTCCTTCACTAATTAATCGAAAGGAACTTCGTTCCATCCGGGTGTCCCTTGACACCTCACACTTTTTTTTCTCCTTTATAATTTCGCATCCAATTTGAACATTGAGCATTTGAGAGGCCACTTAATTAAGTGGGAAAAGAAAACCAACAATCGGAAATAAACCAACAAGAAGATTTTTTGTAAAACTTTTTATACATATAAACCGTCCTCTTGAATCACTCTATCTATTAAAAAAAAAACGCATCACAATCCGTTGCGTAGTTTTAAATATTTAAGCATACAAAGGGACAGAGAAAGCGACTTTGTTTTATACTATGTAGTGATTTAATGATAAATATGTTTTTTAACCGTTAATCGACTACGCTACAATGGAAATTTAATAGCTGTCCCGGTAAACTTTGTACCACCAAACAATCAAATATTTATTTTTACAATTTTCGGTTTTTTCAACTTTTTTTTCTTTTTTTTTTTTCATTGTTTTCAATGGTATTTATCTAATTTTGTCATTTTTTTTTTCATATTTTCTCATTGTATTTTGAAATTTTTTCGGTTTTGTCGGATTTTTCAGTTGTTTTTTAAATTTTTTTTACATTTATCATTCTTTCCAATTTTTAAGATATTTTTCATTTTGCTTTAGTTTCTCGTTTGTTACCAGGTTTTTAAAGACTTGTAACTACTTTAAAAGACAAACAAATAACGAAAAATATGGACACAAACAGCACACAAAGTAGAAAAAATGTCGAAAGGAATTAGAAAAAATGAAAAATGTCGTGTCAATTTGCGAAAAACAAATTGAAATACAAAAGAAATGTCCAACAATCGATAAAGGCGAAAAAAATGTACAAATCGTACAATATTTAAAAAATAAAAATAATCGTACAAAATGTTGGTATTGGATTTTCTCGTGGCAGCTACGTCATCGTGCGCAAATCCCTGATATTCGTCTGACGGTCAAGGTACTGAAAATCTGAAAACATAGCCACAAAATTTCTATCTATCAACGAAGACAGATCGCTCCGTAATGAAAGTATAATTAGTCTGGTAAAAATAGTGTTTTTAGGTATTAAGTGACAATAGAAGACGATTTGGGTTGTAAAACATTATTGTAAAAAAACCCGATGTGGCAGTCAGTGGTACTGCCGGTAGAAGTTATACTTCTATGCAAGCGTTCGGATTTAGAAATTTGTATAGGAATGATTTAGCAAATTCATTATATGATATTCGTGTTCAACGACCCCAAAAACCTCCTAGTATCGAGTGTACATTCATTTTGTATCGAATTTGCATAAAACTTCTGGAGACGAGGTCCGTCTTTAGCACCAGGTGTCTCGAAGACTATCGCCAACACGATATTCGTATTCAGCCCAAAATAATCCTGAGTACCAAGTGTGCACTGATTATGTATAGAATTTGTATAAAACCCCAGGAGAAGAGGTAAATACCATGCACGATGGGCACCAAGTGCCGCGGAGAGTTTCGGCATCATGATATATTCAGCGATACCAAAAACCCCGAGTATAAAAATTGAACCCATTTCCAGCATTACTTACGGAGTTGTAATTTTTCTATTTATTATCTGATCGGAATGCACTTTACAAATGCATTTTTCGAAAGCAGAAATGCAATTTCCCATTTTTATGAAAAAATAGCGACAAAATTTCTTAATGCTCTAACGAATCGAATGAAAAAACGGTATTCCGATCCATCTTACTTTGCAAATTTTGGAGGTTTTGCTGATTTTAGTGCTTTATTTCCTCGATTATTCTTAAAAACTCTGTTTATGTACCCAACAACCTCAAAAGCATAGTGCAGGATATACTGAAACCAGGTGACGGTATTTTAGACTACAATACAATACTCATTATATATATAGTACAGTACTGCAGGCCTTTGAGGCCCATGACTTTTTTTCTTTATCGTTCTTCAACTGCCTTAACAATTTCTCTCCACAGGTTGCGATTCTGTACTTTTGCACCCCAATTTGGTTCTACCTCTCTGATATCTTCCAACACCGCGTCCAACCATTTTTTCTTTGGTCTCCCTCTTTTTCTTTTACCTCCTTCCCCTTCTTTAATGACCTTTTTTGCATATCTATCTTCTGGCATCCTCCTAGTATGCCTGAACCATCTCACCCTTTGAGCTTTTATGAAGCTTGTTACTGATGGGTATTTATAAAGATCTTTCAATTCTTGGTTAGTTCTTCTTCTCCAGAGTCCTTCCTCTGTTTTTATTCCCCCCAGAATTTTCCTTAGTACCTTCCTTTCCCATATATCCAGTTTTGTTTCTTCCGCTTTTGTTAAAACCCATGTTTCGCTTCCGTATGTCACTGTTGGTCGTATTATTGTTCGATAAATTTTAATTTTGGCTTCTCTAGATAACTCCTTTGATCTTATTAACTTATTTAAAGATCCCACAGCTTTACTTCCTTTCACTAATCTTTTATTTATTTCTTTCCATTCTTCGTTTTTATTTGTCAGCGTTGCACCCAAGTATTCGAATTCACAGACTTTTTCAATTTTATATTTTCTGTCCTCCCCCGCTTTAATCTCTATATATATTCTTTTCTACCGTCCACATTCTGATGGTTTAGCACCATATATTTTGATTTCTTCTGATTTATACTAAGTCCGTAATTTTTTGCAGCCTCTTCCAACTTACAGAACGCTCTTTCCAGTTCCTTCCTTGTTCTGGTTAGCAAGGCTAAATCATCTGCATATGCAATTATCTGTTGCTTGTGGTGATAAATAAGCCCTGTTGTTTGTATGTTGCTATTTCGTACAATTTTTTCCAACACTAGATTGAAAACCGTTGTCGATATTGGATCTCCTTGCTTTAATCCTTTTTGGACTCTAAATTTGTCTGATACAGTAGTTCCTTCGCTCGTTACTCTGCTGTATGAATTGTCTAATGTCATCTTGATTAGCTTCACGATTTTTTTTGGTATTCCTAGTAAGTTCAAGGCATTATACATTTTGTTTCTATATATTGTATAATAAGCCTGCTTAAAATCTACAAACATGACATGTAGCCCTAAATTTCGCTCGTAGCTTTTATCCATTATTGTCTTAAGGGTAAATATTTGATCTGTTGTTCCTCTTCCTTTCTTGAAACCTCCTTGGTATTCTCCCACTATTCTTTCTTGGTACACATTCAATCTGTTTCTCAAAACTCTAGCCAGAACTTTGTACACCAAATCCAGAAGTGATATCCCTCTATAATTCTCGCATATACTTTTGTCCCCTTTCTTGAAGATTGGACATATTATTGCATCTCTCAGGCATTTTTTCTTCGTTCCATATTTTACGTATTATTCTGCATATTCTTTTCTGTATCTCTTCCCCTCCGTATTTAACAATTTCTGCTGGGATCCCATTCTCTCCTGCACTCTTATGGTTCTTCAAATTTTCCATCTGTTTTAAGATTTCTTTATCTGTTGGTTCCTCCACGGGATCCACATATTCTCTTTCCTCCTCTACTTCTTGTTCCTGCTCTGGTTCTTTTTCTTGATCATTTAGCACTCCTTCGAAGTATTGCGCCCATCTTTTTGCTTTTTCTCTTGGATCTGCCAATATCCTTCCTTCGTTATCCTTAATATAAGGTACTTGGTAATTAACTGCGCCCTCTCGTGATTTCTTGGCCTCTTGGTAAAAATTTCTTAACTGTTTGTTTTTAAAGTTTTCTTCAATATTTTGTAATTTATTCCGCAAATAATTTCTCTTCTTCTGTCTGAGTAACTTTTTGGTGTTTTTTCGGACTTCTGAGTATTTGCTCTTGACTTCTGTCGAATCAGTTTCTAGTGCCCTTAGTCGTACTAAATTCTTTTCCTCTATTTTCTTTTTACACTCCTCACCGAACCATCCATTCTTGTTTGTTGTCTTCTCCCAACCTAGCTTTTGCTCTGCCACATCTTTCATTAATTTTTCTAGTTGCATCCACTCCGTTTCTACATTGTCCTTTTCCTTCATTATTCTCAAATTTGTTCTAAAATACTCCCGCATTTCTTTTCTTACCCCATTTTCCTGTATTCTTGCTACATTATACTTTTTCCTTCTATTGGTTACCTTCTGTGATGATATTCATACATTAGCTCAGAATGTTTTTTGTTTACAATGTACTGAATGTTCAAACGGTATTCAAAAGACTTATAGTTATGACTAATAACATGTGGTAAATATTTCATCTTTGTTTTTACCGATCAATATACCTTATATGTGTTTCCGTTCTTCTCTTACTCACACCATTACAGATGTAATGATTTTGCCGATTTAATCCCATACAATTTTTTTCCGTCAGGTCCACGAATAGAAGTATAACTTCAATAAAAATAATACAAATTTTAAAAACATTGTATTTTTTTAAACTATATTTAAATCTCATACAAAATAATATTTACCAAGTTTATTTTAATTTTTATATAAACTGAAATAACGGTGAATTTATTTTGTGTCAAAATTTTTTAAATTTATACTTTCTTTTTCTTTTGGTTATATTTTTTAGATTATTATTAAAAAATGAATATTCATTTTTTACTAATTGTTATAAAACAAACTGATATTATAATAAAATATCGTATAGAAATAGAAAAAATATCGTTAAGTGTTGGAAAAAAATCGTACGATATTGAAAAAAGGGGTTAAGAAATTGAATAAATATAGTTTAAAAGAACTAAAAAACACGCTTTTATAAAGCATGTTTCTGAAAAACATCGAACTAAAAAGTTAAAAATAATTTTCAAAATAAAATTAAAACAAAAATAAATGAAAAATACTAGTATTATTGTGAAAAAAGCGTGGGCGATGGACATTTGAAAAATATGGTATGCAGCGCCCACGCTTTTTTCACAATAATACTAGTATTTTTCATTTATTTTTGTTTTAATTTTATTTTGAAAATTATTTTTAACTTTTTAGTTCGATGTTTTTCAGAAACATGCTTTATAAAAGCGTGTTTTTTAGTTTTTTTAAACTATATTTATTTTTTACTTTTTAGTCGAATTTATTTTATTTCAATAGATTCGTTAATTTGCTGTGACGATTACAAGACCCTCACTCAATCATTATTCGTTTATTTAGTTGGAAATGCTTTGAAAACGTGTTTTCTTGATTTCTCAAATTATATTTATTGTATTCTTATTGTTTATAATTAAACTTATTGTTTTCAGTACTTGGAAAAAAAATTACTATTGTGAAATCTAAAGAATTGTTAGATTAATTCTAAGACAATTTCATTCATATCGTTTATAATTAAACGTATTGTTTATTACCCACTCCCGGCAGTCCCGGCACGGGGAGGTAGTGACTAAAAATAACGATATGGGACTCACCCGAGGCAGCAGCCGCGGAGTGGAGAGTTACAAACAAACATACATACATACATACATACATACATACATACATACAGGTGAAGTTAATTAATAAAATAATAAAAAGCGTGTTAAAAACGATAACTTTTCGAGATATTCACAAAATAGTGTTTATTTCGAAAACTGTCAATGTGACAGCTGTCATAATTTGACAGTTGATGTAAAATTTAATTCCAAACGAAAAAGTATTCTTGTCTTTTTTCAAAAAAACGATAACTTTTCGAGATATTCACAAAATAGTGTTTATTTCGAAAACTGTCAATGTGACAGCTGTCATAATTTGACAGTTGATGTAAAATTTAATTCCAAACGAAAAAGTATTCTTGTCTTTTTTCAAAAAAACGATAACTTTTCGAGGTATTCACAAAATAGTGGTTATTTCGAAAACTGTCAATATGACAGCTGTCATAATTTGACAGTTGATGTAAAATTTAATTCCAAACGAAAAAGTATTCTTGTGTTTTTTCAAAAAAAAACGATAACTTTTCGAGATATTCACAAAATAGTGTTTATTTCGAAAACTGTCAATATGACAGCTGTCATAATTTGACAGTTGATGTAAAAATTAATTCTAAACAAAAAAGTATTCCTGTGTTTTTTCAAAAAAACGATAACTTTTCGACATATAATTATATAACGGTCTGGAGAGTTAAAAACAAACATACATACATACAGGTGAAGTTAATAAAAGCGTGTTAATTAAAAAGTATTAAAAAATCAAGACAAGAAATTAACATTTATAAAAATCGTTAAAAATTGCAATAAATTGGAAAAAAACGTATAAAATTTTCCAATATTAGAAAAAGTTGTAATAAATTAAAAATAAAACAATTTTACATAAACATAAAAAATAGAAAATGTCCTAAAAATAAATGAAACAAAAAACGTAAACGTAAAAAACTTTTAGTTTGGATTTTAAAAGATTAGAAAACTGAAAAAAATTGAGCATCTGAAAAAATCGTTAAAAATTCGTAACATTGTAAAAAGTAACATAACATGTATTCAACAAATATTGCAGAACGCAGAATATTAATTATTCTATCACTTTACGAGTTTTTGAAAAACATTTTCAAAGACATTGACCATTTAAATAAGAAGAAACAACTACTTCCTGGGCTATGGGCCCCGACGGATATCCGACTCGCTTTATTAAATAAGACATTATTACAGTTTCTTGTAATAATACTTTAATAACATGTATTGATCGTTCGTCGGGCCAACTACACCTTTTCCAATTTTAGTTCGAAAACGGTCAATTGTATTTCCAAATAGTCATTTGAATATCAAAAAGTATCAATTGTATTTCAAATTAGTCAATTCAATTTCAAAAAGCATCAGATGTATTTCAAAATTATCAATTCAATTTCAAAATGCGTCAAATGTATTTCATATTAGTCATTTGGATTTCAAAAAGCATCAATTGTATTTGAAAATTATTAATTCAATTTCAAAAACTAACACTTCAAATTCCAAAATAGTCATTTGTATTTTAAAAAATATCAAATGTATTTCATAATGCATCATTTGAATTTCGAAGTTGAAAAAAGCACGGGCAGATGTTGGATGGGTGTTAGTTGATATTTTCATTCACCCTGTGTTATCGGAACGCTGCTGGTTCCTGTCATTGTGACTTCATTTATTGATACCTGTAATTATTTAATTCGAGACTTCGAGAGAATGAATTTGAAAGACAATTGTGGTATCTGCCGAATCTTAATGTTGAGAGATAACGTGCTGAAAGTTCTTCCTTGCAATCACTTTTTTCACGTAACTTGCTCAGAAGTAATTATCAACACAGCGGATGCAAGATGCACTTTATGTAGAGTCGTCCTGGAGGGTAACGAACCATATGCTAGAAAGATTTACAAGAAGCACTTAGATCCAGATAGGAAGAGAATTGTGAGGATTGGGTCAGATTGGCATCAACATTAAATATTAATTTCCACACGGTCTACGAATGGATCAAATCAGGTCGGGACCACATGTTCCAAAAAGGAGGAAAGAAAACAAGGATTCTTTCGGAACAGCAGGTAGACAGAATCATTGAATGGGTCGAAGAAGATTGTTCGCAGACATTAAAAATTTTGAGAGAAAAAGTGTCAGGAGAGTTCAATGTGAGAATCTGCCTTTCCACTTTGGGTAACTACTTAGAGGGTAGACTTTTTACTTTAAAACCAGTACATAAGCAGCCTGTTACAATGAATAGCAATGAGAATAAAATGTTGAGGGCACATTATGTTCGTACTCTCAATGACTATATCCAACAGAACAAACAAATAGTATGGATTGATGAAAGAAACTTCAATTTATTTTGTCGTCGTTGCACTGCCGTCGTGGCTCTTTTAATGCAGCTGCTGCTAATGAGTGGATTCTACAACTCATGCAACAATTGGAGAACGGAGGAAATCAACTTGTTGATTTAGTGATAGTTTGCGATAATGCACCATGTCATGCTAGGTTGGCAACGGCTTTAAATGGCACTACAGTTACTGTCTTGAAATTAGCACCGTACTCTCCAATGTTAAACCCGATAGAGACAATTTGGTCAAAGATAAAAAAGGTTGTGAAGAATACCATGAGAATTCCAAATGTAGCTGCTCCTGGAGTAATGGAACAAAGATTGGTTTACTTGGAAAATATTGTATACGAAGCCAAAAATACGATTGCAGGAGGTGATTGCGCTCGTGCGGTACAACACTCGTCGACGTTTCACGGACCGGCTTTAGCGTTGGAAGATATGCCTGTTGGACAATAACTTATATAAGCATATCAATACATAGTATAAAACAAAGTCGCTTTTTCTGTCCCTTTTTTCCTTTGTATGCTTAAATCTTTAAAACTACGCAACGGTTTTTTTACTAGATAGAGTGATTCAAGAGGAAGGTTTATATGTATAATAACATCCATTAAGTAGTGGAGAAATACTGTTATTTTTGAGGTTTCTAATGTGATGTCGTCCATTATCCATTTTTTTCCGCTTACATTGCAAACCCTACGAGATTTATCAAAATAATGTACTAGTTATTTGTACACATTGAAAAGGTCTACAGAAAACTTCGTGATGGTATATGTCTATCTCTTATGGATATCCGACAATAACATTTTTTTGTCATTTACTTTTTACGACAAATAATAGCTAATTTTCGAAGCGATTTTAACCAATACAGCATTAATCCTTATACAATTAAATAGCTTAAATACATTGTTGATTTAATATAGATCTATATGGTCCTTTACAGCACCAGATTTATAAATGAATATTTTCGAAGATATTGCAGATTTAAAATTGCGGGACGTAGCGCTTGTGGTGGTACTGGCCGGCAGGGGCGGCAGCAACGGAGGCCGCGATTTTCCTTATAGCACTTTGAATTTTTCAGCGATCGGTCGCGTTTATTACGAAATTAATCATTATGACGCTACCCTAAAGCTACGGTTTTTAAGAAGTGTGCGCGTCGCGCGTCTTACGTCTTAAGCAGAATAAGCTCAGCTTGACTCACAGTCCGCTTCGCGCGGGTCGGTTTTTATGAATTCTCAGTTTTTAATATTCTGTTGAAGTAAACGGATAGTGCAGAATGAATAATGCTATTGTTGCGTTTTTGATCGAAGAAATTGAGAACGATGAAGAAGACTTATTGCTGCTGACAATGAAAGAGCCCAATAGAAAAGTTGATGATTTATTTTCCTGTCGCAAATCCGAAGGAGCGTATGCAGTTACAGTAAGAAAGACGACTTTTTGGGAATGAAATAAAATTTCGAGAATATTTTAGACTTTCTAGGGAATTGTTTGAGATTGTTCTAAACTTCATAAAAGAAGATATTGTTAAAAAACCTTGTAACAGATATAGTCATCCAATCACACCAGAAGAAAAGCTGTGCATCAAAAATATGTAGTAATATGTCTTTAACAACTTAATTTTTGTGTTTTAGTGTAACTGATCACTCTTCAAAAGCCACCACTTCGATATAATTTGCTTCAGCTTATGTCGACGTCTGCGTCCAAACCCAACGAAATTGATCTCAGCGCACAACTCAAACTCACACTGCTTTGTTAAACTCATCCGTTCAACTAGACAGACTCTTACAAACCGCATGCATAAGACACCTGATGTTAAATTAAAGCGCACGTGAGCTCTGCTCAACTTACTGTCGGCCGTACGCCGCGCATTGTTCTTAGAAACCGTAGCTTAAGGTGGCGCAGTTGAGATGTCATAAATTTAAACCTGTAATTCTTACATAATTAAGTACTATGACGCCACCGTGAGGTGGCGCAGTTAATATATAATATACCTAACGGATAAGTTACAAAGTACTATAAATAATAGTAAAAACTGGTAACTAACAAGAAAATATGATAAAAAAATACAAAAAATTGATCGTCAAAATAAAAAAAACATGGAAAAAACATTAGTGTTAGGCGATGCGAAGTTCGCCGGGTCCGCTAGTATCACATATTAGATGGTTGATAACTGATTTTGAAATAAAAATGATTACATTTGATATTGAAATGATGGATTTTGAAATTGAAATGGAATTTTTTGAAATTAAATTGATTAATTTGAAATACAATTGACGCATTTTGAAATCCAATTGATAATTTTGAAATACATTTGATACATTTTGAAATTAAATTGACTAATTTGAAATACAATTGACGCATTTTGGAATTGAATTGATAATTTTGAAATACATTTAATACTTTTTGAAATTAAATTGACTAATTTGAAATACAATTGATATTTTTTGAAATCAACTTGACGCTTTTTGAACTACAATTGGAAAAAGAGTAGTATTAAATAATTTAGAACAGTTAAAATTTACCGTATCCCATTTGGCCATCATTTTTTCTTTTTCAAATCGGGCAAATTCTCTTCGGTCATGAATTGTTGTTAATAATTTCCAAAGCAACAAAATTGCCATTCCGATTAGAACAATTGCCGCTATAACTCCCAATACTATACCAGGAACGTAAACCTACAAAACAAAAAGAAATAAAATATTTTTAATAAATTATTAATATTGACAAACTAACCTTTTCAGGGCATTCTCTTTCCTTTTGTGCTCGTACTTGTATTTTATTATCATTGTCAAAATAGTAAACGTATGTGAATCTACATTCATCTTCGTCATAATAAGCACAAAGAATTTCGTTATTTTCTTCATTAACTGAAAATAAACAAAATAGAATATAACTAAAATAATAACAGTCAGAATTTCTTTACCTATTATTTCATCGGCAGAGGAAGGCGTAAAGAAATTAGAACAATTTTTTGAACAAGCATCAGGATTTTTTAATGGTCCAGTTTGATATTGTTGGCATTGAACACAGTCTCTAAATTCGATACATTTGTCGGAACAAGTCTATAAAAATATAATTTTATGAATTACTATTGGAACAGGTTAAAATATAACTAACTCACCGGGCATCTTTCACAAAATTTGCCCGAATAAGGCCCTTCAGGTGTTGTATCACAATGACAAATACCACATTTACAATAACCTCGACCTGAACAAATTTTACCATCCAAAATTCCAGGTGTATAACATGTGGCATTTGATTTTATACATGCACAATTTGAACCTGTCCATTCCGGTTCACAATGGCACACTCCACAATCGCATCTACCATGATCAGGTCCACTGCATAATTTTCCATCGTGACGTTCACATGAAAAATTGTCACATTCACAATATTTACCATAGATTTTCTAAAAAAATTCAATTACATAATTCAAATATAAAAAATAGTTTGCCTACAACTGCTACGAAACATATTTAAAAGCGCAACAGTAAATTATAATAAAGTATAATTATAAAGAATCTTTAATCGTTTTAAGGACCTTTCACAGCAGTACCCTAGAGATGAAACGGATATCCGCCAACTGTCTAGTATCCGGCGGCCTAATTACTATCCGGCTAAATATCGCACATTTAATACCCAAAAGGTCCAAAGACTCGCTTGTATAGGGATTACTGGCGCAATGAGATCGTGACCTAGTGTGGCCTTCGAGGTAATTCTAGTTCTTACCCCTTGCATTTACATGTAGAGAGGATCGCTCTGGAAAGTGACTATAGGTTAACAAGAACTAAGACTCTAAAACCTGGCGATCTAGGAATTTTAAGGATTGGAGCAACCCAATCCACGAAGATTCCTACAGACATTATGTCTCCGGGATTTTGAGCGCACACTAAATGTTGGTATTAATAAGTGTGATTGAACACAAAAGGCAATCGCTCAACTTACAAAAGGAGTTTTCACTTATTATACTGATGGGTCTAAAACAGGTAGGTATAGGGGTTACAGATGCTAATTTTAGGCTCTCAAATAGTCCTGTAAACACTCCTGATTTTCCAAATGAGCTATTAGCAATTAACTTTTGTACTCAAGAGTGTATTTAAAAACGCCTCAATTCAGTCACAATATTTATTTTCTAAGTTAGCCAGATTGCTTTGAAAGCAATCTACCCCGTACTAGACCAAAACTGCAAATAGTCTCTTAAGTAAATCAGTAAATGGATAAACACAACAAAATAACTTTGCTGTGGGTGTCGGGGCATAAAGGGATTATCGGAAAGCACATTGCTGATAGTCTCGCAAAAGAAGGAGCTATACCCCGGCCGCTGAAAAGATGGAATTCAAAGATTCTTGATCAGTGAATACGGGCATCTGAACGGCTTAATCTTACGATGTAACGCCTTCTAAACTGCAGTAAACGAAGGACAGTTTAGACTGTACTCATACCAAAGATGATATAAACTGTGGGCTGAAATAAGGAGTACATTTGTCTCGTGATCATTCCATCTTTTCGACGGCCAGACTATAGTACTCCTTTTATCGTACCTGAACCTTTCTGAAGCATCTCAAAATGCAACATTTTGGAGGATGTTCGTAATTAGGAAAAGAAACTCATTAAAGTCTGCTGGAAAAACATTCAATGCGCTACTCTAAATGACTCTTCGAGCTACAGTAACTAGAATTTAGAGTAATCGCAGGAATTCTTACAGGACACTGTTCAGTACGATACCATCTCTGTAAAATGGACAAGATTCTGATATATATTATATAGATAAAACAGCTAAACATATTATCTGTAACTACAGAGTAATTAGTCGTCAACAACATAAATATTTAAGTCTTCTTAGATCCTGATAAAGTTACAAACGTACATCCTAAGCGGATAATAAGCTTTCCTAAACATTTAAATCTTATGGACTTGCCACGTATTTTAATGATTTTAAAAAAACAAAATCAAATTTAGAAAAACAAATAAATTAACTAAATAAATTCAACTCCAGCTGAGTTCGGTGGTGGTTTCTCTACTGGCAAATTATGCCCAGCTTAGCCGTAGAGGGTAAGTGCCAAAATAAAGTGAATGGGCCACCGATTTTGTACGGTTAAAATCGGAAACCCCTGATGTTCCAGGCACCACTTCACCCACTGGAGATAATTAAATAAATTCAAAATTTTAACCAGCACTATTTGAATTGCACAATAAAAAAAAACGATAAAGTGAACTAAATAAAACCAAAATATCAACTAGACCCTTCTTTAATGAAAATTGAGAATTTACACAACTGTCAAGTCTCGTGCTTGACAACGCTATTGATATTTATAAAAAAAAATATATGTGAGTAATATTAAAAGTTAAATTAACTAGAATGTGTGATCACACGCAATACAAAGAACAAGAAAAATAGATTTTAACTAACTAAGTTACGACTTAAACTAATTAGGCTTATCTGTTAGTCTAAATAAGTTTCCGCAGTCCTTGGCTTCTCCAATACTTAGGCCGGTACCAAAAATCAAGCCTGTTCTAGAACCAATAGGCTTGCACCAATCACAATAACTTAGGCTCGTACTAAGTATAGGATCAGCAATCAAAATTCTGCCTATCTAGGACTTATGCCCGTATCTAGGACCCTATTTCAAACTAGTGACACCCTAGCTGGTAGACGGGTAAATCAATCCCCTCGTTGCTAACTGCGGGTACTCTACCACAGCTCACCGTCTAAACGGTTTTAAATCTCCAAATCTACCTACTGTTTGTTTCTTGATCTATCACAGAAGATCTAACAAAAATCCGACACGCGGCTTTTCCAATGAATCTGTCCAAAAATAACAACAGAATCTAACTTCAACTACGATTCAAATGGAAAATGAGGTTTAGTTTCAAAAATCCAAAATTAATTGTTACGGATTCACCGCGAGTTAAAACTTAAACCAAAAATCTTCTGGAGCATCTGCTCAAGACGAAGGTTGACAGTAAAAAAGGAAATTTCTATGTTTCACAATTCATGAGATTGACACACCTCAAAATAAATGGCCTCTACTACTATAAGGACAATAAACGTAGGATCAACAGCTACCAATTTACGAGCCAACAGTAATCGTTTAATAACAACAGATCTTATTACTTAACAAGATAACACCAAAAATCTCAACATTACTTAATTTCTCGTTCATATACAATCTTTAGATGTCGGATGCTAAAATAACGAACTGCAGACGACAACATTCTAAGTTTTACGACGGAAAAAGGGAAAAGAAGATTTCTTCGGTCCTTGACAGTAGTTCAAACGTTCTAACCCAACATTTGTTCTGAATTTTAATAAATAAACTTTCAAAACAATATTAGTAGCAATTTATGGCCAGAATATATTTATAAGTTGATGATTAACTAAAATCGATCTAAATCAACTGGAACTTGTCACGATTTACTCCTTAATAACGGAGAATTCATAAGGTAAGCAATTAGTTATGTTTACAAATTAAGATATCTATCGCTAACGCGAAATTAGCCCGTGACAGACTCATAAGTAGATGTTATAGAGGTTATATACAAATGATCTTATAGATCACCGGGGCCAATCGACCCCACTTATAATCCACAATCTACAAGGTGCTGAAAAATAGATCTTGGCGCAGTTGTGTACGTTTCTTTATCGGTTTATAATCCCAGCCTATAATAAACTCGACTGTCGGCATCATACATACCTTTTTAAGAAATTTGTTCTTTATTTACAAATTGGGATTACTTGCACGTTTAGAATGTTGTTAGTTGGATGAATTATATGACAAGCAAGAGAAAATCACTATTTATTCACGAAAAAGTTTTACTGATATGTGTAATAGAGGCGGAAGAGAAAATAAGTGATTAGGCAGACACTTTGGATTTAGTCGCTCTTCCAAAAAATTGAAGAAACCTAAATACAAAAATATTATTATGGTTTCACCAGCAGCGCCAGAATAATATGACTATCTTGGGGCACAACGTGAAAGCTAAGAAAAGTTTGCTGAAGAACTTTGTTAAACTTCTTTCAAGGCATCAGAAGAATGGCTTGGAAAATTCAAGCTACGTCAATATATCATCTACAGTAAAATTAGTGGAGAAGCACGAAGTGTTTATACGAATGTTGCTCATAACTGGATAAATACAGTGTGATCAACATTTAGAGGAAAATACCCCTCAGGTCACATTTCCAATGCTAAAAAATATATTACACATTACATATTTGTTAAAAAAATACAGCAGATTCTAGGCAAATTAAGTTCCAATCATGTTTGTTCTATAAACAAATTTCACAATCGGTTTTAAATTTCATTCTACGAACAAAACTATTATCTAGCACTTATAAATAAGTTTAAAACAATCAATTTAGTGCATTCGTAGAAAAAGTATAGCGTGAAAAGACTATTCGCAAGTGTTGTCAAATATAATTACCTCGAAATCACTAGTTCTTGTTTCACAGATACATTTTTTACAAACACATTGTCCTCTTCCGGAACATTCAATTGCATTTGGAGCATCAGGTTGGATACAATCACTTGTTGTCGTATTTGTGGATAAATCGTCAGGTAAACATTCACAATGAGTGCCAAATGCTCCTGGATTACATTCGCAAATACCACATTTGTAAGTACCATGATTTGAACAAGCCGGTGCAAATTCCGTGTAGAACTACAAAATATTTTGTTAAAGCAGATACGATTATTTTTAAAATAAATGTTCTTACCCGATCACCCGGTCTTTCGCAGTCACATTCACATAACATTTCTAAATCTATAATTAAACTTTCATTAATACCCACTGGATATATTTGAATCGTTTGAAAATGATCGGCCCTATTTTTCGGACACTGAAGCACTTCCAAATCAATTTTGAAACTAACAACATCACCAACCTAAAAAATAATTTAAATAAACTATTTTTTATTTTCTTTATTTGAAAAGTAAAACTTACTTTAATATTAGCACACTTATCAGTATTTTCCAATGGTCCAGTAGCGTTTAAACACCTTGTAAAAAATTTAATGCTTACTGCACTAGAGGCGTTATGTTTCATGTGAACAGTGGAAGAAATCTGTTCATATTGTTCCTTAATCAAAGTTACAATATTTGAACTATCACCTTCTAATTTTCCAACAGAAGCACCTTCAATAGTTTTAGCTAGTTGTTCATAAATTTCTATTGTCGACTTTGTTACCGCAAAAATAATATTAATCGAGTTTTTCTTAACACTTAAATTAATTTGTTCAATCGATGGATAATCTTGATACGAAGATTCTGTGTACATACCTTCTTTAGATAAATGACATCCACCGTCATTAGGTTTTACAATACCACCAAGCTGTAAAACAATTAAACATATTAACGATTCAACGTTTATTTATATCTAACAGGCTATCTTTTTATTTATTCACGTTGGTATTGGTTTTTGTCATGTTGCTGTTTGAAAGTTACCAAGTCACTGCAAGTCACAAACTGACAATCATGACAACAATTATCATAAATATAATGGTTAAATGCATTAAAAAAATTAATATGCCGAAAAAAAAATGTGTAGAGACAAAAAAATGAATACAAAGATGATATTACATGTTTAGAAAAGACCAGAAAGTTTTAGAAGAGGGATTTATATAACATCTCTTAGGTTTTTAATGTAAGTAGTAATTGTGTTTGTATTGTCACGCCTGGAGGGAGAGGAGAATGTGCCTTAGTGTTTTGTGATGAGGGGTAGCTTACTGGAGGCACTTCCCACCCAGGTCGTGGTTATCTACCCCCTGGTTAGGTCTCCTGATGAAGGCAGAAAACTAACCAGGAGGAAGATTAGATAAACAACAGGAAACAAACAACAAATATATTAACAAACAAACAATAACAATGAATAATTAAAAATGACTAACGAATAACTAAATACAATAATCTTAACTAATCTTACCAAATAAACTACATGGTGGCATGTCACACTTACTCACGAAAATAAGTCAAGAGTCACAACGGCCCAGACCCAAGGGTCTGTTTTAGGGACACCCCAGAGGGTGACCCTCACAGACAACCTTAGACTCCGAACTCCTCGAGTACGACCTCAACAACGCTCTTTTATAGCCAATTCTTACGCTACGTGAGAATAAGAATTAAACTATATAAGGTCGCCTTGAAATCTAACGTACTGACTTTGGCCTGGATAATTACAATTAAAAATAATACAAAATAATACAATGAAATATAAAACAATTAAACTACCCGATTATCGTATGTGACAGTATACAAGATTATTCCAATATTTTCATCAGCAAATAGTTCCAAACATTTTTAATTTCATTAATAGTTGTATATGAAGTTATTTGTTACATTAAATACACTTTTACATTCTTATTACATTCAAATTACTTATAATTTATTAAGCATACCTAACCTCACATTTCTTCTGTCAGTCATTATTTTACAATGTTGCCAGATTACACATAGTAAAAGTTAAAAATGTTTCAGAATAAAATATTTTCATTAATTTCTTTAATAACAATGAACCATAATGATAATTAAAATGTAATTTTATAGGACATGGACGAATCGATATTTCATTCATTAATCTATGACCAATCAAATATCATTTAAATTTTTATTTCATACATTTTTTTAATATTTCGTGTTTTTTTTAGGTTAGTATTAAATATAAACGAAAAATCTTAAAAAAACATTTAGTTAATGGTAAAGAAGCGGCAAATAAAAGGAAGAAAGATAAATCAGATACATTTAAGAACTTCATTTAAAAAAAATTGCAGTGGCAGATTTGGACGTACAATTATAAAAACGAATATTTTACTTCAGATAAACTTTTGACTGACGCAAAACAAAACTGAGATTTAAACGGTAAACGAACTTATTTATACAAAATTAATGATATATAAACTTAAAAACGTGAACTGAGGACAAATTTTAAGTGAGCGAAGAATAGCAAAATCTCTTTCCTTCAGAAATTTATGAAATTAAAAAAGTGCAATGAAATCATCAGATTTGTGTACATTGACGTGGATATAAAAAAATAGTACTCCAACGCGTCGATGGAAACAGTAATCTGATTTAAAAAGTAATCCATTGCATGTGTAATCCGAAGAAAAGCGATTTACAATTTTACTCGCAGCAGCAAATGGTGGGTCAATAGAGGGATGTGATTTGTTATTAGACTCTTCAAATACTGACATTGACTATCACAAAACTATAAATGGTGATACTTTCAAAAACTGGATTGTTAATTAACTTATTCCTGCTTTATTTAATTTTCCAGAGAAATGTGTAGTAAACATGGATAATGCTTCATTTCATTCTGTACAACAAAACAGACCACCTACTTTTTCAGCAACAAAATAGATATTACAGAGATAATTAAGCAGCAATAACATCGAATTTGATAAAAAAATGAAAAAAAAAAGACAATTATACTTACACAATACAGAAGCAACGATAAGACATATGTAGTAGATGAAATAATAAACTAACATAGACATGATTTACTTCGATTACCTCTATTTTGCATTTTTATATTCGGACAAAACTTGGACAGAAGCTTTAAGACAATGTACACCCGACATGTAAAAAAAAATTTGTAGACACAGAAGAAATTATTTTGACGGATTGGACTTATTACATGAAACTGTTCACTTGACAACATTTTACCTTTGATACTGGAGGTGAATTGAAAATACATAACGAATAGATGAACGTGACAATAGTTTTAACCAAATCTGTTACTCCAATTTTTGTTGTTTATATGTTTTTTTAATGTTGTATGTTTCATTTTTTTTACTTTGCTTATTTTACCATTAGTGTATCTGCTTTTCTGCTGAATTATTGCACTGTAGCTATTGAACACATATTAAACGGATTTCCATTATTTAAAGCATAACATTTTGTGGGAATATTTATCTTTGTTCTACTTATCAAAATAGCTGAAACCAATTGGTATGTCATAATACCGCACTACCTGGAAAGCTCCACGAAAAATTCTTTAATATATATCTGCTGTAATACTTATCGACAAAATGAAATATTTTGTATTTTCTCATTTATAGCTGGTCCAATTTAAATGTTTTTTGTAAAACTTATTTTATAATACCGTTATATAGACATAGAAAATTTGTTCCTAATTGCAAATGAAGACTTTTTGTAAATGTTTTTATTGTTTGCTTTCATTTAATTAAATACTATTATTTTGTAAATGCATTCATTATATCTAAATATATATTTTTAAATTGACTATTTTCGTTTTTTGTGAAAGTACTAATTTTTAATGATTTGATGGCGCTGAAATGGAGTACACAATTGTTATTTTCTTTATTGTCACTAACACTATGATTTTATTGAGGACGTGACAACAGCGCATTTACAACTGAGAATAAAATTAAATATACAGGGCGAAATTCATCACCCTAACAAGGCCTACTTTAATAAAAATAAGCTTTGAATGATGTATAAATCATAAATTTGATAAAAATGAAAAGTAGATAATTACTTACTTTTCCATCTCCAGCATAATGAAAACTAGCATCAGTGGAAAATACCAAGAGTCTTCTAGCTTGCCCTCGCCAACCAATCTCATCTCTACAAACTATCGCTTGCATAATACCATCGAAACCACCTTCAGGGGCATCTAAATTTCCAGAAACATTCGCTTGCTTCACCATTCGCTATTAAAAAGAATATGTGCAATTATGTGTTTAATAAAAATGTTATATCAAATTATTTTATACAATAATATGTAAAATATTTTTTCTACTGTATAAAAAATGTGTTAGTTTAAATTTGGGAAATTAGAAATGATTAATGAAAAGTTTTAAAGAAAAAATATAAAGTTACAGTAATATTAGTACATCAATCATATTAAGCATTAAAAAAATATATTAGTATCACTACCTAAGTTATCTAACACCAAACTATATTAGTTTTTTTCAATTGTTATTCCATATACAAAATGCTGACAGTCTTGATAACCTAGAAAGCTAGAAATAATAAAAAAAAACATTGTTAAAACATTCCTTTAAAAAGCGTTATTACATAATTGCTGCTGATGCATCATTGATAAGCTATTTTTAACAAACAAAAAATTACGAATTTTATAGAATTACATTAGATGTGGATCAATAATTTACATAAATTCAATTTTATTAACGGGATTGGTTTTGTATGTTAACTTTTTTTAAAAGACTATTTTACATAAAATTTAAAATTAATATGTTAGTTAAAATTTTATATTTATTTTCAATTTATTAAAAAATAATATTATTGCGAGTTACAAATATTTGAACCGTCATCCAAGTTATAAAAGAATCCAACACCGATTTATAACAGTTAACCTAAAAAGAGATTTTTTTCAGTAAATTAACAACTATTGTTAAGTAAGGAAGTTAAAAGTTGCGTTGGGTTATATAATTACTCGTGTTTATTTGTCTGTTTTCGCGAACTTACTGAAAATTGTTGAGTATTTGTTGAGAGTCTCATAGCGTGTTTGTAGCCATACGGGGCTGCACAATCTGGACAGGGGTGTCTTAAACTATAAACAAACACGAACACGTAAATCTGTTGATCTAATATTCATTTTCACTAATGAAAAACAAAAAATCTCTTTAATTTACCTCATTTTTCAAGTACTTTGATAATATATAATTTCGCCATCATATAAATTTTGTTAATATCTAATGTATCCAAAACAATTACAGATTAAATATTAAAACCTTCATTTTATTATATCTTGCCATGCATATTACATATTTTGACATCTACTAATATTATTCACAAATCTTAAAACCCATTTTGTAACATGCTAGATTTGTTCAGGTGAAATTTTTGAATTTATAAAAAACGAGATGTGGAATGTGGCACTCCGGGAGGGGAAGCATAGCTCTGAAGTATTATATGATCCAACATACGTATAAATAACATTTTTATTTTAATAATATGCAATAAATTTATATAAAGGAAATATTATAAATCTTAATCTAACTCTAGGTACAGTTCGCGCAGTATATACTATAAAAATGTGTATACGGGAAAGGGGAAACTTGCCGCATGAACAAGTCTCCTCAGAAAGATTTTGCTATTTCGAAGTACCTATAATATTCATACTAATAATATTTATAAACTAAAATATTAAGAAAACCATTTAATAAATTCTTATCTCTGTAATAACGAAATTGCAATAAACTTATTAGATAGAACTATTTCTAAGTAATGGATAAACAATTAGGTAGATAAACCCTATAAACGACTTTAAAATTTTTATAATGTATTTTCATAGATAAATTCTGATAATAAATTTGTTGTGAAACACTAGACAGATAGAATTATTGTCACGACAAATTTGTTACGATACACAGACTATCACAGTTGCAAAAAATTAGATTATTATTTACAAATACTCATCCATCTGATAGATATTGCCAGACATTTCTATTTAGATAATCTAATCTAAATAAACCTGGCATGGTCTTTCCAGTGGAGCCCCATGTTTGAGCACTGCTTCCTATGGGAATATTGTGACCAGGTTCGGCACCAAGAGTCCTTACATGCACCCGATGCGCGCAGGACTCTAGTTTGTTCAGCTAAAAATCAACATCACGCTGATCTTCAGGTAGGCTAGAATCCAGGTGTCCGAAATTCCTTGAGTTACTGTTGCCACAGGGCAATTCCCTTTATAAGAGATTTGAGTCCTGTGACTAGCTCCTCAAGGTGGTGATAGGATTCAGGATTCGTGTCACCGAAGATGAGGAACCGTTTATAGTCCAAGGCCTCACACTCGAAAAGAATGTGAGTTGCCGTCTCATCGTCCATGGCGCACAGTCGGCACGAGGTGGGTTCCTGTGTCAGAATCCCCATCCTCCAAAGGTGTAGTCTGAATGGTACATGCCCAGTGAGCAGGCCCACTAGTACTCTTATCTGGCTCCTGCCAAGATTCAGTATGTCAGACGTCAGTTTTTTGGAGTAGCCTTTGAGCATCAGCTTCGAGTGCCTCAGCCCTACAGTATTACTCCAGTGTTTGGTCGACTCTTCCCAGACCCAGTTCCTGACTTTGGTCCTTACCCAGGCTCTAGGCAGTCCCAATACAGGTTCTGGACCAGTGAATCGTGTATCCGCTCCCTTCTTGGCCAGAAGGTCCGCGATTTCATTACCTTCAAAACCTTTAGGCCCTGGACGGCCGCTCAACCAAAAAGCTACAAGGAGGTGGCTACCAGTCACCTCCGAGTAGCTATAATAGACAAAAGCAGCCCCTACGGCAAAATTTCTGCCGAAAGGGAAGCTCTTGTCCAAGACATGCTGCTGGGAGAGCTGGACAAAGTAATTTTGGCCGCCTCCTCCAGTAACGCCAAGCCACCAACGTTCCGTCAGTGGTCGCACTCTGGTGAAATCATCAGAGTTACCTGCGATAACGACGTTGGCATGGCTTACAAATACTGTTGTTGGCCTTCGACCGTGGAAGGACGCATCACTCGAGGTGCTGCGAGTAGACTGCCTACCGAAGCTGACAAAAGCATCCCTCTGGATCCCGAGTAGATCAACTGAGATACTCGAGGAGAAGGAGGTCGTGCTGCGTCGGCTAAGTGGGCAAAACCCGGACCTCAAGGTCTCGAGATGGTGCTCTTTCCACCACGAGGCCAAAACAGAACCGAGGGGGCATCTCTTCGTCTTCGGAGTAGGGGACGACGACTTGACTACCCTCAAACGAAAGTCGATGAGGTTGAGCTATGCGTTCACCTCATTGACTATGAAGGTAAAGGCCGAAGAGGCCAAGAAGGAAGGTCAGGAGGAGACCAGCAGTGGCGTCGAGCTAGGAAGCCTGGCGGTCGACACCCCTGCAGACGAGGCACCTGAAAAGATGCAGACCGAAGGGTCCTCAGAAACGGTCCCCCTGACCGAATCAATAATTAAATAAATAAATAAATAAAAAAATAATGGATCGTAGAGGAGGAGCCGACACGACTTCATTTATTCAGTGTAACCTTCAGCACAGCAGAGTGGCCATGGCAACCATCAGCCGCCACCTTGCTGGGCAACAGGACACAATTGCATTAATCCAAGAACCCTGGATAAGGAAAACCAGAATCATTGGTTTAAGTACTTTAACTGGTAAAACTTTTTATTTTCCCAGCAATGACCAGCCAAGGACTGCTATATACGTACCTAGGCAAATTAAAATTCATCATCTGGCACATCTTTCCTGCTCAGACTTGACTGCAGCAAGGATGGAATGTGCTAGTTGTGACGGACAACCAAATACCGTAGTCCTAGCATCAGTCTACCTCCCCTCTGATGCAGCCGCACCACCACCTAGTAGGGAACTGGAGGAACTGGTGAAGTACTGCCAGCACCAGAAATTGGAGCTCATAATCGGCTGCGACTCCAATGGACATCACGTCAACTGGGGCAGTAAGGACATAAACGCCAGAGGTAAGTCACTTTATGACTATATAATAGGGAATAACCTCTGCATTATGAACAGAGGTACCACTCCCACCTTTGTAAACTCTCGAAGTCAAACCATAGTAGATATAACGTTGTGTACAACTAAAATATCAAAACAAATCCGATGCTGGCAGGTGTCTGACGAAGTATCAATGTCAGATCACCGGTGGTTAGCATTTAAAATAGATCTGGGTGGTGTGCCCTTAACTCTATCCCGCGACCCTAGAAAGACCGACAGAGCAGCTTACGCTTCTCGGTTGGAAAGGGCTCTGCGGGAGTGTGAGGTCACCACACCCGGAAATAATAGTGATGTGAAACGGTATACAACAACGATACAGAACACAATCAACAAGTCTTACAAAAGCTCTTGCCCCCTAAGGCTGACTAATAATAAAGGCAACTTCACCCCTTGGTCGTGCCCAGAATTAGAACGCCTAAGGAAGATGGCGAGAAAGGCTTTTAACAAGACAAGTAGTTCAAAACTCCTCGAGGATTGGAACTTATACAAGCTCCACCTTGAGGAATACAAGAAAGTCGTTGGCAAAAACAGAGAACGGCATGGAGAACCTACTGTGAAGAAATCGAAGATTTTCCACAGGCAGCGAGACTTCAAAGAGCCTTAACAAAAGATCCATATAGAGATATTGGTATACTTAAGAAACAGGATGGTAGTCAAACTACCAACCTGGAAGAAAGTTTACATCTCTTGCCACAGCAGAGGCAAAGTGGAACGAGGAACATCACATACCCTCGACAGAGGACTGGCACATTGCCAGACTCATTGTTACCGAGGACAAAGTTAAATGGGCAATATCTAGCTTCTCCCCCTTCAAATCACAGGGAATGGACGGAGTTTATGCAGCCCTGCTGCAGTGGGGTCTGGAGGAGCTCCTTCCTCACCTAGTGCAAATATTCAGAGCTTCCCTAGCTCTGAATTATATACCGAAGATGTGGAGAGAAGTAAAGGTTGTCTTCATACCAAAACCTGGAAGAATGGATTACTCCATTACAAAAGCTTACCGGCCTATTAGCCTTACATCGTTCTTATTAAAAACGCTAGAGAGGCTAAATGAAAGGTACATAAGGGATACAGTGATTAACACCAAATCACTGCATCCCAACCAACATGCATACACAACAGGGAAATCCACCGATACGGCCCTACATCATGTGGTTGGTCAGATCGAGCGATCATTGGACAAGAAAGAGATCCACCCTGGGCGTATTCATAGATATCGAGGGAGCTTTCGATAAAACCATGTTCCCTAAAATAATGCACTCGCTTACTGATCGAAATGTACCAACAACAGTAAGCGGATGGATTCTCAGCATGCTCTCTATGCGTGCAATAGAAATAACTGTAAATGATGTCAAGATACGAGGCAAGGTTACGAGGGGCTGTCCACAGGGAGGGGTTTTATCACCCCTACTATGGAACATTGTTCTGGACAGCCTAATTCACCGCCTCAATGAACATGACAAAATCTATACAGTAGCCTACGCAGACGACATTGTAATTCTGCCAACAGGAAAGTTTGAAAGCACCCTTTGCGACAGAATGCAAGTGGCTTTCAGAACTTTAGAGACATGGTGTAAAGAGCAATCGCTGTCTATTAACCCCAAAAAGACAGAAATGGTTCTCTTGACGAAGAAAAAGAAACCTAGGGGCTTAAACGCACCCAATCTTTTCAACGTTAAATTAAGCTTTGCTACAGAAGTGAAATACTTAGGTGTTATCCTTGACAGCAAGCTGACGTGGAAATCACACATAGAAAGCAGAGTTAAAAAAGCATTTATATCTTATGAGCAATGCCGCCGAACCATAGGACAGACCTGGGGATTATCCCCCAAGGTCACCATGTGGATCTACACGGCAATCATAAGACCTATGCTAACATATGGTGCTGTCGTGTGGTGGCCTAAAGTGAAACAAACGACAGCAATCAAAAAATTAAACAAATATATTTGTTAAGGAGGTCGCATTGATGACCATGGTACGCTTTCGCACGGTTGGTATCGAACCCACTGTAGGGACTGGCACCTATAGGGATAGTCTGTGGAGGGAATCGATAAAAGTGATACCACTCTTACAGGCAGACACGGATGCCGTCGCACCAAGATTTGTCTTTGACAAACCCTACAAAATATTAACAAACAAGACAGCAGACCCCAACGTAGTGAACGCTCTGAGCGTATATACGGATGGATCCAAAACAAAGCAAGGTGTGGGATGTGGAATTTACTCTAGATCCTTAAGCCTAAAAATAAAATGGGCTATGGATGGCTTGGCAAGTGTGGTTCAGTCAGAACTCACAGGCATAACCATAGCTGCAAAAGAATTAATCAATAGGAACATCACAGGCAGGAATATAAATATATACACAGACTGCCGACAAGCACTACTGACCTTGAATAGACCACATTTCACTTCAAGTTTAGTACTAGAATGTCACCTATCTCTAACTGAGGCCAGCCAGAATAACGTGGTCACTCTCAGCTGGATCAAAGGACATGGGAACTCTAAAGGCAACCGCATTGCGAACAATTTAGCAAGCAGGGCTGCGGACTACAAATATGTTAGCCCTCGCCCATCTACCAAGCTAACATGTTCCGCAATCGTGGACCTTATCAAACAGCACTCTCACCAAAAATGGAATGAAACTACGAACTGTAGACTGGCCAAAGAGTTATTACCTCATCCTGGCGAGGAAACAGCAAAAAAATTTAAGGCATTGACCAGATAAAATCTCCGAACAGCTGTGGGAATCCTAACAGGTCACTGCCAACATCTCTTTAGGATGAAACTAACAGAATCGCCGCTATGCAGAGGCTGCGAACAAGAAGAGGAAACAGTAGAACACATTATGTATGACTGCTCTGCTTTTTCTGAAATCAGAAGATCCGGGTTGGGCGAGTATTGGCTTACACCAGCCGATGTCAGGGAGATCCCCCTCGTGAGCCTCATCACCTATTTTAAATCAATAGGCCTGGTGACAGCCTGAGGTGAGGATCCCTACATACGGGAGGGTGCACAATGGGTCGTAATAAATTTGTATTGATAATTTTATTATCAGAATTTATCTATGATAATAATAGATTATAAAGATTTTAAATCCGTTTATAGGATTTATCCAATTACTTGTTAATCATTGGTTATACCTATTTTGTTAAAAGTTATTTATTATTATTATTATTAGTTTTCTCAATAAAGTATTGTATTTTAGTTCAGGTATATTAAATGTAGGTACTTCTAAAGAGATCTAAGAATAGAATATTTCTGCTGCGCCTTGTCTTCTCGAGCAGTTGTTCCTACGGCGAGCCGGCTGCGACGATTGTCCTAGACCGTGATATACGCACATCGGTACAATTAGGGAACACAAAAAAAGTTCAGCGTTGACAGTTTTTATGGTTCTTTTAGAATCTTTATTAGAACTGCTTCTAATAAGATCTTTGTTGGGTCTTGTGCATAGTGACTGGCTTCATTCCATTGTTTATTTGGGAATCCTGTTACGAATCGAGCAATTTGCCAGCATCTTTAGTGGTTAGTACTAAAACCATGATCCAAGAGGGGCATACATACTTAATTTAATGAGTTCGGAAGGGATCTTACGTGCGGAGGCGACATCAAGGCAGAAATCGGGCAACAAGTCTCATCGATGACCATTTTATCATCTTGCAAATTTAAAAAATCGTTGACAAACTTCTGTTTAGACCCGAAATCAACTGGCTGAGGTCCTTACCGTTAATGTTAGTAAAGGGACTGTTGGAAACGTCTAAATGAAGTTGGATTAAGATCTCACTTGTCTGCAGAATACAACCTATATTCTAGGTAGCTCATCGTATGCCAAGATTAGCGTTCGCCTCTGAATACCGATATTAAAAAGTGAGTGAAGTCGTGTTTGATTCACCGATGAAAGACATTTTTACAAAAATTTCGTGGATGGTAGGTATGAGGAGAAACGGTAAATGATATAATCAAACGAACTTCCCACAAATGGTGTCATATGGTGGAGGTAGCGATGGTTTGAGGTGGCATATGTTTGGGAGCTTGTACAGAGTCAGTACACTTATTGAAAATAACTACAGACAATTACGTAAGGATGATCTTAGAGTAACATGTCATGCCTTTTACCCCATTCATAAGCCAAAATTTCGTTTTTATGCACGTCCACACACTTCGCGTACCGTGTATAGCAACCTCCATGAGGTTGGTATGTATTACTCAATTGAACTGGCCAGTAATAGAACAAGCCTAAATATTTTAGAAAAAAGTCTACAGCGAAATCAACCTCCTAGTAATATTGAAGAGGTAAAACTGGCATTTTGCCTCAAGAAATGATTGAAAACCTCATTGAGTAAGGGAAATTGCATACAAGTCCTGTTAAGAATCCGGTAAGACAATACTCGATATTAATGTCAATTTTGTGTAAGTAATTTAAAATGTCAATGCCAAATTGCTGTATATTGCAAAATTTTATAATTAAAAAAGTGTAACGTGTAACTCATTTTTGGTTGATTTTAGTTATTTTGATGCAGTGTGATTATTTTTTGACAAAAAATTATAGGCAATAAATTAATTGACAAACTTTTTTTATGTTCCGCTAATTGTGTGTACTAATTAGGTTTAAATCGCGACTCTTTCGGATCGTTCTTTTAATTTGTTGTTCATACACCTCAGTGATACAGCCGCCCTATGCGTGAACCGTCCAGAAAAAAAGCAATACTTAAAAAAAAAACAGTAGCGTTTGCGACTGATAATTAACTATTCTAATTCCTGAAATGTAGTGTGCGAAGTTTATTTTTAAGAAATACAAATTAAGTTTTATACTCTACTTGTTTTTTTTTATTTGACAGCAATACGTGAATTCTTTATTTTTATTTGCTATAGCAATACATTTGGTAAATATTTGTATAAACAGCACTCACTTTGTTGTTATTTTCGATCCATTTTGGTACCTATAGCACTGTGTCATTGCTTGATGAATGATGATTTTAATGAAGAGATACTGAATATTTCAGAAATTAAGTTTATTTCTTCTGAAAATTTATCAGTGAAAATGGAGCAGTGAACTATCGATTTTTTTGAACAAGTCGGATTTAATTGAAGTTTGATGCGTTGGATTCGTGAGAATCTCTACTAACTTTGTGAACTAATCTGATAATGATAAAATATAAAATTGCATTTGTGGATAAATAAAAAGAATTTCAAAGGGCATTTTGAAATAATTAATAACAATTTATAACTCGGTACAAAATGTTAAGAATGGATCTGACTTTCCTACGCGGGGGTTTTTCAGCTTGCTGAACACGAATATAAGGTCGACGAAGGCCTACTGAGCACTTGATGTATGGAAAGCGTTTTATTAACGTCTTCCTATGAAGTACTATGAAATTTAGTTAAATATTTATTATTGGAACGAAGTTCCCTTTCGCGCGTTACGAACAGTTACGACTGACGCTAGGAGATAGCCCAAAAAAATTCATACCAAAAGTTGTCACGACACTATGCACCGACACACGCATGTTTCTCTCTCTCACACAGACCAAAAAATAAATAACTCTCTCTCCCTCTCTCTCATAGATAGATATATTACAATTAAAAAGACACTATTTTAAATTAAAAGAAAATGTACATTAAAAAGAAAATACTGTAGAAAAAAACATAATTACCTATAATAGTATTATATTTTATTTCATCCTGTTTTTATAAATTAATAAATTCATAAACATTTTAAAAATAGTTTGTAACTTGACTATTTAGGTACCTACGTCAAATTACCTTAACTGTCAGTTACTGTCAAATATTTAAATTTTAAATTTTCTGTATTGAATTGTTAATTCCTGTTTTAAATTATAAAAAGTAATTTTAAAAAGATGTGTTATTTAAAGCTCTGGTATTGTATAAATGGACACTTTTGTTAAAAGAAACGAACTGTTAGGTAAGTAGAGATTTTATACAGACAATAATAAATGCTTATGTATGTATAAACACTCTGTTATGTTTACAAATTACTAATTCCTTCACTAATTAATCGAAAGGAACTTCGTTCCATCCGGGTGTCCCTTGACACCTCACACTTTTTTGGTTCTCATTTTTCCTTGTTGATATTTTGGTGTAAAGGATGCTCGTGTTCTAGCTCTTTGTTCGTTTGGTTTAAACGCACCTTAAGGTACATGAGTTACCCCGAGCTTTTACAGCTTCCATAAAAAAGTAAATTACTGTTATTACTACTAGATACTTTGTATAACAATTATCAAATGTGAGAGACCTAGATCAATTACACATTAATTCTTTGATGATATAAAAATAGAAAAAGTGTGAGGTGTCATGGGACACCCGGATGCGTATTTACAAATCCTACACTAAATGAGTCAGACGGGTGGCTCAAACAGAGTAGTTTTTGGTCACAGAAAATTGCCTACAAAAACTTATCTATTTCGTTCCAGATGTTGACCGTAATCGTTTAGACTTTGTATATTACATACACATTAAATGAACAGAGCAAAAGTCTATATTATTTCAGTCATTTGCCATCCCTTCCGTATTGAATGCTATTTGGATGGAGGAATTAACAATTCAATACAGAAAATTTAAAATTTAAATATTTGACAGTAACTGACAGTTAAGGTAATTTGACGTAGGTACCTAAATAGTCAAGTTACAAACTATTTTTAAAATGTTTATGAATTTATTAATTTATAAAAACAGGATGAAATAAAATATAATACTATTATAGGTAATTATGTTTTTTTCTACAGTATTTTCTTTTTAATGTACATTTTCTTTTAATTTAAAATAGTGTCTTTTTAATTGTAATATATCTATCTATGAGAGAGAGGGAGAGAGAGTTATTTATTTTTTGGTCTGTGTGAGAGAGAGAAACATGCGTGTGTCGTGTCATAGTGTCGTGACAACTTTTGGTATGAATTTTTTTTGGCTAGCTCCTAGCGTCAGTCGTAACTGTTCGTAACGCGCGAAAGGGAACTTCGTTCCAAAAAAGTTAATCAAAGCATGAAACAAAAATGCTAATTTGCTGCTGATCGTTGATATAATTAACAACGGATCCAGCTGATCGTTTTTGACTAATTACTGATCAGTCATCACTCAAATATGTATTTCGAATAGATTTTTTTATCAAAGTCAAGGATTTTTTAAGTTTTATTATCGGTCGCAAACAAGCCGACCGCTAGAGCGCCGATTTCAAAAAACATAAAATTACCATTTGTATGTTGCCTTCAATTTTAGTTTCATTAATAAGGAAAGAATGATATAGAAATAATAGTAAGAATGTACATCTGAACAAATCTTTTCAAACAATTATGTATGCTGTAACTTTAAAGAGTTTATAAGAGAAAATGTAAAGAAACATATTACTGTAGAAACCAATACCTAAAAATAGAAGAAGACAGACAGACAAAAAGCAACTAAGTCATTTCCTATTTTCACCTCAAAATAGATAATACGTATAGAAATAAGTACATAGGAACTAATAAACATTTTATTAAAATTTTCTAGAAACTATTGAATGGTTATTTACCTATCTAACTACTTAAAATGTAAATAAAGTAGCTAAGAAATAATTAATAAAATCAGTAACACGGGTCTTCAAAAAAATCGTTCTTTATCCTAAAGTTTATTTTATGATTTGATTTTCCGATTAATTATGCAGAAAAATGATGAAAAAATACATTTTTTCAACATAAAGTTTGCTTTTGTAAGAGTTGTAGTAACACAACTTTTTTTAAAGAAAATGAAAAGAACCACAACATAATAAGTGTTTTTTTCCCAGTGGAGTGAGATATTACAGATAGAGTAGCTAAAGACATATCTGTCGGTTAGAAAAAGAGAGAAGAACGCAGTACCCTATCTCTTACTGTATACCGATGCACATGCAGTAAAGAACAGCTTCTATTTCTAACAATTAAGGTGATATACTCCAACATTTTGGCGCGAAACCTAGAAAGAGCAACGATACTCAAACAAACCCAGTACAGAGAATAAATGTAAAAAATTTGTCAGGTATAAATTAACCCCGACATTTAAAACAGATACTGATTCACCGAACTGTACTGGAAGGTTCATAGTAGAGGGCGCTTTAAATCAAAGAATAGAATATTTTAAATCTGTATTGCGTTTTTCTCAAAAATTTCAAAATATTTTGATATGAAATTTTAGTCATGAATAGTTCGTTTCATTTTACGTGGTAGACGCATGTGTTTATTACAAAAATTATTTTTTTTCTCTATAAACCATCATAATTTTCTTTAAGTTATCATTTATTCAAAATAAAAGTATGCGTCTACCACGTAAAATGAAACAAACTATTCATGCCTAAAATTTCATATCAAAATATTTTGAAATTTTTGAGAAAAACGCAATACAGATTTAAAATATTCTATTCGTTGATTTAAAGCGCCCTCTACTATGAACTTCCGAGTACAGTTCGGTGAATCAGTATCTGTTTTAAATGTCGGGGTTAATTTATACCTGACAAAATTTTTACATTTATTCTCTGTACTGGGTTTGTTTGAGTATTGTTGCTCTTTCTAGGTTTCGCGCCAAAATGTTGGAGTATATCACCTTAACCATATAAAATACAGCACAAAGTTGAAATTTTTTAAAAAATAATTTTTTATATTAATAGCACGATAATGTGCAACGAGAAAGAAATAGAGTGGGTATCGCGATCTTCTTTCGCTTTTCAACCGAGAGAAAACTGGAAACCTGACTTCCATACTCTATTTATAATATCTCTATGAGTGAATGGCGTTAATTTGTTCACAGCTCTACAAAGAGCCTGAAATTTCCAATCGATCACTCGGTTCCTACAACCTACATCTAAATCATCAAAATGTCTGTCACGAATATAACTAGCAGATTATTAGAAATATGGAGGGTAGAGGTAAGGAGCAACGCATATGTGTATCATTAAGTGTCCGTCCGAACTCATTAAATTAGCAGGGCGCTACTGAAGCACGGAGGTACTTTTTAAATGAAGTACTAAACATTTAAGAATAAGAAAAGACGGATATACATAGAATGAAACACTTGCTTTTGGTAATTGGAGTATTTGACTATCAACGTTATCTCATAGTAACTTTTTAGGTAATTATACGAACTCTGACTTCAGGTACTCCATAATTGCTCAATTTATACCATACATTCATATAATATTAGCGCTATTTTGGTCAAATTTTGAAATTTAATTTACTATTTACTAGAGGTCAGTTTTTCTACTGAATCCTCATTTGAGATGGTGCTCCTTACCTCTATCCTTCATAATTAAAGATTTTAAAATGGTAGGATTTTTAATGATACTACAGGGGGGGATATACAAAATATCCATAGTAAAACTGTCTTTATAGGAGAGCCGAGCGAATCTAAACCTGATATTCACGGATTATATCGTATAAGTACACAGCTCTGTGTCGGAAAACAAAACGTAAAATTTGATTCGATTGTTAAAACGGAAAAAAATGTTACTTCAGTCTGGGCATATTAAGTTAAAACTGATGAAACAATTTGTGAACAACTTTGACGAGATATCATGAATTAAAAAAATATCCCGAAATATTTAGAAGCAATGATTTAAGTTGGTCTACAAATTTTGCGGATGAAAATTTTTAGGCTTGCTTAATAGGGTTCAAGAGCAGGTTGGAATAGTTTTAAAGCAGTAATATATAATTGTATAGGAAATAACAAAGCTGAAAAATACCTAGTTAAAAATATGTTAAAGAAATTCAAAGCCATGGATTGCAGTAAAAGCACATGTTTATTTAGATAAATTTAAAAAAAAAAAAAGTGTGAGGTGTCAAGGGACACCCGGATGGAACGAAGTTCCTTTCGATTAATTAGTGAAGGAATTAGTAATTTGTAAACACAACAGAGTGTTTATACATACATAAGCATTTATTATTGTCTGTATAAAATCTCTACTTACCTAACAGTTCGTTTCTTTAAACAAAAGTGTCCATTTATACAATATCAGAGCTTTAGATAACACATCTTTTTAGAATTACATTTTATAATTTAAAACAGGAATTAACAATTCAATACAAAATTTTAAAATTAAAATATTTGACAGTAACTGACAGTTAAGGTAATTTGACGTAGGTACCTAAATAGTCAAGTTACGAACTATTTTTAAAATGTTTATGAATTTATTAATTTATAAAAACAGGATGAAATAAAATGTAATACTATTATAGTTAATTATTATTTTTTCTACAGTATTTTCTTTTTAATGTACATTTTCTTTTAATTTAAAATAGTGTCTTTTTAATTGTAATATATCTATCTATGAGAGAGAGGGAGAGAGAGTTATTTATTTTTTGGTCTGTGAGAGAGAGAAAAATGCATGTGTCGTGTCATAATGTCGTGACAACTTTTGGTATGAATTTTTTTTGGCTAGCTCCTAGCGTCAGTCGTAACTGTTCGTAACGCGCGAAAGGGAACTTCGTACCAATAATATATAGGAGCTTTCAGATAGGCAAGGAAAACGTTTTCATCAAGATATTATCATTTCGAACAACGTTATCAAAGCCATTACAATGGATATATGATAGGAGACTATGTTTACTAACGTGCATAAAAGAAATAATGCCGTCCACATTTGAATTATTTTTCACTTTTTGTAAGCTAATTTGATAGTAAAAATTAATGACAACAATTATACAATAGGAACTAAAATCACATTTTTTTAAAATACCATTCAAGCGTTCTCCTGGGTACAAAAGCAAACTTTTTCAAGCCGCCTACTTTTTTTCGTTGAGACTATAATCTAATTTATCAAAATTTCATATTTAAATGTCAAAATCAAATTTTGTGTTGACCCGTGTAATTTGTTTAAATCTCTTAAACACTTTTAATTAATTCAATATGAAGTATTTACTATTTATTATATTACAGTATATTTATAACCAGTATGAAATGCGCTATATGAGGGCGGTCCGATGTCCGATTAGTACTTACCTTGCCCCCGATGACGCAAATGTTTTCGTGTAGTAAATTCTTGTTGATCGCTACTGTAAAAAAATTGAGCCAAATCGGACTCTTAGTTTTGTTTTGACCGTCTGCTTGTGAAAGCAAGCGTGTCCGCGAATTTTATAAAGGATCGGTCGGTGATTCGATTGATTTTTTTTTGAGACAGGAAATCGTGCATTGAAATCAAAGAGCGCTTGGATGCTGTGTACGGTAACTCTTCTCCTTCGGTGAGCACCGTCAAAATTTGGTTTAACGAGTTTCAACGTGGTTTCACGTCGGTTTCTGATGAGCCACGCCAATGTCCTATTTGCAGATCGCCAATTAAATCTACGCGAGATAGCTAAGACAGTCAGCATCTCAAAAGACATCACATCCGGTATAAGAGAGCTGTCGGCGCCATGATGCTATGTTTGCTCAATCCGGACAAGAAACGCAACCTTGAAACCATTTCAAAACCGTGTTTGACGCTGTTTAAGCACAATTTGAAGGAGTTTCTGCGTCGTTTCGTAACTGTCGACAAAACATGGATTCACTAGTATTCAGGAAAAGTGGACTTCACGCAGTTAACGTGCTCTCAAGATGGCAAAAACTGTCCCATCGGTCGGAAAGGTGACGACTACCGTTTTCTAGGATTCACAAGGTGTGATCTACATCTACTACTTGAAGAAGGAAAAACGGTTACAAGTCTCAACTATGCCGAATTAATGGGTCCGACCCCGAATTGTAAAAAAAAAACTTATTTGCGAAATTGGTCGAATTAGGAAAAGAACTGCTGCCCTATCTACCGTATTCTCCAAATTTGGTCCAGTGCGACTTCTGTTTCCAAATTTGAAAAAGGCACTGCCTGGCAAAAAGTTGACTCGAATGAGGTTATCGTCGACACGGAAGTCTATTTTTTTGTAGGAGCACTAGTTATAGGACCGTCCTCGTATTACACGCGAAGGAAATACCTATTTCATACGAGTCATTGACTTTACTTTTTCTACTACTACTTGTGAAATCCGTTTGTATTTTTCAAAATTCTCAGTAAATAATATTGCACTTAAATAATTGTTAGGAACATGTATTAACAGGGATTATTGGTAGTGCACTGTACTGACTGTACTCTAAATTTGAAGCTGTTTTCTATTCCTGTTTTATTTTTATGGTAATAAATTACCAAGAGCCTCGTAAGCATACATTGTTTGTTGTAATGTATAATCAAATTTTATTTTAATAGTTTGTAAATTTGATTGAAAATATCCATTTTACATCAATGGTCATATTCCTACACAATATGCAGATATGACATCCTTAAAAATGACAGTATTCTATTTTAGTAGTAGTAGAAGTAGAAAAAAAAATGTTTATTAATGAGTTTTTATTACTTTAACATTCATTTTCTCATTCAGCTACTTTCATTACCACATAAAATTTTACATTAACCAAATAAATCCCATGAAATTTTCATAACTATAATACACAAAACAATGAAATATTTTATAAAAGCATTTTTACAAAAATAATGACTTAGCTGAAAACATCTATGATGGAAAAGGCTAAAGTAAAAAGGGTAATAAATAAGTAAATAGGAAAGGAATAAAATTAAAAATGAATTTTCCTAAAAATGCTTGAATTTATTTTGGTTAAATATTTCTCAACAAAGTTGTATAAGAACAAATCTATGGATATCTGATATCTACTGAGAAAACTTATATAATTAAAATTTGAAAGAAATAATAATAATTTTTATTATAATTTCAACAGTGATAACCATTTTTATAGGAAACAACATTTTTAATTTTTAGAAAGGATAAGAAGATGTCTAATAGAAATGATTCCGAAGAAACTTACTGCAAATGATTGCCAATTTGTGTCAAGAGTCATATGGTGGCGAAATCCATATGGAGCTACACAGTTATCACAAGGACGGTGCAACCTGGAGTAGCCAACAAAATACTTTTTAAATAATAATAAAAACACATTTAAATCCCTTTATATGTTACTGACAGTTTAAATATATTACTTGAATAAAGTAAACGTAGTTTTCATGTAAATAATAATAATTAATTAAATACGGAATTCTGGAAACCAAAAACCTGTTAAACTATAAATAAAATATAATTAAATCTTCTTTTATTTAAGATAGATTGCTGTTCAAAATATATATTTATAATTTTTAAATAACACACTGGTCACGTTGGGGATTAACTAATTTAAATGCGAGTTGAAAGCAACTCTTAATTTTATTGCATAATAAGCTAGTAAAAGTCAAAATAACAAAAATTAAAATAAGTATTGACCCGTTTCATTTTTAACCAAATTACTGTATTTTTTTTAAGTTTAGATTTAGGTAATGTATATACATATAAATAGATACATATCAAACTATACGCATATATACGTGTATATTATTAACTAGTTGTACTCGCAACGTCGTTCGCGTGGCGTGTTAAGGTAGAATTTCGTTGCGACGTCCTGCGTTCGCGGCCAGTCGTGACGTTTGGCAGCGACGGTTAGCCGTTACGTTCGCATGATTTGGTTGAAACGTCTAGTGTCGGCGTTCGTCAGTCATTTTCTTGTACATCGCTCACAAAAATGGACCGGGTAACATTGGCGGCGCTCATATTGGACGAAGATGAAGAAGACGATGATATTCTTAGGTTATTGTTGTCAATGTGGGAAGAAACCCACAAATTATTTAAATCTAGAACCGATAAGGGATATTACAGATTACTTATCAAAACCCACCTTGAGATCGATGATGAAAAATTTCGTGGGTTTTTTAGGCTCAACAAAAAAAATTTTATTTTGTTTTAAATTTGATTCATGAAGATTTAATAAAGCAGTCAACAAATAGTGTGAAATTCCCAATTGCTCCAGATGAAAAATTATTACTGGGACTATAGTAAGCAAGGTCGATGGTGAACATCCCAATATGACTCCACGAGTTTTCGCGAATCTGAAAGTCTTTATTTTAATGGTTATATAAACAGTTAAAACTACGCACTTGATCTATCAATATTTCGTCGTCAACGTCCGAAATTTTTTTTTACATTTTGACACCTATTCACCCAGCAAACGAACAGGCACTGTCGACGTCCGCGTCCCGACTTCTTCCTCAGCAGTAGGGACGTAGCCGTCGACGGCTGGCCGTCGCGTTCGCTGGACGAGCCGCTTTAACGAAATTATTACAATTGAAAAGGCACTGTAGCAGTGCTCGACGGCTGGACGTTACGGCTGGCCGCGAACGCCGGACGTCGCAACGAAATTCTACCTTTAGTCTAAGAGCTGGCTACGAAAATTGAAAATGATAAGGTGCAGTAAAAATGATTATATAAAAACCTTCCTTATCTATTGTATAGCACGCCCAAACTTGTAAATTTTTGACATGAAAAAAATCATAAGGTGCAGTTTTGAAAATTTTATAGTTTTATAGTTTTTACCAATAGAAATAGTGTAAATAAATTATTAAAAAAAAATGACAAGGTGCAGTTCTGGCGAATTTGTTTTTATATTATTTATTGTTAAAAAAAAGCAAAATGTAAATTGCCAGAAGTCTAACTGGTGGCTAAGTAAAGATAAGCTAATTAAATCTTTGCAAATTTTAGAACTGAAAATAGTGGTTCTTTAAATGGAATGACAAGGTGCAGTTCTAATAATCGTTATTTTATATTACTTATAGTTTAAAAAAGCAGTGTATGTAATGACAGAACCCCAAATAGTGGTTAACTATTAAAAAAAAATGGCCCTTGGTAAGCCAGGCGCATCAGTAGATTTATATCAATTGAATATATTAAAAGTATACGTTTCAGAAAAAAATGTTTTAGATAAAAGTTGTAGGTCTCTTTAAGACAAACAAAAAAGTCCCCTAACATTTTTTTGTACAGGGTGAAGTAAAAAAGTTACGAATTTTTTTCCATTTTGATTTGATGTCACGCCCAAACGGCCGGACCGATTTGGCCCATTAACGAACTCGACCGAGATTTTTGGGTGATTGATTTTTGTACCAAATTTCATTTTGATCCGTTAAGAAATGCGACCGCTATCGTGTCCACAGATTTCGTAAGGTGTTTTTGAGGTCAGGGGGGCCCAAAACGAAAAACTGTAGTGAAATTTTCCGGAAGTCGTGACCTGGGAACCAGCTGAATAGTAGATATAAATCTACTAATAAGAAATACAGTTAAAAATTACTAAAGTGATAGAAAAATTAAACGTTTTGCAATTATCATTTAACAAAAATTTAGACTTCAATAATTTATTGAAAAACATTTAAATAATTCATTAATAATACGAGATGTGAAATGTTTTTTCAAAATTATAAAATAAAAGATGTAAACGAGCCATTCAAAAAAACATTAAAAAATTTTTATTCGTCATCTTTGCCTCCTTGCCCGCAGTTACCATCCACGGTGAAAGAAGTCTTACTAAATAATAAAGAATTTATAGCTGTAGTATTAAATTATTACATAATATAAAGGTCTCATAATATAATTTATTTATAAAAATATTATACGTAGGTACCTATTTTAGATGTCGAATCAGATATAGATAATGCTAGCGATGAAGATGAATCCGATTGTGAATGTTGAAAAATATTGGCACTCTCGAATATATTATTCTTTTAATTATAAATATGTAGTTTAAAAAAGCAGTGTATGTAATGACAGAACCCTAAATAGTGGTTAACTATATGAAAAATAATAAATAAATTACTGCAGTGATAGAACAGTTTTTTTTTATTAAAAACAATTTCAGATATTAATACTTAAAAGAATGATTGGTGAATATAAAGAATTTTCCCAATCTTGTTTTCATTAGTTTATTTATTATAAAAAAAATTGAATAATTGATACTGTCAATATTTTTTAACATTCACAATCGGATTGATCGTTTTCATCTTCATCGCTAGCATTATCTATATCTGATTCGTCATCTGAAATAGGTACGTATAATACTTTTATAAATAAATTATATTATGAGACCTTTATATTATGCAATAATTTAATACTATAGCTTTAGATTCTTCATTATTTAGTAAGACTTCTTTCACCGTATGTATGTATAGTTCCCATATAACGAAATCTGTTGAAACGATAGCGGTCACATTTCTTAACGGATCAAAATGAAATTTGGTACAAAAATCAATCACCCAAAAATCTCGGTCGAGTTCGTTAATGTGCCAAATCGGTCCGGCCGTTTGGGCGTGACATCAAATCAAAATGGAAAAAAATTCGTAACTTTTTTACTTCACCCTGTACAAAAAAATGTTAGGGGACTTTTTTGTTTGTCTTAAAAAGACCTACAACTTTTATCTAAAACATTTTTTTCTGAAACGTATACTTTTAATATATTCAATTGATATAAATCTACTGATGCGCCTGGCTTACCAAGGGCCATTTTTTTTAAATAGTTAACCACTATTTGGGGTTCTGTCATTACATACACTGCTTTTTTAAACTATAAGTAATATAAAATAACGATTGTCAGAACTGCACCTTGTCATTCCATTTAAAGAACCACTATTTTCAGTTCTAAAATTTAATTTAAAGATTTAATTAGCTTATCTTTACTTAGCCACCAGTTAGACTTCTGGCAATTTACATTTTGCTTTTTTTTAACAATAAATAATATAAAAACAAATTCGCCAGAACTGCACCTTGTCATTTTTTTTTAATAATTTATTTACAACTTTAATGACTTCTGGCGACATTTTAGCCTCGATCTAGACTTCTGGCAATAGTTTTACACTATTTCTATTGGTAAAAACTATAAAACTATAAAATTTTCAAAACTGCACCTTATGATTTTTTTCATGTCAAAAATTTACAAGTTTGGCCGCCCGCCCACGCGTTCCGCCTCGGGAGAGACTTCTGGCAGTGGACACTACGCGCTATACAATAGATAATGAATGTTTTTATATAATTATTTTTACTGCACCTTATCATTTTCAATTTTCGTAGCCAGCTCTCCGTCTATGTGGTTGTTGTATAAAAATTTCTTACCCCACGCCATTTAAGGAGTGGAAGAGACATTTTTATACACCAGATGTTAAGTTGAAAGAAGACAAATACATCTGTGAAAACCGCATTCTAATCAGATAGGTAGTTTTCATGTGATGCGCGCACAAACATACAGACAGACAGACAGACAAAAAAATCTAATCACATTTTTGGGTTCTATTTCGATGTACCCGCGACGTCGGTCGCGTGGCGTGTTGATTTTTGTATAAAAATTTCTTTCCTCACCCCGTTAAAGGGATGGGGGGAAGAAAGTTTTATACACAAGATGTTAAGTTGGGAAAAGATAAATACGTCTTTGAAAACCGCATTCGAATAGGATCAGTAGTTTTCATGTGATGCGCGCACAAACATACATTTCTACAGTTTTATTATATCCACAGTAAACGAAAGTTCAAACGTAGTTTATAAAATCCCTTGCCTAAAGTTAAAACAAATTTACATGCAATAAAAAATAAAATTCAAGGTTGAATAAGTAATTACTCAGCAAAATATACCTTATTCAAATTTTAAAATATATAACAAACAAAACAAATATTACCTACAAAAAGAAATATTAAAAAAACCGTCATATGCGGAACAATGGGACTAACTGGCAAACAGTTATAAAATTATATCCCCTACAATGTATAATTTTAAGAACTAGTTTTAAGAATCTGATGATTACGTGCTCTTCTTTGAAATCGCTATCTTGCACCGTTTTCAAGAAAAATAAACGTAAATATTTTGAATGTTTGGCATAAAAAAACATTTATTTGAAATATTTCTAAACTATGAATATCAAAAAATCGGACTTGCCAAATTATTCTATAACAAATACTTGATGGTATTTTGTAATTAAACTATAAAATAAGTTAAACTTTAATCCAAAATAATTCAATTTTTATGTGAAAATTTGCTGGTATGTATTTGGTTTATATAGAAATACAATGTAAACGAAAGTTACACGGAAAAATTCACAAATAGAGAGCACCTCAATCGCTTAACATTTATAACCCTACACTCAAGACTGAAAGAAACGGAATAATTATTTCCTAAAAATATTGAAACTTTATTATCATAGAAATATACGACGAAGTTATTGTGGTCGAAATTGACCACAATCCTAAATTAAGCGTCAGAACACTCACCATAAATATCGGTGTCCATCATTTTTAAAAAGAGCAGGTGTTGTCGATTGGTGATTTTCCTTCTCGAGTTGATTTTATAAATTGGTTGCAGAACAGAAAGAATCGAGGTTCTAATTTTTTCTCGTATTTTATTTACTAATGGTGCCACGTTTACCAGAGAATGAGTTGTTTATTCACATAATGTACTCTTGTATGCTTATGTTGCTAAAAATTGTCATGTAGCCAAAGAGGCTATAATCATCAGCATTGATTTAGTATAAATATTTGGAAATCAGTTGTTAGGGCCTGTAGAGTTACCTAGCAGTTTGAATGGACAACTGATGACGAGAGAACAACTTATGGTTCATGTAAGATGGTTGTCCAGCTAATTTTAATAGAGAGGTGGTCCAACCAGTAAGATTTTTAGATTTAAACTCCTCTGAGTCATCTATTAATGCCGCTCTAATAGAAAGTCGACATCAATTTTGAGTAAGAATTCTAACGAAATTGGAAATAATTATGTACTTTTTGAAAGAATCAGAAAATCTTTACAGTAAAAAATAAATTTATCTTTATGTCTGTCGTCATGTAGAGCACCTGCTGTAATATTAGTTTTTGATTTTGCTGTCAAATATATTTAAGAATGTTGGATATTTTAACCATTGTATACCAGAAACACAAAATGTTTATGCCGTTTTTACTTCAAAACAGTGCAAGAAATCGATTTAAAACAATCATCAAATAATATTCAAACGTGTTTATGTTGATTTAAAAATTGTTAAAGATCTGAGTATAAAAAAAAATGTGAGCCGTCACGGGACGCCTGGCAGATGTGAAACATCGACATTATTGTGTAAAAGTAATATGCAGAAAAGAACAGATTGTGATAGGAACTAAATATGTCATAATGATAAAATAAAATATTACGATTTTTTCCAGATAACGATGACTATTTATTGAATAAATTTAAAAAGTGATTTCGTTTAGCTTTTTATTTAATTGCCTTATATTCAATAATCTTAAAAAAGGAAATTATTAAAACACAAATTTATATAGAAGTACGTTACTATATTAATATAATTGTAGTTACTTCATAATTTTAGTACAAACAAAAAGCGATACTAAATAAAAAATAGGAAAATGATGAATTTAACTATGAATACAACTTTATCGTTGAATAACTTTAAAACGGTATTTAAATGGGAAATGTATTGATTTAGGCACGGGTTAATGTGAATATTAAGAGCTGGTTAAGGTCTGATAATTTTTGTTAGGTCATAATCTAAAAATTTGGTGGGTGTTTGGAGAACAAAACCAAATTTGGGAAATAACGGACACCCCAATGTATATAGAGCAGCTAGGTACTCACTCATTTTTATTCAATATTTTTTCATCACTTTCTTTATTAACACTTTGTTTATTCATATTTAAAACTTATACACAAATTTTACGCGGACAACTATATGACAACTATTCACCAACAATCTATTTTGATTGACTAGCTGTAAATTTTACAGGTCAGCAAAATATGTAGGTATATTATGTTGCCTATACAAACAATCATTTTTATATATATATAGAATAGATAGTAGGCGGAATCGAGTTAGGTTTTTATGAAACAATTCATACCCTGTCCCGCCAAATTTTTGAATCGATGAGCTTCTTCCCCCTATTGTTGGCGCACCACCGTCGCTCAAAACATGAGACCAATTTCATATAAGGTATCAGTACATCTCTTTATTTTATATTATCGATGCGTTAGGTTTTTTACGTCATACGAGTCATACGTCACCGTCACCACGCCAGAAATCTGATTCACGTGCGGCTATAGATGTTTCACATCAAAAACCTAAGCAAAATGTTGATCCCCAAGCGAATCGCTAGTGATATAGACTGGGCGGTATGGGCGGCAATGCTAGAACAATTATTTGAATGAAATTTTTTTTGTAATCATGTGCAGAATAAAATGCTGATTACAACGATATATGTTCCCAACCTGTAACTTTGTCAGAAATAGTTTAAACCGCAATTGTATAAACAAATAATTGTTTTTTTTTTACGAAAGTCATTTCTCTTATCAATTTTTTGTAAAATAAATACTTTTCAAGTTATTGCTGTTTAAACAATTAAAAGTAAGCAATTTGAGGTAATTTTAACTTAAAAAAAAACAGACAATCATATTTAAAATATTGTAAAATATTTTTTGGTCCTCCGTCCAGAAACAATACTATTAATTACTTCAAAATCGTCCGGAAAATGACATTTTCCGGCCTAGGCCGGCAAAGTAGCTTTAAGATTATCTAAAGAGATGGCGCTATGAGTCATCAAAAATACATAATGAATAATACAAATTTTAATTAAATTTATTTAAAAACAGCGTATAACATACTAAACTAATAACTTTTTCTAAAGGTAACCAGGATTCAAATTTACATTTAATTCCTCTCACAACTTTTATTTTAAATTTGACATTTATGTCAATTTACAACTACTTGTCTTTCGATTATGAAAATACATATCTCGATTTTATTTTTGCTCATTGAACTAAAATAGTTCATTGTCTCTGCTATTTTTATATAAAATTATTAGATATTAATATTATCAATATAACAATTTTTACTGTGTTTTCTAATAAGAAAAGTATTCGTATGTATAAAAATTAAGGATCTTGAAATCGATTATCAGAAAATCATTCCTTATTACTAATTCTTTTAATCGTGCAATAGATGTCATCTAATCTTGTATCTTGTATGTCATAAAGTAAAAAGTTTTTGAACTTTTGAAAATATTAAAAATTAGTCGGACCAAAAAATAGTGTGTGTTACACGTCCGGAAAATGTTTTGCAAGTGCTCGTATTGTTTCGCCTCGGTGCTACGCACCTCGGCTACACAACTTTACTCGCTCTTGCAAAATGTCATTTTCCGTCCTTGTGTCACAAATAACTATTTTATGAAATCTTCCAATCTTATTGAACAATTGCGGAGAAACCGTTTTGACAATTTTTGATCTTTTAACAATTTTTTTTATTTGTTAAGAAAGTGTACTTTACAACTCCTCTGTTATGGCCCGAGTATATCTATAAAAAAACTTTCTTATTTGTTTAAACAAATGCGGTATAAAAAAATTCTGACAAAGTTACAGCTTGGGAACATATATCGTTGTAATCAGCATTTTATTCTGCACATGATTCCAAAAAAAAACCAATAAAATAATTGTTCTATCAAACATTGCCGTCCGCCGCCCAGTCTAATAGTAATAAAATAGCGTTTTTAGATAAATTGATTTTTTATTAATGACCTAATTGTTATATCAAGTTTAAACTTTTTCGACAATATTTTTATTGAGATACTAGCTGTACCCGGCGCGCGTTGCTACGCCAGTAACTAAAATAAATTTAAGAAAAATAAAGGAGAAGAAGAGTTAGAGAAGGAAAGAAAGTTTATAGTTTTGTTTTACTTATCGCACCAAAAATATATTTTTCGAACTTATATTTATACAAATTCGTATAGATATCTATTAATCAGTATTGAATTTGATACATAGAAGCGCCATCTGTTGATAACTTCCATTAATACGAATATCATATTCATCCTACCCATTATCATCAATCATACTGATTTTCATGACAATCGGTTGAACGGGGCAGAAGTTGCTATTCTGCAGCACCACCTTCTCCGTGAAAAAATACATATACATACCAATTTTCATGACAATTGGTTGAACGGGACAGAAGTTGCTACTCTGCAGCGCCACCTGGTGGTGAGTGGCATCAATGAGCATATCATACAAACCTTCTCCGTGGAAAAATACATATACATACCAATTATCATGACAATCGGTTAAACGGAACAGAAGTTGCTACTCTGCAGCGCCACCTGGCCACCTGGTGGCCAGTGGCATTAATGAGCATATCATACAAACCTTCCCCGTAGAAAAATACATACATATACCAATTTTCATAATAATCGGTCCAGTAGTTTTGAGTTCATTGAGTACATACAGACAAACATTCATTTTTATATGTATAGAGATATGTATTTAAAATAAATTGAGTTAAAAATGTTATTTTCAAAGAGGTTTAGCACTTTTAAAAACTATTTATGTATGTATGTAAGGATAAATTGGGTTAAATCGACGTATTTTAATTTTTTTAGTAATATGGCATGTATCAAATATCTATGCACACACGTATTTAAACACATACATATAAAAACACTGGTGCGCACTCACATGTACACACTAACACACGCATACGCACACGTGTATATATAGACTAAGTAGCATAACTATCGCCACTCCATATTTTGCTGTGTTTGTCCCCTTAAATTAAAACTGTTTAACAAGCACTTGGAAGGTAAGAAAATGAGCCAAAAAAAATTAAGCAAACATAAGTAAAATCCCATGAAGTTTTTGAATTGACGCATTTATTAAAAAACATGAAAATTTCTTGGTGCATAACTATAGCACCTATTATTTTAAGTTAATTAAGTCTCTAACAAACAATAATTAAGAATATGTTGCATCTCCATTTTTATAAATTACTAAAGGCGGAAACATACTATCAAAACGTGACACGACGCCACGCATGTTAGTCCATATATTTATGTTGCGGCGTGTGGTCACATAGCGTGTTGTCTATGTGCTTCTAACTGTATTAAATATATGGAATTGAGAGGTACTAACATGCGTCGGGTGGCGTGGCGTCGTGTCACGTTTTGATAGTATGTTTCCGCCTTTATTCGTGCTATCCAACAGGTTACTTTAGACTTTAAGCTCTAACTTGACCCAAATCTTTTCCATGGCAGTTTTGAGTTGACTGAATCTATTTATTATTGACATAAAGCTGTCGAACCAAGATTCCCCATAGGTTTTCAATTGGAATTAGATTCAACGTCTCTGCTGGCCACTCCAGTAAATCAACTTTATTTTCATGTAACCACCCTATTGATTCTGTGCTAACATGCATTCAAATATTGACTTGCTGGAACTTAAAATCAACGTTGTTGTTTTCATTTAACAAAAGGCAGCAGATGATCTTGAAGCACACCAGTATATTCTCTGCTATTCATACATATTGATAAATACAGCCAACACCATTAATGTTTCATATCCAAAATTAAGCTTTTATAGAATTTGGTTCTCTTCTCAAATCTCACCAGTAAATCCGTCAGGACTATCAAATTAAATTTTTTTATCAGAAAAGATCACCGAAAATTATTTGTTTCTAAATATTAAATTTGTACAAAAAGAATTACCTTACGTTATTCCATTGACGATTTAGATTTTCCATGCAAATTCTAATATAGCTGCTTTTTGTCTAGGCAGTATTCTTGGGACTTTTAATTTCCGGCGAATAATGTGACCACTTTTCTTTAAAATCCTTCCAATTGTCAACCGAGAAAAGTTTTCATCCAATTCATTTGTAATTTTCTTACAACTTTTTAAACTGTTGCTTGCTGCAGCAATCATCCTTTTCTCTGTTCGTGGTGAGATTTTCTTTTTCGGACCTCTCTTTTTATTATGACCATATTTCACTGTATGATTTAAGTAATTTAACACAACTTTACGGGAACAATTACTTATTAAAACAATTTGCCTGCGATTGAGTTCCTGATCTTGTAGGGCTACAATTTTCTCTTTCTTCATTTCTTACAGATAAGTTCCAAGAGGCATTTTTAAGTTAACTTGAAAACTAAACGGTAGTGATGAGCGAGACTGGTCTTGGTCTTGGTCTTGCAGAAAACGCAAGACCAAGAACAAGACCAACTTCAGGCTGCAAGATCAAGACCAAGACCGAGCAGTGCAAGACTTATGCAAGACCAAGACTTAGCGTTGCAAGACTTACGCAAGACCAAGACCAAGCCTGCAAGAGTCTTGCGGTCTTGCATTTTTTAAACATATAAACTAAAAAATAAAGCAGCCACGGATTATTTTAAACTCTAACCTTTTAACTAAGCACAACTAAGCAGCCACGGATTATTTTAAACTCTAACCTTTTAACTAAGCACAACTTGTGCTAACGATCTAAAAAAAAAAAAACTGCCGCGGATATTTTTAACCCCAACTCATTTACTAACCACAACCTGTTTTAACGAAGTATTTTTTTGTTCATATTATATATTTTAACTTAAGGAATCTAACCTCAATACTTATAAATCACTGTGTATATTATAAAGAACCTAGGATGACGCTTTATATTATCAGAATATGCATCTTATTACAATATCTAAAGGGCATACCATAGGGCCATAATAACATTCAAAAATCTTTTTCTTTCGTCCAATACTAATAAAATCATATCGCTTTATTTTAATTTAGAATTAACCTTGTATATGTATTTTAAAAGAGTTTATCTGCGACGATTTTGGGCACTTTAAATTTCTACAAACCTTTCAAATGGCACAATGTTTTTAGAACAAATAATAATATCAATAATTACGATACCCTTAAGCAGAGCCATAAATCACCAAACAATTGAAAAGCGGCCGGCGGCCGGTTAGGCAAAAGGAATAATTTATATTATTGGTATTTTATTAGACTTTGCAAAGAGTGTTGAATATTGGGGTTGTAAATAAACATACCAACATTTTTTTGTTAAATTATTATTTTGGAATCAGTTTAGTATTAAGGCGCCTAAAATAGTCTTAATCTGTCCTTCATAGGAATAGGATCGGTAAATTAAAAAAAAAAGAAGAAAACAATCAGTGACCTGAAATCGTCGTTGTGTGTTAGTGACACTTCAAGTGATTCAGAAAGTGATGAAGATGTTACACCGTCGACCTCTCAAAAATTAAAAAGATATTTGCGTCATAAAAGATCCCAAAAAAAAAAAATCGGATACACGGGATACACAAATGCCAACGCCTACGCCGAATATGAAGAGAAAATTTAGTGAATTTTTTAATATTATTCCGAGTAATAATAAAGGAACTGCGCATGGGATTTGTACTTTCATACTTGATTTATTGCTACAATTTAATATAAAAAAAACAAAATTTTTATAATGCAAAATACTATCCCTTTCATTTAATCTTTCTTTACTTGTAATGATTTTAAAAACTATTTTTTCCCATTTTTTTTTTGTAAAAATGGACCCCAGTTAATCTTCAAAAAAAATTCAAGACTTGCAAGACCAAGACCAAGACTGGACCCTGCAATAACAAGACCAAGACCAAGACCGCTTATTTGACTGCAAGACCAAGACCAAGACTTTGTATGCAAGACCAAGACCAAGACTTTGTATGCAAGACCAAGACCAAAACCAAGACTAACCCGGTCTTGGTCTTGGTCTTGCATTTGCTCATCACTACTAAACGGCGTAAAGTTAGTTAGCCAATATTGTTTGAAGTTTAATAGTGAACACAATAACGTAAGCCGCTAGATTAGAATTCATTTAGTACAAAAAATAATTTTAGGTGATATTTTCTGATTTAACTTGATGGTCCAGACGGATTTAGTTTCTACTGGCGCGATTTAAGAAGAGAACCTGAAATTCTCTCAAAGCGTAATTTTGGAGGTGCAACATTACTGGTGTGGGGTGCATTTACAAGGGCAATTGTTTTGACTCTAGCGAATCTATCAACATGTATGAATAGTAGAGAATATACTAATATGCTTTAAGATCATCTGTTGCCCTTTTTAAATGAAAACAACGGTGATTTTAAGTTCTAGCAAGAGAATGCTCGGATTCATGTTAGCACAGAATTAATGGAGTGGTTCTGTGTGAATGAAGTTGATTTATTGGAGTGGTCAGCATGCTCGCCGAATCTAAATCCAATTGAAAACTTATTAAGAATTTTGGTTTGGCAGCTCTAAGTCAATAATAAATAAAAAGTAGGATAGTCTTAGTAAACTAAAAACTGAATTAGGTTAACTTGGTGCCTGAAGTCTTTTTAAAGTAATTCGTAAAAATGGAGACGCAACGCAACACATTATTGTTTGTTAGAGATTTAATTAAGTTTTAACTAATAGATGCTATAGTAATGCACCAAGAAATTTCTGTTTTTTTTTTTCTAAATTAATACGTTTATTAAAAAAAATCTTAGAATTTAACTAACGTTTGCTTAATTACTTTTAGTCTAGGCGGGATCTGTTTTGGATTCGACATTTTTCATAGGAAGCTATTGTTTGTTGGAATCCCTTCAGGATGTACCCAAAATCGATAATCCCGATATGGGCCAGTTGCAAACCCAGTGCAAAATTTCTTATTTTACAAAATCGGAAAAAAATTGATAATTTCTATTTTTTGCTAATATGTTCGTGTATAATTCAGAAAATATTGCTCCTATACCCGAGACGCTCAAAAGATGGAATTCAAGGACGCGTGATCAGTGACTGGCTGACGTAATCCTACTATGCCACGCCTTCCAAACTGAAATAACGAAGAACAGTTTACACTGTACTCATACCAGAGATAATATAAACTGTAAGCATCGAGGGTGGGTACTTTTTTGTTGAGAGGTGTAAATCGGACTTGTGACGTTGGTTGGGGAGAGTAATATTCAAAAAGTGCGTGCCGTTCACGTGATCATTCCATCTTTTGGACGGCTGGAGTATAGATAAAAGATTATAAGAAGTTAAGTTTTATTATAATATTTCGTCAGTTAGAAATTAAAAGTTTAATGTTTATTGATAGAAAAATAGCAAAACTAGAGTTACAACCTCCATATTTCGCCTAGAAAAACTTTTTAATATGATTAAAACGTGTGCTAAATTTCGTTAAGATCGGTCGGATGGTTTTTGCATAACAATTTTGCAATCCAGCCAACAGGAAAAAAATTGCAAATTTTTAAATTGATACTAGGCCCTAAATAAAGCTCTCAGATAGTCGCCACTTTTTTACATATAAAGAAAGTCACAAAATTTTAAGCGCTTTTGTTACAATTAAAATCGGTCCACAAGGAGAGCCTAGAACATTTTTTAGGTTTATAAACAATTTGAATATGTTTAGGAGCTTTAAACATATTAATTAGAAAATTTATACACCTAGAGAACATTCAAAGACACTATTAAAAAAAAAAGATACAATTGACTTACTGGTTACCGAGATATTGAAGCTGGCATAAATTTGCTGTGTAAGTGATTGAGAGCTCGTTTTTGAAAAAATACCCTCGTCTTGTTACCTAACTAAACTTTTAACATTCTATATTGTTTTTCATCTAGAAGCAATATTTTCCGAATTATACACGAAAATAGGAGCAAAAAAAATAGAAATGTTCAATTTTTTTTCAGATATTGTTAAACAAAAAATTTAGCAGTGTTTGCGACTGGCGCATATCGTAATTATCGATATTGGTCCTGAAGGGATTTCAACAAAAAAAATTGCTTCTGATATCCATTATGGTCTGCATTTGACAGATACCGACTGGTCTATTTTTTTTTGGTCAATTTTCTTATTTACCTAAGTCCTTGTTAAATAATTTTAATTTAAGGGAACAAACACTGCAAAATATAGGGTGGCGCTATAGTTATGCTGCCCAGTGTAGCTATAGTTTGATATGTATTTATTTATCTACATTACCTAAATAAAAAATAAACAGTAATTAAAAAAACGGGTCAATACGCGATTTTGATTTTTCATTATTTTGACTTTTTAAATATATTATACAATAAAATTTAAAGCTGCTTTCAACTTGTATAAATAAATAATAAAAAACTCTTAGTTTTTTATAAAACTTTCACTTTTAATGTTTTTAACATAATGACATGTTTCGCTTTTCTAAGCATCGTCAGATTGACATATAAAGTTACATTTTGTTTATTTGTAGCTAACTATCTGATGTTGAATAGCTAATATTAAGGCTAGATTAAGTATGGAAGTAATAAGATATAACAATATTAAAGCCTAGATGTTATTAGCCCTAAGGGATTATCCTGGATGTATCTCCCTCTAAGATCAGTATAACTGTGCAATGATATAGAAAAACCAGGAAAAAAACTATATCTGCTGATCTTTACAATAACTTAATATATTTGTATTACAATTATATCTTATCTATGTATAAAATGAAGACTCAATCAAAGTAACCAGTTTAATAGTGGAGAATTTCTAAGATTTATTTGTTCATTAACAACTTTAAATTGTGGATCTGCTAGATGTCTTTTTATTTCAAGTTCTTCAAAGAAATCTAAATTTTGTTTTTTATTACAAATGTGTAGAATTTGGATGTCATTGTTGTGTAAGAGTGAGGTTGGATGTTCAAGTAGGTGTTTTGCATAATTTGACTTATCTGGTTGTTTTAATCTACATGCTCTTAAGTGTTCATTAAATCTTGTTTCAAATTTTCTTTGTGTTTGACCTATATATATGGCATTACATTTTGGACAATTAATTTTGTAAACACCAGATTTTTTTAAATTGGGTAATTTTGTTTTTACATTTAATAATTTTGTACCAACATTATTTAGTGTTTCAAATGACATTAATGTTGATGTTGCCGAAGATATTATTTTTGAAATTGTATTGGAAATACTTCCACAATATGTAATATTTTTATAACTTTTAATTTCTTTAGTTTGTTTAGGAAATATTAGTTGTAGTGATATTTTTTGTTCTTTCTTATTAATTAATTTATTTATTAAATAAATTGAATAGCCATTAGATGTAGCTATTTGTTTTATTATATTAATTTCTTTATCAAAGTTAATTTTGTCCATTGGAATTGAAAATGCTCTATGTATCATAGAATTATAAGCTGCTAATTTATGTGTTATAGGATGATTTGAATTATATGGTATGGTTACATCTGTTTGTGTTGGTTTTCTGTCATTTAAAACACTAAATAATGTTGGTACAAAATTATTAAATGTAAAAACAAAATTACCCAATTTAAAAAAATCTGGTGTTTACAAAATTAATTGTCCAAAATGTAATGCGATATATATAGGTCAAATACAAAGAAAATTTGAAATAAGATTTAATGAACACTTAAGAGCATGTAGATTAAAACAACCAGATAAGTCAAATTATGCAAAACACCTACTTGAACATCCAACCTCACTCTTACACAACAATGACATCCAAATTCTACACATTTGTAATAAAAAACAAAATTTAGATTTCCTTGAAGAACTTGAAATAAAAAGACATCTAGCAGATCCACAATTTAAAGTTGTTAATGAACAAATAAATCTTAGAAATTCTCCACTATTAAACTGTTTACTTTGATTGAGTCTTCATTTTATACATAGATAAGATATAATTATTGTAATACAAATATATTAAGTTATTGTAAAGATCAGCAGATATAGTTTTTTTCCTGGTTTTTCTATATCATTGCACAGTTATACTGATCTTAGAGGGAGATACATCCAGGATAATCCCTTAGGGCTAATAACATCTAGGCTTTAATATTGTTATATCTTATTACTTCCATACTTAATCTAGCCTTAATATTAGCTATTCAACATCAGATAGTTAGCTACAAATAAACAAAATGTAACTTTATATGTCAATCTGACGATGCTTAGAAAAGCGAAACATGTCATTATGTTAAAAAACATTAAAAGTGAAAGTTTTATAAAAAACTAAGAGTTTTTTATTATTTTTATTATTCCTAATAAAATGGACTTTCAAACAGTAAGGGTCAGTACAATTAATTTAATTGTATTTATATTATTTAAGCCCCACCATGTGGTTCTATTCCAAATAAAAGAAAATTTTAATTAAATTTAACGATATCAATATTTACTTACTTTTCTTTCACAGTACTAACATAAGGCATAACAACTTTATCTACGAAGCTACCGAAACCCAATCGAAAATTCGATGTTAATTTTAACATTGTAGTTGCTAACGAATCACCTAGAGACGATAATTTTTCCTTGTCATCCGACATAGATTTACTCAGATCCATAAGATAGTATAAATCTACTGGATAATCTTCTGCTTGAGTATATTTCATGCTAATACTATACGATTGTCCTAGAACAAATTTTCTATTAATATCTCATTTATTTCCCAAACAGGAAAAAGAAATAATTTTAAAAAATCCGAAAATCATCTGTAGAAACTAACTTTTCATCTAAATCCTGAAGATGACATCAAATAGGTTCGAAACGTAAAACTTTCCATCTAAATCCCTGAAAATGAACTCAAATAGGTTCGAAATGTAAAACTTTCCATCTAAATCCCTAAAGATGAAATCAAATAGGTTCGAAACGTAAAATTTACCATCTAAATCCCTAAAGATAACTCAAATAGGTTCGAAACGTAAGACTTTCCATCTAAATCCGTAAAGATGACATCAAATTGCATCAAAACGTAAAACTTTCCATCTAAATCCCTAAAGATGAACTCAAATAGGTTCGAAATGTAAAACTTTCCATCTAAATCCCTGAAGATGACATAAATAGGTTCGAAACGTAAAACTTTCGATCTAAATCCATGAAGATGACATCAAATAGGTTCGAAACGTAAGACTTTCCATCTAAATCCGTAAAGATGACATCAAATTGCATCAAAACGTAAAACTTTCCATCTAAATCCCTAAAGATAACTCAAATAGGTTCGAAATATAAAACTTTCCATCTAAATCCCTGAAGATGACATCAAATAGGTTCGAAACGTAAGACTTTCCATCTAAATCCGTAAAGATGACATCAAATTGCATCAAAACGTAAAACTTTTCATCTAGATCCCTAAAGATGAACTCAAATAGGTTCGACATGTAAAACTTTCCATCTAAATCCCTAAAGATGAACTCAAATAGGTTCGAAATGTAAAACTTTCCAACTAAATCCCTGAAGATGACATAAATAGGTTCGAAACGTAAAACTTTCGATCTAAATCCATGAAGATGACATCAAATAGCGTCAAAACGTAAAACTTTCCATCAAACTCCCTAAAGATAAAATCAAATAGGTTTGAAACGTAAAACTTTCCATCTAAATCCCTAAAGATGAACTCAAATAGGTTTGAAATGTAAATCTTTCCAACTAAATCCCTGAAGATGACATAAATAGGTTCGAAACGTAAAACTTTCGATCTAAATCCATGAAGATGACATCAAATAGCGTCAAAACGTAAAACTTTACATCTAAATCCCTAAAGGTAAAATCAAATAGGTTCGAAACGTAAAACTTTCTATCTAAATCCATGAAGCTGACATCAAATAGCGTCAAAACGTAAAACTTTCTGTATTTTTCAGATGATAACTATTAGAAACAAAATAACACCAGCTCATGTAATTTTTTAGGTATTTCAAAAAACACTGAAAGATATGCTCATCTTAATTTTTCGTGTCGAGTGAAATCATTCTTGATTGTTTTTAAAATTTACGTTGCAAACGAAGACCTAAAAATAGACTTAATTTTTTTGCAAAATCTGTTTTTATAATTCAATATAGTTGCCTTTGAGGATGACACAGTGGTTATAGCGGTTATACATTAATCGATAAAATTTTGAAGTATTTTTTTTTAACAACAAAATAGACCTCAGATTTTTTTAATACTTACTTGCTCTTAATTTAAGATGCAGTCTTTGTGGTTGTACTTGCACAATATGTCCTGCTGCACCTCCTCCTCCTCCACTACTACCACTTTCACTTCCATGTATGGACCAATGTTCTGAAGCATTGTAGCTACCTTCCATTCCCGTTACAATGGTTCCACCACTGCCAATTACTCCTTTCTTTGCTTTTGTCAATTCCAGGTTTTTTAGATAACTTAGGACATTGTCTGGATTAAGAACAAATTCTTCAGGACATTTTTTATGTAATTGATATTCAAAAGACGGTTGAAAACAACGGGGACCATCTCCAAAATTCTGCAAAGTAATACCTTAATTATTTGATAATTCCGGTAGTTTTAATGATTAAACACGTACCGGATCGTAACACCAAGCACAGCCTGGCGTTTGTATACATTCTTGACATTTTCCTTTCGACGTACAAGGATTGGGTGCAGAAAATCGTTGGGCTACTTGGCCTATCACAACTGTGCTTATAATGCTTAATAACAGGTAGTGCTTAATTATATTTCTTGTGAATAATTTCTCCATTATACTGAAAAAAAAAAAACAATAATTCAGTAACAGAAAACTATTTTTTGACGTTTCTGAGGGGCGATTCAACATTCAAATAATATAATCACCACTATTATTTATCGCAAACTATTACCAAAACAACTATTCTTATCCGTCGAAAGCGGTCCTAATGAACCAATCTAATTCTTTCTCGAAACATCTCCAAAGATCCCACAGTAACAATTCTTCTAGAACGGAACAGTCTCGAAGTTCGATCGATCCACCAGTTACGCGAGTATTCTAAAATTCAACGAACGCAATTAACTCACATCTCACTATCCGCGACAGGTCCGGAGCGGCCCGTAACACTACCCCCCCTCTTAAAGTTGTTCGCCCCGAACAACATTTATTCTATACTCCATCCGGGAGGGTCACGTCCATTATAGGGGCTCAACCTTTCGATGTGGACGACTTTCGGTTTGCTTCTCGGTGACAGTTGGATCCTATAGACTAGGTCGTTAATTTTCTTCTTTACCAGATAAGGTCCCTCCCAAAGTCGTTGTAGTTATCTTCTTCTCTTCTTCTTTAAAGGATATAGGGTCGACTTTCTGTCAAATGTGACTTTCACCCTGTCACTTGTCATCTGCAGTTTTGACCTGACAGAATCGTGGACACTCCTTAGCCTCGTTTTAGTATACATAGCACAGCGCTTGCACCACTCTTCCACCTCTTGGCGACAGTTTACCCAGTTGTATCTTTCACGTAATTTGGCCAATGTCTTATTCATTCCAAAGTGTACTCCGGAACGGCTATCATGGAGCTCTTTGAGCACGTCTGGAATGCATGCTCTTGAAAGAACGGTCTGGTAACGGACCAGTTTTCCATCTGAGCTTTCCCACTTCCGAGTGATTAGGTCATCTCGGGTGAGTCCCACTGTAGCCAATAATCCTTAACTGATTTACCATATTCCGCGACTTCCTGCCACTGCGACCTACTCCTTCTTCCAACTACTTGGAAAACGACTAAAATTTGTCCTGTTTATAAAAAAGAGGATCCCACCCTTATCAGTAATTAAAGATTAAAGACCTATAGCTATTTTGTGTAATTTTGGAAAACTCTTTGAAATTATACTGTATGATGTTATCTATCTCTCTGTTAGTAATAGTGAATATCAACATGGGTTTATGACAAAAAATCTACAATAACTAATTTAATTTGCTTTACCCAATTTACCGCCGAGGTGTTAGATCATGTGGGACAAGTAGATGTAATTTACACTGATTTTCAAAAGGCTTTTGATAAAGTTGATCATTTTCTACTTCTATCCAAACTGAGAGCAAGGGGTGTTGCACCCCATTTACTTTCAATTTTACAGAGCTATTTCATCGGGCGAACACTTGTTGTTGAATATGGTGGATTTAGATCTCATCAATTTGTTTCAACTTCTGGAATACCACAGGGGTCCAATTTGGGTCCGTTATTATTTTTAATTTTTATCGATGACCTATCGTACAAATTAAAATCTATGCCTCTTATACTCGCTGACGATTTAAAAGTATATGGAAAAATTTACCGTATAGAAGATTGCTACCTATTGCAAGAAACGTTAGAGACCCTCAACAGTTGGTGTTCTACTAACTCTCTTCACTTAAATATATCTAAATGTAAAGTTGTTTCATATACTCGTCGTAATTATCCATATACCTTCAATTACTCTCTTAATGACCAAACTTTAGATAGGTGTAGCACTATAAAAGATCTCGGTGTTAAATTTGACAGTTTTTTTACTTTCAGTGAGCACATTGCAGACATTACTAAAGCAGCGTCGAAAACTTTGGGTTATTGTGTTTGCAAGCTTTGCTAGTGTCTCAACTTTAGAAACCTTATATATGACATTTATTAGAAGCAAACTCGAATATGGTTCAGTAATTTGGTCGCCTATCTATCAAAATTCCTTACAAGCCTTAGAATCCGTTTAGAGGAGATTTTTAAAGTATGCTTATTTTAAGACCCATGGTCATTATCCTGAAAGAGGCTTTAACCATACTTTACTGATTAAATAACTTTTGATGGATAGGCGCAATTGTGCATCTTTGTCATTCCTGCATAAGATTATCTATACTTATAATAAATCTGTAGAGAGGTCAATTCTGTACATGAAATATATTTAGAAAATAACTATCAGGGGGTGATTAGGGATCGATACTGATGCCAAAAATGAAATAAGTAAAATTTTTGTCTGTCTGTCTGTCTGTATTACCGTTATAGAAACAAAAACTACTCGACGGATTTTAACGAAACTTGGTACAATTATTTTTCATACTCCTGAGCTGGTTATAGGATACCTTTCATAACGCTACAATCAATAGGAGCAGAGCAGTGAAGGGAAATGTTGGGAAAACCACTTTTACGGTGTGGGGGGAGAAATTTTTATACAACAATCTATACGTTACGCGAATAACGTCGCAGATACATCGATATAGAACCCAAAAATGTGGTTAGATTCTTTTGTTGTACGTCTGTCTGTCAATCTTTATGTTTGTGCGCGCATCACATGAAAACTACTGATCCGATTTGAATGCGGTTTTCACATATGTATTTGTCTTCTTTTAGCTTAACATCTGGTGTTTAAAAATTTCTTTTAATACAACAATCTATACATCACGCGAACGACGTCACGGGTACATCGATATAGAACCCAAAAATGTGGTTATATTTTTTTTGTACGTCTGTCTATCTATCTATATGTTTGTGCGCGTATCACATAAAAACTACTGATCCGATTCGAATGCGGTTTTCACAGATGTATTTGTCTTCTTGAAACATCAACATCTGGTGTATAAAAATTCTCCTCCCACCCCATTAACGGGGTAAGTGAAGAAATTTTTAAACAACAATCAACACGCGAACGACGTCGCAGGTACACCTAGTAAATAATAAAATTGATTGCCCTTATGTATTGGTACCTAGAAAATAATCTTTAAACGAACTTTTTTTACACTCCGCCATGTCATTCAAACGTATTGATTAGGTCTCCATTATTTCAAATGTGTAAATTATTTAATACCATCTGTCAAAATTGCGATTTAAATAATGATAACATACAAAGTTTGTTGAATGCTTACAAAGATGCACAAGATAGATAAGATAGAAGATGTAAGATTTATTTATTAGGCACTACTTGGTATTAATCTTTTTTTTATTTTAATTGTATTAATTTCTGTTATTGGGTTTATACCTGTTGAAAATAAACGTATTATTATTATTATTATTATTATTATTGATCCATTTTCGAACTAGCTTCAGGTCTGGATCCTGACTTTGTGCGTCTTTCACCTTGTCCTTCGTTAATCCGTCTTTAGGGGTAGTCGTAATCTGCTTGTGTAACGTTCGCACATTCATTATCCGGTATAACCGTAATCTGCCAAATACTTTCGTGTGCAACATTCGCTTATTCGTCATCGGGTATGCACCATCTGTCTCTTGTTTCTTGGCGTTCGCAAAACTTGGAATTCCTCTCCAGTGATGTTTTCAGAACGGGAGTACAAGAGGTATATATAATCTTGCTGTTTCGCTGGTCAGAAACGTTAGCTATCATTATCGTTTGTGTAACTTCCGTATCGACAGTGAATCTACTTGGACGGCCCATTACATTGGCTGAGCAGAGTTTTTCTGAACTTATTTGTTCAGGTTCGGATGTAGTGGGTCGCCAGTTCCGCCTATTTTCCAATCTTGATCGAGACCAGCAGTCAAGCTTTAGATGACCTTCTAGACGACAGTTAAAACATTTTGGCCGCCCCTTCCTGTGATTGGTTGGCGAGGGTTTCTTCAAGGTGTACAAAACTTCTTTTATGGCTAATAAGGTTTGATTTAGATCATCTTTTTCCTCGTCCGCTACCATCCTTACATGATGGACATTATGATACTGGTGGGAAGCATTTTTCGCTGCTTCAAACTCCAGCGTATGAACAAGAACATCCTTCAATGTTTGCTGACGTCCCAGCCTCAACGCTAGCTGCATGTCCGTGTCCTTCACCCCATCGATGAAACTGCTTACACACAGCTGACGACTGAATTTTTCCAGTGCATCTGGATAGGCAAATCTGACCAGTCTTTCAATATCAGCCCCATACTCCTGTAGAGTCTCGGATGTTCCTTGCATTCTTGATTTCAATTGGCTCTGATAGACTTGCTTTAGATATTGACTGCCATACCTAACTTCTAGGGCTGATACTACTGCTTCATAGTTGCGCTGCTTCTCAATCTGTATAATTTGCAATATTTCTAAAGCTTTTTCCCGCAAGGCTAGCATAAGAGCTGTTGCTTTCTCCTCATTGCTCCAGCTGTTGCTTTCTCTTCATTGCTCCAGCCGTTACTTTCTGCAGTCGCTTCAAACTGCCTTCTGTAGATGTTCCAGGGGGTTTCACTATCCAACGTAGGGGGCTTAATTATACCTTGGTGAGATAGAGTCACAATATTAGAGTTTCTTACATTCTGTCCTTCGAGTCGAAGAATAGCTTGTTTAGTTTCTTCTATTTGCTGTAGAAGCTCTTCCTTGGTTTCCTTTACGTGCTCTTGAAGCTTTTCCTTAGTTTCCTAAGGTGCTCTTGAAGCTCTTCTTTGGTTTCCTCTAATTCCTGTTTACTCACTTTATTTTCTTTCAGATCAAGAAATATCTTCATTTCTTTTCGTCCTTCCTTCGCTGGTCTTCTGCTTCACGTTCTTTTACTCTCTCTTTTCGTTCTTCTTTTCTGCGTTGTTCTTCAGCCTCACGTTCTTCCTTTCTGCGCTGTTCTAGACGCAGTTCCATAGCTTTACGTTCTTACTTTCTGCGTTGTGCTTCAGCCTCTCTTTCTTTCTTTCTGCGTTGTTCTTCAGCTTCTCTAAAACTTCACGAACGCAATTCACCCACATCTCACTGTCCGCGACAGGTCCGGAGCGGCTCGTAACAATAGGTTTCTACTTATATACTGTCACTAATGAAATGTTGTTGCTACCTGACGATGAAATCGAATTTATTTCGAAAGCTTTGATAAAAACTCTAAAGAATTTTATTAATATTAAGTATTACTGTTATCCCAATATTCATTTTAACTTACATTTATCTTTTATTGCTCAGGCTTCTTGGTTAGGTTTTTCAAAATTATATACTTTATTTTAATTTAGATCTTTTATTTTAACTTTGACTTTTAGCACATATTTATTTAACATTTCCATATTCAATTAAATGAAAATTTTAATAACTGTCTCTCCATAGTCCTCTTTATATCAAATTCCAAATTCAAAACAAATGTCTCATTTTGTCTAGTCGTCATAGTCGTCTCTTTTTTTAGTAAGATTTTCAACTATGCGAACAGCACTCAGTAGTTTGGTGGCCAGCGAGTCGTAGGTTCATTCGAGCTAAATAATTATTTTTAAAACAAGATGTCACAAAAAAGAAAAATAGATAAGAAACCCATAAAAAAGAAATATATAATTTAGTTAAAGTAACCTGGTAGATTATTATTTAAAAATTTGAAATTCCAGACTTTACCTAGTGACCGAAAAAAGATTTTTTTGTCGACCCTAACAGACACTCACTCATGATTTTACAATCTATTGTTTAAATTTAAAAAATATATCTGATTAATTTTTTATAAATAAAAATAAATAAATACCAGAACCGTAAAGATAATTTTTTTCCGATTTCAACCCTATATATTAATTACGCAAAATCTTGAAGACTAGACACCACAATATTCTACATTGCATTGAAAAAAGAACAACACTCATAATAACATAAAATACCTCTTAGCGCCTGTAAACTTCAAAATTTTGCGTAACTATTAGATATGGTTGAAATCCGAAAAATAGTTATTTGTGACACAAGGACGGAAAATGACATTTTGCAAGAGCGAGTAAAGTTGTGTAGCCGAGGTGCGTAGCACCGAGGCGAAACAATACGAGCACTTGCAAAATATTTTCCGGACGTGTAACACACACTATTTTTTGGTCCGACGAATTTTTAATATTTTCAAAAAATCTGTTATGTTCAACAGTTGACCGTTTGTGCTACCTATACTAAGACCAGTGACTAGAAGACTGTCAGCTGGTATGACGTGATGTTAATATTATAGTATTTATAGTTGTATAATTACTTGTTTGATACTTAATATACGTGTTTAGTAGTTATTAGTGTTTTAATTAACATATGTTGCAAACACAACAAGTTCAAAAACTTTTTACTTTGTGACATACAAGATTAGATGTTTATATAAAGATGAGACAATGAACTATTTTCATAAATTGACATAAGTGTCAAATTTTATAATACAAGTTGTGAGAGAAATTAAATGTAAATTAGAATCCTGCTTATCTTTAGGAAAAGTTATAGGTAAGTTTAGTATGTTATACGCTGTTTTTAAATAAATTTAATTAAAATTTGTATTATTCATTATGTATTTTTGATGACTTAAAATTTAAACTCATAGCGCCATCTCTTTAGATAATCTAAAAGCTACTTTGCCGGCCTAGGCCGGAAAATGCCATTTTCCGGACGATTTTGAAGTAATTAATAGTATTGTTTCTGGACGGAGGACCAAAAAATATCTTTACGTTTCTTGTATTTATTTATTTATTTTTATTTCTAAAAAATTAAACACATATATTTTTTAAATTTAAACAATAGATTGTAATTTCTCGAGTGCATGCTGTGAGGGTTTGTTAGGGTCGACAAAATGATCTCATTAAGGGACCACCCGCTGGGCCCAGGTAAGGGGTAGCTTCAAAGACTGTTTTAACTTATAAAAATAATAAAGATAATACTTACAATCCTTAACTTATCCTTTTGAAACAAAACTTGATTCACAAGAAAATTTAAGATAAATCAAAATATTGATCTGAACAACACACAGTAGCGAGAAATGAAAATATCTAGTAAAATTAAGTAATGTTTATTCAGTTCCTGAATAAATAAGAAAACATAAAATCAGATATCACAATAAAAAAATAAAATATTCACATTAAGTGAATCTCAACATACACAGTGTCATACACATTTAATGATAACAGCCAAGTATAAAATATTGTTATCTATGTGTACTCTAAAAAGAGAAAATCAGTTTTTTGAAATGAAATAGAAGTTGAAAAAAAAAACATTTAAAGTTTTGTTGGTTTCACCAAATAGCTTTTGCTATGAACTCGAGTTAATTGAGTATCTATTTTAAAGTTATTATTAAAAAAAAAAGAGTAAGTACAATTACTGTTATAATAAAAAAAACTAATGTGGCAGTCAGTGGGACTGCCGGCAGAAGTTATACTTCTATCCACCCGCATCGATTCATAAATTTGTGTTCGAATGATTTAGCAAACTCATTATATGATATTCGTGGTAAGCGACCCCAAAAACCGTGTGCACACTCTTTTTGTATCGAATTTGCATAAAATTCCTGGGGACGAGGTCCGTCTTAAGCACCAGGTGTTTCGAACACCATCGCCATTATTATAATCGTATTTAGCGACTCAAAGGACTAGAAAGTCAAACGACGCAATATGGATGTCAAACCTAAGATCCGAAACACGGAAGCTCTTCAACAGAGCCAAATGTAACGGAGATTGGCAGAGCTACACCGAGAAACTCACAACTTACAATAAAGAGATTAGGAAAGCCAAAAGAAACAGCTTCAGGAAATTCTGCGAAGAAATAGACTCTACACCTTCTGCTGCAAGACTACACAAAGTCTTAGCAAAAGGAAGAGTAGATACAGTAATGGCACTGCGAAAGCCAGATGGACGCTTCACAGAAAGCGAAAAAGAACGAGCAAAGCTCCTGCTAGAAACCCACTTTCCTTCAGGCATAAACACCACAGGAAATACGAGGTACAAAACTAGAAGACCAACCAGGGAAGACACAGCAATGGCAAAACACATATGCAGTAAAGAACGGCTGAGATGGGCTATGAACACCTTTCAGCCATTCAAAACCCCTGGAACTGACGGAATATTTCCTGCCCTACTACAACAGGGGCAGGAGGCAATCATTCCTCATGTGATCCGAATCACTCGGAGCAGTTTTGAACTGGGATATATACCAGAAGTGTGGAGAAGGGCAAGAATCACCTTCATCCCCAAGGCAGGGAAACGGGACACTACACACCCTAAATCCCTTAGACCAATCAGCCTTACATCGTTTGTTCTCAAGACGATGGAAAAAGCTGTAGACAACTATATTAGAACAGAAGTCTTGGAGCAGGTGCCACTGCACCCTGGTCAGCATGCATATCAAACGGGCAAATCTACGGAGACCGCATTGATACAATTGACTGACGAAATCCAAGACGCTCTAAACACAAAAGAAACTGTGGTATGTGGCTTTCTAGACATAGAGGGGGCTTTTGACAATACTCCACACGAGGCTGTCAAAAGAGCACTCAGTGATAGAGAAGTAGATAGAACGACTTCCACCTGGTTGTCGCAATTACTATCTACAAGAATCGCAGAAATGAAGGTAGGCCAAGACACTATCTCCATCAATACGACCAGAGGTTGTTCGCAAGGGGGAGTTGCATTCCCACTTATGTGGAGCCTCACCGTAGACAGCTAAGACAGCTTACTCTGGCAATTGACCGAATTAGGTATACCTTGCCAGGGTTACTCTGATGACGTAGTTATCCTCGCAAGAGGGAAATATGAAAACGTCCTCTGCGACATAGTGCAAAGAGGACTGAAACAGCAAAGCAGTGGTGTGATTCAGTGGGACTTAATATCAACCCCACCAAGACCACGTTAGTAGCCTTTACAAGGAAAAAGAAACCTAAACTAAAAAAAACTATAAAAATAGGTGGAAATACCGTTGAGTGGAAGACAGAGGTCAAATATCTAGAGCTAATCCTAGATAATAAGTTACTCTGGAACAAACACGAAAACGAAATAATACACAAAGCTACAAAAGCCCTTATGGTGTGCAGAAACATTGCTGGAAAAAATTGGGGCTGTAACCCAAAGACATTGCAATGGATGTACACAGCAATAGTGAGACCTATCATATGGGGCAGTAGCTTGGGGCACGAGAGCTAATCTGATCACTACGAGGACAAACCTCTCAAAGATTCAGAGACTAGCCTGTGCATGTATCACTGGAGCAATGAGAACATGTCCCACTGCTGCAATGGAAGTAATACTAAATCTCTCGCCACTGCATATTCAAGTAGAAAATGCTAGGAAGAAAACAATATATAGAATGATCAAAGAAGGAATAATTAAGGAAAAACCTCGATCACTTCAACTTGATCAAACTTGGGAAATGCCCCAAGATGACATGCCAAAGAAATTTAACTTTGTAAGGAAATTTACCACTAAACTAGAAAGCAAATCTGAATGGGACGAAAACACCATATTGGGCTAAGCCAAAACGCCATAAAATGGTACACGGACGGCTCCAAGACAGATAAAGGAACAGGAGCAGGGGTGTTTGGACCTTGAACCAAATACTCAGAAAGCTTGGGTACGTACCCAAGCATCTTTCAAGCGGAAATTCGTGCCATCGAAAGATGTCTAGAATTTAACATTGAAAGGAACTATCGTAGACAGAAGATTGTAATCATGTCAGATAGTCAAGCAGCCATCAAAGCTCTGAACTCAGACACAATCAATTCAAAGATGGTCTGGGAATGCCTAGGCAAATTAAATGAACTAGGACAGAATAACACTGTTACCCTCCTATGGGTTCCAGGACACGTAGGAATAGAAGGAAATGAAACAGCAGACAAGCTGGCAAAAAAAGGAGCTGAAACCCCATACCTGGGACCAGAACCATCCTGTGGGATCAGCAGTAGTACAATCTTAGAAAAACTAAAGAAAAAAATGGATAGCGAAAAATCCAAGTACTGGAATGATCTAGAAGGACTAAGACAATCGAAGACGCTCCTGGGAAACTATAACCAGAAGAGATCTCACAGCTGTCTTAACCTGAGTAAGAAAAACCTCTCTCTGAATTATAACAGGAATACTAACCGGTCACTGTCGATTAAGAGGACATATGAAGAAACTAGGATTAGTAGATGAAGCAAACTGCAGATTCTGTGAGGTAGAGGATGAAACCTCAATACACATACTTTCAGAATGCATGGCATTAAGTAATTCTAGGGTCAAATACCTAGGGTCATACGAAATAGAAAAGGAGGAACTACCTAATTTAAAACCCAATAATATCCTAAACTTTCTAAGGAAGATAGGACTAGAAGAGCTGCTATAAGTCTGAGGAATCATCAGAAATATAACAAGAAAAGGGGGACACAATAGATCTTATAGGTCGCAGGTGTATCTGTTACCCCTTACACCATACATACATACATAGCGACTCAAAAAACCACCGAGTACCAAGTGTGCACTGATTTCGTACAGAATTTACATAAAACCCAAGTGCCGCGGAGACTTTCGGAATCGTGATATTCGTGTTCAGCGACTCCAAAAACCCCGAGTATATAAATTGAACCCATTTTCAGCAATACTTACCGAGTTGTAAGTTTTCTCTCTATTGTCTGTTCGGAATGTACTTTTTAATGCAGAAATGCAATTTCCATTTTTACATTATAAAATATAGCGACAAATTTCCTGATACTTTAACGAATCCAATGCAAAAAAACGCAATCCGATCCATCTTACGTTACAAAATTCGGAGGTTTTGGTGCTTTATTTCCTCGACTATACGTAAAAACTCTGTTTATGTAGCCAACAACCTTAAAAGCATAAAGCAGAATATACTGCAACCATGTGACGGTATTTAAGACTACAATACAATACTCATTACTGATTATTATTATTAATATTATTAATATAAAATACTAAACTTAATATGTTAACTTACGTGACAGAATTATAAAATAATCTGTCAAATAATCATGTGGTCCGTCATTATGATATTCATACATTAGTTCAGACTGTTTTCTGTATATCTATTCCTTTTAAATGTACTGAATGTTGAAACGGTATTCAAAGGACTTATAGTTATGACTAATAACATGTGATAAATATTTCATCTTTGTTTTTACCGACCAATATACCCTATAAGTGTGTCTGTCTCTCTCTTACTCACACCATTACATATGTAGTGATTTTTCCCATTTAACTGTACACAAATCATTTCCACCGAGTGCATGAATAGAAGTATAACTTCAAAAACAAAAGATAGGTAGTAATAAAGATCAAAACTTCCTGTTGGCTTCCAAATTGCTTTTTAGATAATTCTAGAAAAAGCTATCACCCCAGCTCTCGTAGATAAAAAGTAAAGATGAAAAATTGTTTCGACTAATCACTAGTCCCAATTCACAAATATTTGAAGGGGATAATATTAATTACCACACCAGGAAAATTAACGCAACCCTTCAATGTAAAACTCTGAGCATAAACTATCACGTAAGTTAAAAAAGCCGGTAAAATTAAGAAAAACTTACTATCCATTTCTGGCCTGACCAAATCGAAAGTGAAACAAAAATCAGTGGTTGGGGTATTTAAGAGGAAAATTATCACGTACCTTACAAGGGTGACCACGCCACGAGAAATGACTCTGATTGGTCAATCATAGAGTTGCACCCGAAAAGCACGTGATATGGAACATGTGTCTTTTCGCACGTAGGAATTCTAAGTACATACTGCGTTATTTTAAAAAGTCATGGAAAATTTCAAGAAACAAATCCGTATTATTATGTATAGAAAAGATTTTATTCAAAAGAAATCAATATAACCACTTACAACTTAGACGGAGAGCTCGCAACATTTTCGGTAAGTCATTTTATCATGTATTGTATTTGTACAAATACCGATTTACTTATAACATTGTGAATAATAGTGGGACTAGTATCTTACCTGTGTTATTCGACGTCTCACCTGACAGGTAAGCTAAATACGTTAATACTAAAGTATCAGACCTGAGATTTTTTCTGCAGATGATATATTAATTCTTCATTACACTTACAAAAAACCAAACAAAAATATTAATAAGAACACCTTCAAAAAAATTATTGAAAATTCTATATTTTCATGTAAAGTATGGGCCAGAACGGGCAAGTGAGGTGTGAAGGGTAGGTATTTAACGGGTGTTGCCGCACATTCTATTCTGCTGCGTTGGGGTTCGAGAAATGCATGCGCGCTATGTCGGAATCGAGCTTGACTTCGGGTAACAAGTGAACTACCCCGAAAATGACATTAATTCATTATCATTCTTCTCAACAGCTTTGTTCATTAATAATATTAACGTATTTTGTAGTTAATAGCATTATTACAAGTTATTTAGATATCTCAAAGTGCTTTTTATTTACAAAAATAAATCCATAAACAACAACATGCACCAGCAAAAAGTTCTAACAATTAAACACTGACAAAAATTAAACACAAATAATATGGCGTGGAGCACTGGCACAAATTAGTAATAGTCTATACACTACACTCACTTTATACCTACTCGGCGGCCGACCGTCACGCGACATGCGCTACACAGATCAAAAAGTTTGAGACGATGTAATAAAAGTTTCACTTTAAAATATTCAATAAGTATAGAATCGGAAGATTACCAATTCCAACTATACTTAATATTTAACAATTTGTATTGTTTTATATAAAGTTTTTTTGACGGTTTTTGTAAGAGATTTAATGTTCCAACATTTGCTGTAGTATAGAAAAAAACACAAGCAATATTAATTTAATAAATTCATTTATCAAAGTTCATATCAAATATAAAAAAAAATCTATTAAGAAGGAAAAATTAATAATAGTTTCAGGATTTTATTCGAATCTCCGGCAGTTATCCTCTTGGTAATCGCGCAAAGAACTGGCTTGATTCCTTATATGGCAAGAATAATGCACAATGTCGTATTCATTTAGATAAATTAAAAAAACTGGTAACTAGCAACTTGATGCTAGGACAAGACAAGTTTATCTTGCTTTTATTCTCTTCTGAGGTTACATAAGGTTAATCAGCACCTTTTCAATTATCTAGTATATGACAGGAAACTATTCCACTTCAATTCAAATATTTTCTTCTATTTACATCCTGTTCTAAATATAATTAATGGGAATTTCGCCAAATTATAATATATTGTTTTTGTCATGTGTGATTACTTTCCTGATAATATACAGGTTGGTTGAAATTTTTTGAAAGCGGCAATTATTAAACAGTAGAGGAATCAAAACTTATACGCTATTTTAATTCATCTTCCATTTAAATACATAAAAAAATTCTATTTTCATTTGTCAATTCATTCTTTCTTTGATCACAAGCGATTTGAAGTTGACGTATCCGTAATTTTGTTATAATGGAAAAAAACGAATATCATGCATTGATAAAATTATTTGTTTTGGAAGATTTATTAGCAACAGAAATTCGTGGAAAAATGGTGAAAGTGTTACAAGTAATCTGCTCCTTCATTTCCTACTGTACAGGGATGGGTTTTAGAGTTTAAACGTGGTTGTACAAGCTTCGAACATGAACCACCAGAAATCATTGAACATGTCTATATGGTTTGTAAAGATCCAAATGACTAAAGGCGGGTTCATGTAAATGCGAATTGCGATTTGCGAATGCGAACTTCGCAAAAAAAATATCTTGTTTTTATTTCAATTCATGTACCAGCGAATGTTTTGACAGGATTCTGGGGATTTTTATACTGAACGTTTACCGTTACTGCCAGTTAGTGTACCAACACATGATACATATGATCATTAAATTTAATATCAAAGTTAATACGATTATAAGTATGAACTACGAATACAATAAAGAAACTGATTTGTTTTATTGGCGATATATCAATTTAGTTGAACATATAGAACTACATAAACATTAGTATTTTTAAGTTCGATAAACCCTTACATTATGTTAATAATGAATAAAACAAGCTGCATGAACCCACCCATATTTTATAGAACAATAAGTATATCCATATAATAGTCTGTTATATTAATTTTTGCACTGAGTAAAGTAATATAATTATAATTATGTATTATACCACTTCACTTTCATGCATCTTAACACTTGCTTTGGATACCTAACCTTACAAACAAAATTCAAAATAAAACATTGATAGGAACTGCACATGCGTTAACAAGAAAAACTGCGAAATTCGCTAAAATATTATAACAGTTTCAAGATTCCTGCCCTTCAGATTTTAAATAATGCGAATTCGCAAGAAATTAAAATTGGCATTTGTCAAAATTTCTCGGCTGACATAATTTTGATATTAGCCAATAGGAGCTGTCTTCGCCATTCGCAAATCGCAATTCACATTTACATGAACCCGCCTTAAGCGTTAAATTGCTGATACCATAGAGTTTTACACGAAGAATTACATATGAAAAGCTGTTCGGAAAGTTAGTGCCACATGCGTTAACAATTCAACAATCGAAAATCGAATCGAAAATAAATTTCTCAGCGTAAATAGCGTGTTAAGGAGAATAAAACCCATTTTGTGTGTTCTATAACTTTGGATGAGACTTGGATCTACCATCATGATCCTAAACTGAAACAAGAACGTTTACATAGGACTGAAGCTGGTTCTTTAGCCCAAAACCAGGTAAAGTCAAAACGATCGGCAAAAAAGGTTATGGCAAAAGTTTTATGGGATGCAAAAGAGGTTTTGCTGATTGATTATCTTCAAAAAAGGTAAAATAATTAACTTATTGCAACCTTTTGAACTAGGAATATCATTACAGAGATGGTATAAAATTACTAGAGAATCATTGGAATTAATGTCTTCGAGCTGAAAGAGATAATTTTAAATAAAAAACCAATTTCATTAAAAAATAGATTCTTTCATTTTTGTTTTCAAAACTTTTCAACCAAAATGTACGTAAATCGATATGCACAAAAGTCGTGTTAGTTACACCATTGATAACTTAGGAACGGGTGGACCAATTTTTTAATGATTTATGACTTTTTTTGGTATTTGTCTTCCTACGAAGTATTAAAATATGGTATTAATTAATAAAAAAACTTAGTTATACTATTTATTAAAACTCAAGAACTCCTCTATAGATTTTAATGATATCTGATTTGCTGGATTCGTCTTTGCCCCTATATCGAAAATAAATATACTAAAATATAGAGAAAATGATTATAAACTTAAACAAGAAAGAAATGATAACACTAAATCAAATGTTATCAATCTTACAAAACCATGCCAGAATTAGACAAAAAACGTATTTTTTTCGTTAAAGATGGTTTTTGGTTGTTAAATAAGCGTTTTAGAAAAAAAATGTGTTTTTTTATATAAAAAGCTGTTGGAATGGAAAATGTATTTTTTGCCTTAACTGGCATTTGTTAGTAAAGTAATGCATTTCTTATTAAAAAATTCGAAAAGAGGTTGACCTTAAAGGCCATTCTTGCAACTTCCCGCTAGTTTTAACCGTAAAGCTATAAGTAACGTGACGTATTTTGTCGTTTTTGACTTTTTTTGAAATGTTTAAAAAGCCATAACTTTTTAACGCGTTATTCGATTTTGATGTTCAAGATGGCATTCGACGCAGTTTTTTGTAACCTAAAAATGTTACTAGGAGTGCAAAATCGATTAGTCAAAAAATCTCTAAATTATTGAAAAAAAAAATCGACAACAATATCCCACGAAAGAATCAACCGATTTCAATTTGGAAAACGGCATTCGACGTGGTTTTTTAAGCTTGAGAGCTGATTAGGTTATGAAATTGATCGTTGTAATAGCCAAAAAGATATGCCCAAAGAACATCATTTTTACCAATTGTTTTTTTCGGTTATTTTGAAATTTCTCGAAATCTACCGATTCGAATCGGTTTAAACTTACAGGGAATCTAAGTTGGATGGAACTCTTTGGAACGCTTTTTATTTCATTCCGATCGGTCAAGCCGTTCAAAAGTTATAAGAGGTTTACATACATCCACACGTACATACAGACACCCTCGTAAAAATAGTCAGGGGAGGTTCCAAATACCTCAAAATGTTGAGATCCGATGAAAACTCGATTTTCGAAAAACGGGGTGAAACCAATAACTTCCCGATTTTAAAAAAAATTTTAATTTTTTTAGCGGGAAGTTAAAAAAAGGGTGTGGCAGTCAGTGGGACTTCCGGCAGAAGTTATACTTCTATGCACGCGCCCGGATTCATAAATTTTTATGCGAATGATTTAGGAAAATCATTATATGATATTCGTGTTCAGTTACCTAAAAAACCTGCTAGTACCGAATACACTCATTTTGTATCAAACTTGCATAACATTTCCAGGAGACGAGGTCCGTCTTAAGTACCAGGTGTTTCGTCCTTCAACTGATAAGTTTTCGATCATTTTTAAAGGATTTACCTCCATACCATGTTTTGCCAAAATCATAGCTACACCACGTTTATTCTGTACACGACAAAAATAAGAGCTCGGGTCATAACCAAAGACACTTAGATGCTGAACCTCTTCTGTTAAAAGAAAGTGCTCGACCAGACAAATAGCACTGTATTTTATATTATGATCATGGAGAAAGGCCTCTAGAACGCCTATTTTGTTTCTAATTGAGCAGATATTGACATAAAATATGCTACATATGTTCGTATTATGATTAACAATTTCAGGTTGGCTATTATCAATAAGTAGTAAATCAGGTATGTAGCCTTTTATAAAAAATTACCGGCAGTTTGCAAAAATTCTGTGTTTCGTAAAATCAAATCTCTTAATGCCAACCATCCGAGGCCGGAAATTTGGATCGTATAGCTCATCCTTGCGCTTCAACGGTGCTGTTACAACAAAGCATTTGAGTTTGTTTGGATCAGTGGGTATCTCCCTTACGCAAATATTCTCCGTTTCAAAACCCACCTTTTTCTTTATGTAATCTGTTATCATAGCCTCAGTTGCTTGTCTTTTAACACGATTTAAATATATCCAAGCTCTTCTTTCTCCACTCGAGAAGCCATTTATTTCATTTTCCTGGGATACTTCCGCATTTCCCAAACGTTTTTTGTATTGTTGGTGTTTTTTTTTTTTTGATGAAGTTGAATCTAAAAAATCCCATCTTGGTTATTGGCCACTTGACCATATGTTTTGCGGGCACGATCACAACCTCAGCTCGGTTTGGTGTGACGGACCCTCAACCTGCGTAGTCGTAGAGCGCGTCCTATGTGCGCTCGATTTGTTCGTGCGCGCCTCTGATGGCAATGACAAAGCAATGGCGTGAGGAACAGGAGGTAGAGGGGTTGTTATCTTGTTTACCTTTTCGTCACGTAATGATTTCAATTCTATGGAGAGTTTTTCTACCAGGTCTTCCATATCGTTCACTCTACCATGTAATAAGTCGTGATTTTCCATCATCTGGATGAGCAATTGGTTCATTAAACTGTTCTTTCTTCTTAGAGCATCGACATTGTTCCACGCATGGTCGCCATCATTTTCAGTTCCAGCACATGGTGGACAGACGATTAAATTTTGACCAACCACATTTGCGCCTCTTAGGCGAACTAAGCAAGCAGTATGATACTGTTTTTCACACTTGGTACATTTTTATTCGCCTTTTAGAGATCGTTTACAACTCGCGCATGTAATTTTCACATTTTCACATCACTCGGCGCCATCAAATATATATCAATGGCATCACTGTTAACTAATAAAACTTAATAACTACAAACACAGGCAAGTAGAAATAATTTAAAAAAAAAATTAACTGTATTCAATTAAATAAATACTTAGAAAAATAAGACCAGTTGATGTGTGTCCTTACTTCACACACGAAAACTAAACAGTAAAACGATCAACGTACAAAAAAAGTGTTTACAAAACCCGATTTGCTTACCGTGGGCTAACTGGAAAACAATGCAAAACATTTTCTAACAACTTATACACTTTTACAAAATTTTAACGCACTTTGAACTGCACTTTTCAGTAACTTTGCAGGAACAGGTTTTAATTCACACGCATGTATTCGACTCAAAAGCATAGTGCAGGATATAATGCAACCATGTGACGGTAGTATGGACTACAATACAACACTCATTACTGAATATTATTATTAATATTATTAATATAAAATACTAAACTTTATATGTATACTTACGTGACAGAATTATAAAATAATCTGTTAAACACAATGTAATACGTCACTATGATATTTCAAAACATTAGCTCAGACTGTTTTTTGTATATCTATCTCTTTTCAATGACTAAACATGTGGTAAATATTTCAAAAACGCATTTTTGGGTTAAACTTCCGATATTTTTGTGAAAAAATAAGTTTTACGAATTTGTAATGCATTTTGCGTTTTTAAAATGGATTTTTTCGAAATTCTGATTATTTTTTGATAAAAAAAAATTAAAAAATAATTTTTTTAAATTCAAAAATTATTGGATTTTTTAAAAATAAAAATTACCGTATTTAAAAATTAAAAGCAATTTGAAAAATATTAGAAAATATTAAAATAACAATAGAAAAAAATATCATTAAGTATTGGATAAATCGTAACAAATCGTTCAAAAATGAAATACACACAAATAATTGATAAAAATCGTTAACTTATGATATGTTAATAAAAAACAAGTTTAACTATGTGTAATTGTTTGTATAAAACATTTTTTCGAAAATTCTGAATCGTTTTTTAGTTCGATGTTTTTTTTTGTTGTGAAAACCGCGGTTTCTACTCTGTCATGCCGCTGTGTCTGGCTCGGGATACTGAACTCTATCGAGTTTCTTGAGATCTTTTCACCATTCTACGGACTCCTTTTGAGGATCTTTTGATAGAGTCTTTTGGAGCCTAGACATTTCCGCATTTTGTTGTATCTCCTAGTAGTGTCATTGCCACACCACGGTAATTTCTTGTAAGAGTACCTTTCGATCTCAGAGCAATTGTCTTGGTGCGCTGCCATTACTGCCTCCTGAAATTGTTTGCAGCAATGTCTAGACTTATCCCTTAACTTATCATCTTTTTTATTAAGGATGTCCTCGTAGGTATAGACCTAAATACAAATGTACCGAGAACATCTATTGGGACAGAAGAGACAATTTATTAATTCGGGATTTAAAGGCCTGTAAGTTAGGACGAGTGGGTTTATATTTTAATAATATTCAAATTGAATGTTAGGTCTTGGGACTCCAATAGATTGCTCTGACAAGCGTGTTGCTTGTGGTATCAAAGCATATGTTTTAATGATAAGAGAAAGACCCATCAACCAGACACATGCCAGTTCTACTCACATGCGACGTACAAAGTATGCCAGTTATACCTAGATTTGCATTCACTTGGCATTGACGTCATTTGACGTATATGCAAGTAGAACTATACTCTATTTAAAAACTAGGAGGAGCGATTTGAGTTTAAGTTGGCAACACTCGCGTTTGTTTATTGGTTAATTTGGAGTCAAGTTTACACTATAAAAATTTGCCACTTACATTTATCAAGTAATTTGTGACATTTATAGGTTATGTTTTAAAAGTGTGAAATATTTATAATGGTGACTTTTGTTAATTGATTTCTTTTTTTAATATAATTATTGTAAGTTTACTTTGTGACCATCTTAGACCATATATAAAGTGTTCATAAACATTTATTTTCAATTTTATTTAAATGAAAGAAATGTATTTAAATTTGCCGCCTTGTAAATTTTCTAGTAACTTATTTGGCTGTAAGTCTGGCTTTTCAAATCACTCCTCCTAGTTTTTAAATGAAGTATAGTAGAACTAATACGCGGTAGGAATGAAGCTTAGTTGCCAGGTTTAACTTAGAAAGACTTACCGCGTATTGGTCTACTTGCATATACGTCAAATGACGTCAATGCCAAGTGAATGCAAATCCAGGTATAGTAAGTAAAATTTTGAAAAAAATGGAATATCTCAGGTAATACAAGTGTATTTAATTGAAAATAATAAATTTTGAATATCTGTTATATAATAGTATTTTCGCAATCAGCACGTCGTAATAAATACAGGGTGCATTAAATGGACATTTAAAAATATTAGTTTCGGATAGGTAGGTAATGGTATTATTTCGGTATGTACTTTACATATTTTTTCAGTGGATGTAAATCAATAAATTTGACGATTAGACTTATTGCATTAAAATTAAACTGTAAATCTTTAGATTTTGTCTAGTTTATCACAAAAATATTTTTTTATCAATACTTAAGGTTAAACTTCAAATAAATTCCTTTTTTTACTATTAAAACTCAGTTTTAGCCAACAAATATTTTTTTGCATACAAAATATAAAATGGATGTGATAAAGCAATTGGTTTTCAGATTTTAAAGGTTTAAAATTTATCCAAAAATAATTAATAATAAAACCCCAGAATTTCCCCAAAAGTACACCCGTCAGATTCTTAAAAGGGATTAAAATAAGAATCGGCTATTGTTAACAAGGGTCAGCTATGGTTATATCTCCTTAATACGGGTGGGCATAGACAAAAGTCTTAAATTACATTTTAGTGTGTTTGAGCTGCCCGTACTATAAATTTCCTTAAAATTTTGATTTAGGACTCCCTGTTGATTGCGGAAAGATTATCGGTTTTAAAATTCATAGAAATTACAGTTACTTAATTTTAACTATACCCCGGCCGCTGAAAAGATGGAATTCAAAGATTCTTGATCAGTGAATATGGGCATCTGAACGGCTTAATCTTACGATGTAACGCCTTCTAAACTGCAGTAAACGAAGGACAGTTTAGACTGTACTCATACCAAAGATGATATAAACTGTGGGCTGAAATAAGGAGTACATTTGTCTCGTGATCATTCCATCTTTTCGACGGCCAGACTATAGTTGTTGTTTCTTAGATAACTGTAATCTACGTGTATATCTTAGGGAAGCTTCTCTTTTATTCTGTTTTATCTTATCTTTCAGATGCATTTGTGTTTATTTTGTACTTTTATTTAAGCAGTACTTAAACACCATAAACTTCAAAGACAACAAGAATTTTGATATAGATATTATGGATTTGGATTTAAAATAAAAATGTATTAATACATTTCAATATCATCGATTGACTTAAAAGTTAAATAAAACGACTTAAACGACGTACTTCATAAATAAATGCAATTTTTTAAATTCAACGAATTTTTCAGATAAATATCGTTTTTTAAGAAATATTCTCACTTTTTGCTGTTTTTTTAATATTTTATAATTTTTTCTAATTGTCTACAATTATTTATGATTTTTCGATTTTTTAGGAACTTTTTAAATTATTTAAGTACCTTATTTAATTTTGTTAAAAATTAAAACTTCTTTTAAAACTAAAAAATAATTATTTTAGGTTTTTTGATTTTTTTTTATATTTTTCCTCCATTTTTTTTTCAATTTTTAACATTTTTTTTTTGTAATTGTTATCAATTTTTTTTACTACTTTTTTTATTTTTTATAATTTTTTTACGATTATTTCCAATTTTTAGCAAATTTTTCCAATTTGATAGCATTTTCTCCAATTTTTAAAGATTTTTTTTTTTAATTCTAAGTATGTCTATTTCATTTTCAAACGATATTTTTCCAAAAATTTTTTGGATATTTTTTTAAATTTTTACGTTTTTTTAAAGCTCTTTAATTTTTTTAACGATTTTCTTTCCAATTCTTTACAAATTCTCTTTACTATTCTTAAAAGGTTTTTCCAATTTTGTTGTGCTTTTTATTCTGTTTTTTCGATTTTTGATTTAATATTTACAATTTTTTTGATTAACTAAGACCATGTTTTATTATTTTTGCCCGATTTTGAATTAATTTTCAACGATTTTTTCATTTTTTAACAATTCATCTTAATATATATAAATTACGTGTCACGTTGTTTGTCCGCAATGGACTCCTAAACTACTAAACCGATTTTAATCAAATTTGCACACCGTGTGCAGTTTGATCCAACTTGAAAGATAGGATAGCTTACATTTTAATTTATAGTCGCAATATTATTTTATTGCAAATTATTTGTTTATTGAATTGTTATTATATTAAATATGATATTATCATTTTGAAATTCTTTATGTAAAGTCTTGGTAGATAATTTGGATCAGCGGCTGATTATGACATTTCGGTTGGGTTATCGTAATGGGATCGATTACGCCAGAGGGAAGTTTTTTTTTTTGTTTTTACATGTGAAAACAGTAATTATTATTTTCATTTTAACTGTTAATAAAATAAACTATTTTAGAAAGTTTTTAGATACAACTACCCTTGATTTTGTTAACAAGGAAACAATCCTCTTTATAATCAATCACAGCGTTGTATGACTTAATATTTTTGTAATATCAAGGATGCTGTGCATTGTTGAGATGACACTTAAATTCAGTTTTAATTATTGAAAAGTTTTAACATAAAAAGTTGTGGTATGTGCTTTGAAACTATACAGTTTAATAAACTGGGCAACTATATGTTGCATGTTCACGTGTAGGGAAACCGTCGAATCTGTTTGTGTTAGCTAAAGACAGGTTAACCAAAAATATTGTGTTCCGATTAGTGCTAAATTAAACTGAAAATAAAAGTAATTATAATTTAAAATAATAAGTATTATTGTTAAAGATTTAAGACTATCTGCCCTACCTACCTCATTCATAAGTTAAAGTGTTACATGTTATTTACTTTGTAATGTCACATAGGTGATAGGGTAGTTTTGCCCTACATATTAATTTATTAGTTTATATTTTACTGTATTGTTATGTATTACATTTTACCAGGTCAAAGTTATTACGTTAGATCTCAGCACGTGTTTAAATAGTTTAATTTTTATTCTCACGTAGAATATGAATTGGCTTTAAAAGCAGGTTGTTGAGGTCAGACACCAGGAGTTTGTAGTCTAAGGTTGTCTGTAAGGGTCACCCTTTAGGGTGTCCCTAAAACAGACCTTGGGGTCTGGGCCATTGTGACTCTTGACGTATTTTCGTGAGTAAGTGTGACATGCCACCATGTAGTTTATTTGGTAAGACTCCCTATTCTTAATGTTTATTACTCATTCTTATTGCTTCTTTATTCGTTAATATATTTGTTGTTTGTTTCCTGCTGTTTATTTCATCTTACCCTTGGTTAGTTTTCTGCCTTCAGCAGGATACCTGGCCGGGAGTGCATTTAGTAAGCTACTCCTTATCCTATAACACTAAGGCACATTCTCCCAAATCTCTCCAGGCGTGACAGTAACATACTCATTTGTTAGAAACTTGAATAAAAATAATAATAAATTTTAAAATTCTTTTGTATTGATTGTATTCCGTCTTAATTCGTAAATAATAATTTCATTGTATTAATGGGTTGCAGTAGTAGAAAATCTGTCATAGAGGTCGCCATATTTTTTACAAATGGCATCTATGTAAACAAGCATGGTGGTCCCCATGACTGATGTTCTCCTACTGTTCCTCTTAAATAGATTACTACAATGTAATATAACAAAAACCTTAGCCACAGCAACCCGTGGCCGGGTCAGCTAGTATTTTATAAATTTTCCTTTAATTTTTAACATTTCTCCAATATTTTAAACGACTTCTTATTAATTTTTGAAAAAGGCAATCATGTTCTGTCATTTTTGAAAAATCTGGATAAATTGTTTTTTGTTTAAGATTTTTTTAAATTTTTAAATGTTTCAGGATTAGAAGAAAACTCAAATTTAGAAAATCTGAACTGAAAGTTCGTTTCGTTGTAATTATCGCAAAATTCTGTTTTTAAAACGTACAATTCATTTAAAATTAAAAAATGAGTATAATTACCAACATATGCCAGTTTAAGGCAAAAAAATACATTTTCCTTTCCAAAAACTTGCTTTTAATAAAAAAATACAATTTTTCTTAATAAAACACATTGTTTAACAACCAAGACCATCTTTCACAAAGAATTTGCTCTTGTTTCATTCATAATTTTGGCATAGTTTCGTAAAATTGAAAATTCGATTTGACTGTTTCTTCTCTTTTTTACTTCTATAATAATTTGTATTGTTTCTTGATATATTAATAGTTATTTAGACTAGGGAAAACAGCAAAATAAACACTCGTTTCGGAACACTCGTTGATGCAGTACTTAAACTTTTCATCTTTTGAATGACGCTTTATAAAAAAAGTCCCGAAGAATTAAAAAAAAAAACGCTAAAAGTGCTAACTCGGGTTCTCAGGATAGTAGGACATTATTTTTTTTAAATTTGTGTAAAAATGTCAATATCTCCAATGAAAAAAGCTTTTTCATGTTAATGCGCCGAAGTTATTTAAAATGTTTATAAGCTAAAAATCCTGGTACTTTTGCAAATTTTCTTTTCTCTATTTACTATACACTTTTTTTGTCATTAAATAATTTAGTTTATTAGTATAAGTCTTCCTCTTCAGTTTGGTATTTTCATTATTTATGTAGACGCAATAGTTTACGCATAATAACGTTACAAATAAATGGCATCTGGGATAAAAAAAATTAAATTTTACAATAACCGTTAAGTGAAAGTTTTTATAGTATATTACGTATCAAGAGTGGTAAGTAGGACATTACGTACGAGTGGAAAATTACACGAGTACGTAATACCTCTTAGCACTCGAGTTACGTACTATGCTTTATCTACGACTCAATATTTTAATTTTAATAACAAATATTTGACATCTCTAAAAAAATATATGACCTACGTACAGTACTGTTATCTACTTACTTCTTTGACAGTAAATGTCATTTATACTTATTGTCACCATGCAGGGTAAGTAAGCTATAACGCACAACTATGCGTTATAGCTTACTTGCCCTGCATGGTGACAATGAGCATAAATGACATTTACTGTGAAAGGAGTAGATAAAATTTTTTACCATTTATGACTTCACATTTTAAAAAAGGTACAAATATTTTTTTAAACCGACATTTTAAGTTATTTTTGGAATTATGAAGCAACAAATTAACATAAATAACTTTATAAAAGCTCATTTTAAAGTATTTGATATACTTTTTCAGTATAATGGTACGACTACTTCATATAATTTACCCGTTTTCATATACAGAGCTTAATCTGAAAGTTGAACTTTAATTGTTTGTAAGTTTTATTATGACAATAAATTTTTTGCATATTTTTCTTATTACATATATGTTTTTATCATAAAATCGAACAGAAACCGTTTAATACGTATATTAACGATTGTCTTAGACAAATCGTTATTTCCCTGGTCTAATTCTGCTATTCGGAGCGAAAACGAATCCAGCAAATCAGATATCATTAAAATCATAGAGTAGAGTTCTTAAATTATAATTAGTATGACTAAGATTTTTTGTACTGATGAATATCATCTTTTAATACTTTTTAATACAAAAAATTAAAAATCATAAAAATTGGCCGTCGTCTTGAATTATAAATGGTGTAACTAACACGACTTTGTTTTACTTATATAGAATCAATATATAGATAAGTATATAGATTTGTGAGTGTGTTGCAGGAAATTATCCAGATGTTTTAAAATTGAATTTACATTATCAGTAAGTATACAGCTACGTGAAGATGATAGGTAGCAATATAAAATAAATAATTCAAATTAAAAAAAGTTTAACCCTCATACTTACTGGCAAAATAATACATAATTACATATTAAGAATCTTATCAAAAAAAATACATTTACCCATCTACTAGTAGTAATAATGAATAATAATCATAAAAAAAATCGGAAAAGGATGTTGATATTATGTAGGTATACATGTATATATTTACTTCTCGGTCTAACGAAAATATTTATAGAAACTGAGTCATTGACAGATATTCATAAAAATTAAACATTACTAATAGTTATTTCTAGTAAAAAACTTTAATATATCATGATTTAATTGTTACAGGAGTATTATGAATCAGATATGTCTTTCTATCGCAATTCAATTTCATACACCTACACACACATGGTTTCTTAAAAGATGTTATTTTGAAAATGTGAAATGAAACCATTTTTATATATAATTTCATTCATTCAGAAAAGAAAAAAACAATCAATAATACAATTTTGACACCCTACATACATCCTGAAAAGATTTAATTTTTGTTTTAAAGTTCAATTCAGGTGAAGGATAACTATAAATAAGGTGTGTATGCCCTCATTCTGATTTTTTCCATTCTGTTATAAAAACTATTTATAACTTGCAATGTGTTTTAAGATTATTACAATTTAATCTGTGCATACAAAATTATAAATAAATAAATTAAAAAAATACACTTACTATAAATAGATACCAGTGCTCGAATATAGAACTATTTATTTAAATCTCGTATTACGGAAAGTAACTAAAATCACTAACACAATTTTAAATACATTTTCTTCACTAAACACAATGGAACAGCAATATTAGCAAGCCATTAAAACCCAACTCAACACTGCACTTAAATGTGGGATGCCATTTTTGGAAAAACAATATAAAGATAATGTCAAACAGATACGACACTAAGCGCCACCTCTAGTTCAGAAGCAGAACAATGCAGTGTCATATTACATTTCTTTTAAATATGAAATATGTAGTTTAAAAAATATACTCTTTATTATTACTGTATTTTTTCATGTTATATATTTTTCCGTCGACCGTAAATTAATGATGAATTTTAACATACTCAAAATTGTTGATTAATGACCCCTGATAATGAATGATTTTCTATTAATCAATGATGTCCATCATAGGCAACACAACATGCATATCGTCGCCTTAATCAGAAAATCCCGTAAGTCCACATTTTATCAAAATCGACCTTTTAGCGCCATCTCTGACATAATTAAAAAACCTACAGTTGAAGAAAATATCGTATCTCCAAATTGTTTCTGTAATTTACTATTCCTGAAAAAGAATTTCCCATAAGTCCTCGCCGCTATCAAATATAAACGTAAACCCCGTATGTCCACAATCAAACCGCCATTTGGATGTAAACAATAGACTTGCTCTGTGTTTACCTCCCGATATTGTGCGATTCTGCAAGTTAGATTTGATGAAAGTGTATAAATATGAACGGTAAGTACATGCAAACATGTTCAACACATTTATTTACTAAAAACTAATGGTTTTACACCCTCAATTGCCATTTTGCATTTGTCTTGGACTTACAGGTTTTTCCAAAATACTAAATTTGCTCAGACATCATGATGCTGGGGAGATACGGGAATTTCTCGTTTTATGTATTTGTTTATAATTATAGAATTATCCATTATCAGCTGTATCCATGTCAATGGAATGCTATTGGAATAGAAAAAAAAGTTTTTTATTTCCATTAAAAATTAGTTTTTTGAATCAAAAACTCAAACACACAACTTAAAAATACGGGGATAAGACCATTAGTTTTTTTGGGTAAGAAAATACCTAAAACTTAAAAAATGTATTATTTCAAGGATGGAGTCTGGGACCTTACAACTAAATATTTTTTTCAGGATCGAGGTTCACGATGTTCGCTTCCATATCAAAAAGAACGCAAATAATTATGTCGAATTGTGAACAACAAACCAATGTGGAAAATAACAAGAGTGATATTATAATCATCGCCGATAATCAGAACAAACCGCAGCTGGAAAATATCTTTACTAGCAATTATGGCTTTTTAAATGAATCAACAAATAACAAACTACTGATACTAGATATTCCAGAAATTACTGATGGCTTTGAAGAAACTGAAGTACCTAATCTGACTAACTTAAACGCCGTCTCGCTTAGTGTTGAAAGAGAAGATTTTAGTGACACCCTTAAGGAACAAGATGACCATAGTCCATGGATAGAGAACAACATCCTTGGTCAGAAGATAGAGACTTATCCAACAGAAACCGTTACCAAAAATCCCGATTTTGATGTTGATATTATTGAAATGGAACATTATACTACGAAAAATAAATTGTCTGAAACTCCTGCAGTAGAACTTGTCATAGATGAGAGAAATGCAAATAATGCCGAAAAAGATCCCGACTGGGAACCTGAGATTGAAATGGAATCTGAAGAGGTGAATGAAAACACTGAAATAAAAAGAAAGAAAAGACAAATGATGCGTCCTGAAGATTGGGAGAATAACCGTGCAAAAATTGGAAGAGAAATGGGTCAAGATTATAATGGCAGAAAAAAAATTTACGGATAATGGAAATATAATGTTTAAAAAGAAAAAAGAAAAATGAAGGAACCATGTAATTGCAAAGCTTCTTTGAAGGGTAAATCATTGCACTGTAGGACATTTTCTGATGAAGAAAGGAATACTATATTCAGCAACTTTTGGTCTGATATGGGCTGGACAGAGAGAAAAGTGTACACCTCTTTTTTAATTGATTCTGTATCCACAAAAAGAAGTAGAAATAGAGTTTCGGAGGGTGTTTCTAGGAGAAGCGAGACTTTAATATATAACCTTAAATTAAATGATGAGCGGAAAAGGGTATGTAAGCAAATGTTCTTGAATACTCATGGCGTGAGAGAAAATATGATTCTCGATTGGTTGAAAAAGCAGAATGAAGTCAAAAATAGAGAAGAGCAAAGACACGACAATAATGCAGAACATTCATCAGAAACCCACGATCCTGTAGAACGTGGGCGCTATACAGACTTGAAGAAAAAGCTAAAAGTTTTTTTAATGAACTTCCTAAAGTTGAGTCTCATTACTGTCGTGCTTCATCGACAAAACTTTACCTGGAGCCCAATTGGCAATCTAAGTCTGCACTTTATAAGTTTTATAAAAATTGGTGTCAACAGAAAAAAGACTCTCATCTATCCATCGCGTCGTTTCACCATGTCTTTGATGAAATGAACTTATCACTTTTCCGGACAAAAAAAGGATGAGTGTGACGCATGTGTGGCACATAAAACTGGAAATTTAGCTGATGAACAATTCGCCTTACATCGAGAAAAAAGACTAGAAGCGAGAAGTGAGAAGTCTAAAGACAAAGAATCAGCCAATATGGTTTTTTGTATGGACCTACAATCAGTATTGTTATCACCAAAATCAAACGTTTCTTCACTTTACTTCAAGACGAAGCTCATTGTACACAATTTCACTTTCTTCAACTTGAAAACAAAAGATGGGTACTGCTATATTTGGCATGAATCAGCTGGGGGCGTAACGGCAAACGATTATGCTTCCATCATTTGCCAGTTTATAAAGGATCATGTTAAAAATGATCTACAGCCGGGGCAAAATCTGATCTTGTATAGCGACGGTTGTACCTCACAGAACAGAAATTCTATCTTGGCCAACAGTTTAATTAATCTCTCTATGATATTCAATATAACTATTGAACAGAAATTCCTTGAGAAAGGCCATACGCAAATGGAAGCAGATTCCATGCATTCTGTTATTGAGCGAAAAATTCGTCATACCAACATAAATGTACCAGCTGACTATGTTGGAATATGTATGCGAGCTCGTGAAAAACCAAGACCTTACCAGGTATATTATCTGGACCATGGCTTCTTTAAAAATTTCAAAAAACTACAATTTCTCACATCTTTGCGACCTGGAAAGAAAGTGGGTGATCCCTTGGTAACAGACATACGCGCTTTAAAATATAGCCCAGATGGCTGTTTATTCTACAAACTAAGACATCCGAAAGATTACTTAGAGTTCGAATATCGTGTACCTGGAAATAAACGGAATAATCTCGCCTGTGAACTTGAAAGTCTTCCATCATTATATGAGACTTCTATACCGATAAAAAAAGAGAAATACATGCATCTACAGTTTTTGAAAAAGAGTCTTCAAAGTGATTACCATAGTTTTTGTGACAATTTGCCGTATAAATAAATTTTTAACTTGCGTAATTCAGTTCATTTTATTCCCGTCTAGATGAATATTTGCCTTCAATGGATACACTCACATCTCTTATTTTCAGAATATATTTTTGAAATATTTCACTGTTAAAGCTTCAATAAAAAAAATTAAAAAGAATGTGGTCTTAATTCAAAATTCAGGATGGAAAATCCCGTATCTCCAAAAATCCTTTCAAAAAATATTGGAAAAACAGGTAAGTCCATTCAGATTATCTGAGGAATTAGTTTTAGCTTGGTGTGTCATAATTACTTTTAAAACAAATATTTTAAGTGTTTGTATATTTTGTTTTCACTCAAATAATTCTGCGCTATTTTATAAACTGTTTTTTGTGTCCCCTGAAATATTTACATTTTGTGACTTATGGGTTTTTCTGATTAAGGCGACGATATACCTATTTATTGTGGAATTTCAAGTAGCCCCTATTTTTACTGTCATTTGTAGTAGTAACTGTCATTGTCATTAATTATTTACCTTATTGTTTAAAATTGTGTGTGTTACGATAACTCGTATTTTAATTGAATAAATGGACTGTATTCTTTTAACGTTTTTATATTGACATTACTTTTCTTTAACATCAAAATTTTTTTCAACAACACACAAAACTTAATTGCTACGTTACAACTTATTTTTGTTTTTTAATAAGACTGTTAACTAAGTCTCAACATTCTGCTCCCCGCTGAAGGAATCTTCAGAAATTGGACACACTTTGGTTATAAATTTTTTATAGACTCCAGCTGCAGTTCGAACAGACACTACTCTAACCTTACCATCCTTGCCCACGAAAATTTCCAGAATTCTTCCCAACTTCCATTCCAATGGTGGACTATTGTCTTCTTTTAATAGAACCAATGAACCTACCTTTAAATTTTGACAAGAGCTTAACCATTTCGGTCTATTTTGTAATTTATTTAGAAAATCTTTTGACCAAATCTTCCAAAAAGATTGTTTTATTTTACAATTTTTTTTCCCAGTATGTTAGTCTATTTTCAGGAAAACTAAGAATATCTTTTTCTGAAAACATATTCATAGGTCCACCTATTAAGAAGTGATTTGGAGTCAAACAACTAAAATCAAATGAATCTGACGAAAGGTTTGAAATGGGCCTGGAATTTAAAATTGCCTCAATTTCACACAATAATGTTAAAAAATTGATCAATTGTAAGTATAGATTTTCCCATTGTACGTCTTAAATGATATATTTTGTTGATTTTATCCCCGCTTCCCATAATCCACCCCAATGAGGACTATTTCCCGGAATAAACTTCCAATTAATGTCTTTCTGTGATAAATATTTCTGTATCCCACCTGATTGTTCTTTTAAGAATTTTGTTACCTCCATAAGTTTATTATTCACCCCATGAAAGTTTGTCGCATTGTCACTAAAGACAATGACTGGACAACCCCGTCTCGCTATAAATCGTTTTAGAGTAGGTATTTAAAAATGTATCAGCGCTTAAATCTGAAACTAGTTCTAAATGAATTGCCCTAGTTACAAAACAGACAAATAATGCGATATAACTTTTAAAAACTTTTGATTTTCTTAATTTACATTCTTTAACGCTAAATGGCCCTGCAAAATCAACTCCCACTATTGAGAATGATCTGCTTACTATAACCCTATCTTTAGGAAGTGGTGCCATTAACTGTTTTGCACCAGCTGCTCTAAATCTAAACAAGTTTTTAATTCCTTTTTAACTTGCATTAAGCCATGAATTGGTCAGTAATTTAGCCTTATATTTGCTAAAGTACTTTGTGACCCAGCATGCAATTGTCTTAAATGTTCCTGCCAAATTATTAAATTTGTAACATGACAGTTTCCCGGTAAAATAATTGGATGTTTTTGAGAAAAACTTAAATTTGAGTAATTTAATCTTCCGCGTACTCGTTATATATTGTCTTCATCTTCATCTAATTTCCTTTTTCTGTTTTAATTTTTCAATATCCTCTATAAAGTAATAACTTTGTACCACTTTAATAATAGTTTGTTCAGCTTTATTTAATTCAGAACTAGATAAAGTACCAATTACTTTGTCTGCTCCCCTTTTCAAATGTTGTACAAATCGTAAACAAAACGCTATTACTCTTTTTAATTTGTAAAATTTCGAAAATCTTGAAAAAATCTCTATACCTTCTTTTATTTCTAATCTTACATGAATAACAACTTTTTTTTCTGGAATATCGTTTTCCTCTTTAACCAAGTAATCACTATCATATACATTTTCTCTATAAAGAATTTCTGGACCTTGCCACCATACGTTACATTCAACTAACGTATTTGGATCTAAACCTCTACCTATGAAATCCGCCACATTATTTTCAGAAGCTATGTATCTCCATCTAGCTGAACTTGCCAATTCCTGAAGTATACGTTGGTGGAACATGTTTTTGAACTCTTCTAACAATTTGTTCATTATGCTGTTTATATCTGTCATGTGTTCAGTGTTGGTTTTAGTTATATTAGCGTAGCTTATAGGTTGTTGCATTAAATGTTGAGTGTGAGTTACTGGTACTGCCATAGTGGTTCTTTTTGGTGTTTCGTTTGCATTGTGTTGGATGTTCAATCTGTTATTCGCATTGTTTGGTTTCAGAAGTTTATGGTAATACTCACAACCTTTAAAGTTAGCCGGATGGGCTCCAGTGCATAATGCACATCTAGCTGGAGTGTCCCTGGTTTTTTACAGGCTGTAGTGTTGTGTGGTCCACCACATTTAACGCAGACATATGGTCTGTTGCAGTACGTTCTAGAGTGTTCATACTGCTGGCATCTCATACATTGTGTTATTCCTTTGATTCTTTTGGGGGGTTCTATTTGTATGGCTCTGTTGTTGAGATTTGTCAATTTGTATATTTCCTTGTTATTGTCACCTGGCTCTAAATCGATAAAGAAGAGATTTATTGGTTCTTTGGTGATCCTGTTTCTTCCATTCATTATATTTCTAACTTTGTGTCCACTTCGAAGCAATTCTTCTTTGATGTCTTCAACGTCTGTTGTATGATGCAAGTTTTTTAGGACTAGTCTATAAGCGCGCTCCTCTTTTGGTTGATATGTGTGGTGAACAACGTTATTATCACGCATGAATTTTACTAGCTTTCTGTAAGTATCTGGTGTGTCACTGTTGATTTTAATTGTGTTGTCTGCCAAAAATTTAGTGATATACTGTTTATCTTCTACCAAAGTTTTGAGCCTATCAATCATCTCTGCATAGTTTATTACTCCGTAAACAAATATTGGAGGGGGTTTAGGAGCTTTGCTTACGTTTACATAATTATTTTGTTCACCGGTGTCTTCCATTGGTTCGTTTAGAACGCTGAATTTGTTGCTAGTGCTTGGCGCTTGTGGCTTATTACTTACGTTGATTTTTCTTCTTTTAAAACTTTTTGTTTTCACCTCTTGCCAAGGGTTTTTTGCACTAATAACTGCTTCATCCTTATCGAATCCTTGGAATTCTTCTTCGTCACTGGTAGAGGACAATCTGTATAGATATTGATTGTTGTTTGGTGTGCTTTGATCTGGTGCTGCATGATGTGTAACTGCATAGTTAGGTTGTGACAAGTATAATCCACCATTACTTGGCATTGACTGAGGGATGATTTGATTTGGAGTAAGTTGTTGTGACATTTGCATATTGTATATTGGTACACTTTGTATGGCATTGTTGAATGGAGCACCCTGTATGTTATCGTTAATGGGTTGAGTGATTTTATTGTGTGGGACACCCGGTATGTTATTTGTGTTAAACATTGGATGACCAATGTGTGTCCCTGGCCCATTGAAAGCTGGCGTTGAGTTCATTTTTACTTAAAAAATGATATCCAGTTTTTGTACTTTGTCATTAACTGATAAAGTTTGTTTTATATTATTCTTTCGCTTTTATCTAGTTTTTTTGCCGTAGCACAATTGATAACACAGCGATCAAAAACACGTCTGTACGCTACGAAACTCAAATGACTACTGATAATAAGGATAAGAATTTAAGTTTTAAGTGTGTATTAAATAGCAATCAGGCCGTTCCACGTAAAGGGTGGTTGTATTGCGAATAACTACGCGACTGATTAGAAATTTCGAACTGTCATGTCATAGTAAAAAATTTTTGTATCGGAATTAGTGAATGTTATAGTTGATAAAAAAACCGGTTAAAGAAGTTTATTTGTGGTAAACATTAAATAAAGTTGTTTTGTAGGTCTAATTAACGGCAATTACGGTAAGAATTGTGTTATTCAGAAAAAATTGATCAAAAACTTAGCGTCTATACACACGAACCACCAGTGTCCGACACCGGTGGCGACCACCGGTCGGGCGAGTCTTTACACATGAAGCCACTTGTGTCCGACACCGGTGGTTGCCACCGGGGACGCTTCAGCCGGGTATACAAGGTTCTCCTTTAATAGCAGTTACAAAATCCTCAGTATTGCATTCAAAATGTTTCTCCATAATAAACGATCAAACAATTTGAAGATATAGACACAAAAAGTGGTTGGTGTGTACACCTCTATTAAAAACAACGTACTGCTAAAAATAAAATATAGGAAAGTGGCCCGGCCGGTGGCGAGGGTAGGACACTAGCGTAGCGGCAGTTGAGCAGCTAAAAGTGGTGTGGTGCGCAAAGTGGCTCGTCTGTAATCGTACATTTAAAATAATGCATTGCTATCGGTGGTCGCCACCCGTGTCGGACACTGGTGGTTCGTGTGTATAGCTGAGTAGAGAAGGACCCACTGTAGCACACTTTGACCTTTGAACCCTTGCCAACCACCCGGGCTACCCCCTCCACTACACCCTTGCAGCAGGGTGCCAACTTCAGGTCGGTCGGTAAGTTAGGGATCGTAAGACGCAAACCTTTGTGACGTTAGTGTCGCCAACTTCAGGCCGAATAACAACTTGTAGGGAATAAAAATGGCGGAGATAATTGACATAATAATTTTTTTAAAAAAATTGCCTTAAGACACTATAAACCTTGTACCCTTCACAATAATATTAAAAAGCTTATTGCAAAAAATCGTTCAGTAAGCGTTAAGAATTAAATTGTAACCAATTCAGAAGGTATATTTTCAAAGTTTGTTCGTTATATCACTAGGCAATAGGGTCGAAAAACATAAACCGCACTCTGAGATAAAAAATTATGTCTACATTTTTTAATATTGTATAATATTACACAATGTTACAAAAAAATTAGAGCCCTTTCAAATGTAAAATTAGAAAAAATAATAAATATATAAATTAAATATGTTAATTGAGTAAATTCCATAATATTACATAATACTAGGATTAATTGTAATTCTTTCAAAACATAGGTATGTAAATTAAAATGTTAATTGAGTATATTTGATGCAGTAATGCAATTCTATATACCTAAATATGCATATATATGATTTGATTAGAGTTACTTTGTATTACTTTTAATTGAATATAAAATATTTTGTTTTACAAATCTAATAATTATGTAAATTAAAGATTATACTTGTTAGGTACACTTAATTTATGCAAGGACTGATTTTCATTGATTTTATTATAAGTTTGTTACTTTGTATTATTTTAATTGTACCTAAGTATTTTTTTTTGCTTTCAATTACAATAAATAATTTCCAGATAACATTTTTATTACTAATATTCTACGTAATTCTTGTGTATAAATACACCTAGAAAATATCCTGTTCAGTAGTCAACTTCAAGAAAATGAACACTAACCAAGATTCTACAAACAGTGAGGCTGCTGCTTCTATAAAGATGTAAGTAGATTAATTATATAAAAAAAAGATTATCAAACACACATTGATAATTTAAAAAATAATTATAGGGTGTATTAAAAGGGACTTTTGTGTAAAGATAAAACTTTAGGTAATTTTTCAAAGCTTGAAAGTAATTTAGCTATTTTAAATAATCTTAAACGTTTTCGAAATAGACAATAATTAATATGGGAAGATTTAGATTCTTTTTTTGGTTTATATTATAAACATGTGAAATTTTAGTATTTTAGCTGTATATAGTAGTTTAAGTAGGGAATTTAGTCGGTACATTTCCACACCACCTTTAGAGGTAGTACCGTGGCGCGTTAGCTTTTTTAGTGGAAAGCTTCGCCAATAGCCTTATAAAACCACTTTAAGGCTCCAATTATCATCGGCTACCTCAAAACATTAGACGTCAATCTTATAAGATATCTTTTGGTGACCCGTCAGGTATCTTTTGGTGAACTTTATCGGTATCTTTTATTGACCATATAGGGTATCTTTTATTGATCTTATAAAATATTTTTTTGTGAACTTTTTAGTATGTTTGGTTGATCTTATAAGACATCTTTTGGTGACCCATCAGGTATCTTTTAGTGACCTTTATCGGTATCTTTTGTTGACCATATAGGGTATCTTTTATTGATCGTATAAGATATTTTTTAAGCACATTTTTCTTTTTTTTTGGTTTTGAAACAACATCTTTTTGTGACCATTGCGTTGGTATCTTTTTGTGGTTGTTCAAAACATCTTTTTTTTATTCTCAATATTTAAATATGGAGTGTGGTTTAGTAGGCATTTTTAGTTTATCAGGATGAGCTTTTAGTTAATTTTTTTGATCAAGACTCTTATGTCTCCATAAGCTACCTCAAAAATCTTTTTTTTTTGCTGTTTTTGTGATTAGTGAGGCATTTTTAAGATTTGAATATCAAATTTCGTATCTTCAAGCTGTAAATAAGCATTGGAACTGGCCACGTTTTCAATTTGTTCTAACAACTTTTCCATAGAGGTATCTGCAGTAGTGGGTGTCGAAATAGGGTGGTTAAAATTGTCATTTAATGCCACAATGCGTATTCTGTCACCCTTTTTGTAACCAATTTGCTTTTTTATATCGTTAAGAGCTGACTCTAATTTATTTTTTAAAGACTCCTGATTAAGACCCCCTCCTACATAGTTTTCGCAACATATTTGGAAAGTGCACTGGTGAGCATTAAATTTTTTAATTTTCCGCTGATCTATAACATTTACAGACCACATCTTGACACGTCTGTACTTCACGAGTGTTTAACTGTGAATGAAGAGATTTTAGTTTGTGAACTAGGTATGTCTAAGACGCCTTGAAGCCTAGAGGTTGGGTATCCATAAACTCATCATTACACACAATCTTCCTTTTTTTGTAATCCATTTTAAATGTTTTAGTAGTTCTTTTTTAGTAATGATATCTTTGGTATGAGTATCTCGGCCGATTTGATCATACTGTAAAATAACTTTTCTTGTAGGGTCTTCAATAATATCCTTTATAATGTGGGCATTTAGTGCCTGACTGTTCTCGTAATTTAATGTGAAACCCTTGATTTTAGTAACCTCTTTACCCTTGGCTGTTTTGTAATAATAACTTTTTGGACCAGTTGCCAGCCATTCTACAATATAATCATCAGGTAACTCGTCACTCCATTCGCCCAGCAAATCACCTGTTTCGACAGTATTTAGGCCATCGTCTATATAGACAATTGAGTCAGTATCGAAATACGCTACAGCCTCTCCTAATCTGTCAATCATCTCGTACAGTCTTAGACGAGCGTTACTGGTCGTAAACAATGCCACAAAAATATTTGTAGATGTAGGGTCTTCAACAAAAACATCTATATAGTCGTAACTCACTTGGGCTATATAATCATTAATAAATATGACATTTGTAATATTGATTTTATCATTCATCAAAATTTCGTACCATCTTTTGAGGTCCGTAACATACTCTGTCTGTTTCATGTTCATCCTTTGCCCAAACTTACCCCATAGGCTGTTCAGACATATTTTAGCGACTGCTCTTTTGCCGGGATTTGGGGCGATTTTTTCTAAATCTAACTCTATGCCCATTTGCTCTTTTACAACTCGAGCGTATTCTTCACGTATGTGGACTAGTTTCTAATTTTATCTTCATAAAATCTTCGACATAGCCCTTAAACAAATCTGTAGAGGTTTGCTCAAAGTGCCAAACCTCATAAATACTTTGTATCTTATATCCTTTTTTCAGGGCCTTATTAATTTCCAGAGTTGTCCCCGTACCAGTCAACATTCTTTCAGATTCAGTATGTTTGCACTCTTTAGGTCTACCCATTACACACTGGTTACATAGAGGAAACATTAATTTGTCAGTTTTGACAGGTAGGGGTGATACAAATTTGTAGGAGGCACTATTTGGCAATGTATCAGACCAAACCATGTGGGGTCGTATGATTCAGGTGCACGTATTTTAACAGGGTGGCCAACCGGGTAGCGGTCATAATATTGCACAGTTGGATATAAACTAACGATATCAATGTAACGGAGTTTTTTTCCTGTTACTTTTAATTTTATGGCATTTGTTCGACCACCAAAGAATGCATCACGTGGTTTTAGAGGCTCCACGATCTGAGGTTCTGGCCTTTGTTTACATTCTTTTGATTTAACCCATTCACATTCCCATATTTCTACCAGCTGATAGCCGGCTTCTTTTATCTGAGCACTTCTTCGCAATGTTTTTTCATGCAAGTCACCCATTGTCTCATTGTTAACATGGTTAACTGTGTCCGCCTTAAAGCACTCTGGGTGACCGTGCCAGAAACAACCGTGGTACTGATACACAGTATTCGACTCTTTATCGAAACCGTCTACTTTAGCTCCACAGATTGTGACTTCACCTCCGTTCAAAGCGTGTTGAACGCCAGAAAATTGACTAAGCCACTTAATTGATCCTTTACTGTACGTATCTCTTAGTTCTTCTTTCACAACGGCAACGGTTTTTGGCTGTAAATATTTTGATCTGTAAATAGCCATACATACACTAGCAATAGTCAGATATTGGAATGGATCAATATTAGCTATTTCCAAAAATTCTTTGCGAAATTCCAAACAGCCCCTTCTCAGAATATCAACATCTGAATCACAGTAATCATGTAGATCCCTTTGTAAATCAAACTCGTTGTTTTTATGTGCTTCATACCATTTTAAAAATTCCTCTCTTTGCTTTGGTTTCATTGTGTTGGGCCCATAGTACTTTGCATCTGGCAAACAGCCTTTATAATCTTGGTTTTCAGGAGTATTGAAAAAGTGTGGAAAGTACCCTTTTTTAGCCTCTTTTAGGCCAAACGTTTTGGGGAAATTTGCCCGAGGACCACTCACGAAATTAGAGCTGTCGATTATTTTCAATTTAATAGAAGGTATTTCCAGCAACATCAGTTTTGATCCATTGTATATTGTGTAGGGCTTTATCGTATTTGCCACACAGTGCTTCAAAATAAAATAGCTGTCATAACCTTTACTATTGTGAGCCACCGCTGTATAACCGCGATGTTTTTCAGATATTAGCCAACTGCAAAACTCTTCGTTATCTTTAAACGTAAATTTATTTCCATTAAAATCGTGGGCAATTATCAAATTTGGAATGTGTATACCGTTGTCTTGCATGGCCTCATAATCGAAGAATATGTAGTTTTCTGTGTAGGTACAACGTTGTATCGTTTCATTAGATAGCTTGTTACAAATGCACGGTTCTTTGCATATTATTGACTGTTTATGCAAACTTTTACATACCATATTTATAACATTAGAGCGTTGATTACAGTGACAAGTTACTTTACAAAAACCACCCTTGGCTGCTTTTTTCATCATATAACAATGGTGTGTGGATATTTGAACAAAATCATTACAGTTTCTACACATTGTGTAACCACACTGGTGTTTCTGATTCCTGTTACAAATTTTGTTACAGACCTTGCATTTAAATACGTTTTTGCAAGATTCTGTGTGATGAAGTAGGCAGTCGTCGTTAAAGCAAAATCTATTACAGCCCTCACAGAGAATTTTGTTTTTCATCAATAAGGAGTGTTCAGGTTGTTTGCAGATAGTGCAAAGTGGTGCTTTCTTGCATTTATGCACCCTTTGATAAGGTGTATTTCTCACAGTAAAATTTTGTACCGTACAAACCCTTTAAGCTATTAATCACGTCGAAGTGGTTACCATTTTTATATAAATATAATTTAACAGGCCTATCAACACCCTCGTATATTACACTATTGAAACTCTCAGCGCATATAATTATAATTTGTATATCCAACATCTTCTCAGCCTGCTTAAAATCATCCAACGTGAAGCCGTCGACATAGCATCCTCCCATCATACTGCAAAGCTTTTCGGCTAAAACAGTCTGCAATTGTCGGCTCATACGTATAGTCTTAATATCATTATTCGTTAGTTTACGGCCCAAAATCTCTGTTGTGACATATGTAAGAGCAGTTACAATTGCTCTTGCACCACAAAGCGTATCACTGTTTTTAATCAGGGTAATGCTTTTTTTGGTGCGACGGTCCTCTGACAAATTTATCATTTTATGTCTACCGCTACCCCTAGACATCTTAAAAATTTGGATATCAAAAATAGTGTCACTTACCATGACTTTTTCGTTAGATGTTATTATATTTTTAATTTGGTCCAACAACTTTTCTATAGAGGTATCTGCAGTGGTGGGTGTCGAAATAGGGTGGTTAAAATTACGATTTCGTGCAATTATGCGAATTTTATCACCCTTTTCGTACCCAACCTTCTTCTTCGTCAATGCAGTTTCCAACAGATTTTTTAAATTCTCTTGGTCGTTGTTAAGAGAACCCCCTGTATACTGATCACAAACGAGCTGAAAACTATGTAGGTACGCACAAAAAGTAGTTATGAACCTACGAGCTAAAACCTTTAATGACCATTGGTTCATTTTAAATAATTAAAGAAAAACTAAGAATTTAAAAAAATGCAATCTTACCGTAAAAGTTGATAAGAATGTCACCAGTTAAAAAAGTAAAAACTCGAAAAAATTCAAAATTTTTAAAATTCAAAAAAATGCAATCTTACAGACCAATCTGACAGCAGGTTTTAACGGAAAATAACGAAAATACAGGAAACTATGTAAAAATCAAACAGTTTTTACTATTAAAATTAAATAAACTCAAAATTTCGAAAAAAAATCAAAATTTTTAAAAACTCAAAAAACGCGCACAAATTTCCTGCGACTGATAGCAGCAGCGGCAGCAACAGAAATGAACCAGACGCAGCAGCTGCTCTATTTTATAGGTTTTCAAAACGGTCACGTGGTACTCTCTGATAAGGAAAAAGGGTGTAAGAAAATGCTGTTTGAGAAAAATCGATGATGTTTATTTTCAATTTTTCGTAAAATCAGCTGACTTATGTGTATAAAACACTACAATTAGTCATTTTACGAAATCCCTGTTGTAAATTATCTATATTTTCGAGTTGAGGTTTCCATGCTGTGATAAAAATTTACAAGCTAGTTTATTTATAATAATAATAGTATTTAATTTCAAAATTAATTATTAGAACAACACAAAATCAATTTTTCGAAAAGCGATTATAATTTTTCAGAAAATGATAAAATTTAGGGCGTTGTTCCTTTTCAGAGACATTTCGGTAAAATCTTGCGCGAAATTATCAAGAATAGGAAATTACGTCATCGCTGTTTTTAGATAAAGATAATGAGTAAATCTTTGGGGTTATGTAGATAATAAAAGAGGGAAATTCATTTTTATTTACTAAAAATAAAACAACATATTTATTATTAATAATTGGTTTATTGAGATAAACTTAGATTTTATAGTAAAGTATTTAATTAGTAAATAATCTCTAGATACCGCAATTCGTCTGTAATTAATTCTGCTTCTTTTCCATTTAAGGCATTGTTTTTTGATAAAATTTTAAGTCCTTCTACAAGAAAGTTTGGGTCGTCATGTTCGTTATAGAGGGTCCATATTTCATCCAGTAGCTGTTTGTCTACCACACGCTTTGTGTCACTTGTGGAGAAATCAGTACGATTTTTCTTTGACTGTATGTCTTGAGCCTTATGTCTTCTTTTACACTGAGATTGCTTGTCTGTTATATCTTGGGCACGTGTTTGACTATTCTCGGATATATGACTTCTTTCCTGTACGTCTTGGGCATGTGTTTTGTCAATTCCATGTAGGGTCTGTGACATTTTTCTACCTAGGTACATTGGTTTAATAATTTTTTCGTATTTTGACGAATGAGATTGATGACGTAGTCGACCTCGTCCATCCTTGTGGACGCCTGATATGTCTAAAAGAGCTTTGTAGATTTTTTGATCGGCAAGCGTATATTGTGTTGGTTGCTTTGAAAACAGCAGGTCGTAGACACCCTGCGTAGGTTTAAACTTGTGTGAGTCCATCTGAATGATATCTTTATCAAACTCAATTGTTTTATTTCCAAACGACCATTCTCCCGTAGGCCAGTTGAACTTTGGTCCGTATATTTGGTCTGTATTTCTTAAATCTTAAATATATTTTTCAAGATTAATGATGTTATTGTCATACGATGTTTGAGTATGTTCCTCCTCTGTTGATTGATTGGACAGTGAGTCATTTTCGTTGAGTTCTGTTTTAGGAACTTTTTCGTTCACATATTTGGCTATTTCTTTAAGAGGTGTAGTTATTGGCTTAAACGTTGATTCTAGTAGGTCTGTTTCATCAGCTTGCATTCTTTTGAGAGCTTTGTACTTTTCTCTCACAATCGCTGCGAGTTTGTTTACTTGAACCGTTCTGCTTGAAGGCATGTTAACGAATAAATTCGAGAGACTTTGACTTCTTGATTTATACTCTTGTTGTGTACGTTTCTGACTCTCTGTGCTATACACTGCTACGCTCTGCTACTCTCTGCTACCCTCTGTTACCCTCTGCTACTCTCTGCTACCCTCTGCTACCCTCTGCTACGCTCTGCTATGATGCTCTGCTATGATGCTCTGCTACGCGCTGCTACCCTCTGCTACGCTCTGCTATGGTGCTCTGCTACGCTCTGCTATGCTCTGCTATACTCTGCTACGCTCTGCTCTGATGCTCTGCTACCCTCTGCTACGCTCTGCTATGGTGCTCTGCTACGCTCTGCTACCCTCTGCTACGCTCTGCTATACTCTGCTACGCTCTGCTCTGATGCTCTGCTACCCTCTGCTACGCTCTGCTATGGTGCTCTGCTACGCTCTGCTACGCTCTGCTACCCTCTGCTACGCTCTGCTATGGTGCTCTGCTACGCTCTGCTACCCTCTGCTACGCTCTACTATGGTGCTCTGCTACCCTCTGCTATGGTGCTCTGCTACGCTCTGTTACGCTCTGCTACCCTCTGCTATACTCTGCTACGCTCTGCTCTGATGCTCTGCTACCCTCTGCTACGCTCTGTTCTGATACTCTATTATTTTTTAAAATTTCCTAGCACAGATTTTTTTATAAGTTTTAGGATAGGTAGTAACTTAAATAAAATCTTATACATTTTATCATATTAAGAAAAAGGGAAACCGCAAAACTTTTTACTATCAATCTTTTTTCAGTTCTGTATGTAACGATGGCTGAGTGTGAGTTTATTTTACGTGTTAATATTCTGTCGGAAAATTTTCAGAATATTAATTTAAACTTATTAGAATTTAGCCAAGAGTTAGAAGCAGTCTATGTAGATTTCGTTATCAACAATCTCTTCTTCAGTACCGAAGTATGTTTAGGTAGTAACTATGGTGTTGGGGATTTATTTCAATTACATTTCTTAATTGATGGAGAAGTGTTTTACGTGGTAAATTTTCACATCAACGAAGATCAAGTTGAGGATGTAAATTTTGAGGATGAAGGATACTTCGAGCATAGCACGACTGCTACGGTTGTTTTTACACCTTCAATCACTAATGCTTTGTGTTCTATTTAAGGTAAGAATTTTAAAACAATTTTTATAAAAGGGTAGGAAAAAGCCTCTTAGTTGTTCAAAAGTTGAACATAACGCTAGACAGGACAAGAACCTGGGCTTTGTTGTCTATCGGGGTGTTAGAATTAAAATTAATATTTTTTCTAATTTATTTTATGTAATAACTTTTATAAAAATATTTTTTTAGTAAAACCGTCTCCAGCGTTGCTGCATGGGGTTTTGTGATAGACCGCACCCATATCTATTTCCAGTTAACATATCCTCCTTACAAAGTTGTGGTCTGGGAAAATTATGGAGCATTTTTCAACAATTGATAAGGAGTATAAAAACTACAGTTTTGTAACTAAGACGATTAGTTTTTGTTTAATTAAGAATCTGCAGCAACAGAACGGTATGTATATTTTCATATAAAATATTACTAGCTGATAAAATGGGCGTTACACCAACTGTTTTTCTCTGTTTTTAATACATTTGGTTGAGTTGTTACCCCATCGGGTTAGAAAATATGGCTGGTTTCTTTAACTTCATAAGACTAAACATCAAAATTTTAGTTTTAGACCCTTCTATAGTGTCTTTATGTTTACAATTAGTTACGCCTCCTGTTCGTCACTCAAATACAGAGAAATAATCATCGTCTGTTTTACTCTTCTAATATTTTTTAAAACCATGCTTCTTTTATATGTTAATATTTTGTCTGAGAATTTCAGAATTTACACTTATTAATTAGAGGTAAGCGCTTTATATGCTTCAGACACCTCTTTTACAGTAGCACTACCCATAATGTTATTCATAATAAAAAAATAAAAAACTTACAAAAAATTATTCTTTCTACGGCGACCACTACTAGGTGTTTTAAAAATTTGTATATCAAAAATAGTGTCACCTACCTTGACATTTTCATTAGATGTCGTGATATTTTTAATTTGGTCCAAAAACTTTTCCATAGAGGCATCTGCAGTGGTGGGTGTCAAAATAGGGTGGTTAAAATTATGATTTCGTGCAATTATGCGAATTTTATCACTACCCTCGTAAGCAGTAAGTTTTTATCCCTAAGAACACCCTCTAAAGTGTTTCTCAAAAATGTCCTTATTTAATGTTCCAGTTTATTTGGAAAGAATGTATGTAGGGCTTATAATTAGCAATATAACGCTTACCCAGTCACATTTAATTGAAACATAATCTTTGATATAAAAAGATATAATCAGCTCCTGTGTAAATCGTATATTCACATCCTTTTTACCTTTTTGTACGAGATGTCGTGTCTGTCGGTGTTTGGACTGGCAGGGGTTGTTGGTGGGAACTACCTTTTTATCCTTATCCTTTAGTGATATGCTTTTTTTGGGGCTCGTCAGTGCAAGGTATATTTTAATAATAATAATAATAATAATAATAATAATAATAATAATAATAATAATAATAATATGAAACTTACGTTTATTGTATAAACTTTCTCTAAGTACATCAGAATCAACGGATATTTCATATAATTCTTTTTGATGTCACACTCAAGATTCATCTCATGACGAGAACCAATGCATTCAGTTTGGTATGGTTGTTGTTTGACCGTATTAGATTAAGCAGACTGTTAAAGCTTTTGGAAACACACAGCACCTGCATTAAAAAACACATATTCACTTGAGTTTATTGGTTATATAAACCAGAAAACCTCTTAAAAAGAGAAGACGATCGAGAATTGTCTACTTACCACATAAGATTTTGGAAACACTCCACACCTGCATTAAAAAATTCACAACAGAATGCCGCTGTAAGAGAAGTGATGACATTATAATGACCCTCGTGATAAAGCAGATTTAAAGAAGGGCCATTACCGTTACCGCTAAAACCACATCTCGCCCTTTGCAACCATATTGATAAACAGTAATTGAAATTAGATTTAATTTTTCAAATTTGGAAATATTGTTTAGTGACATCGGCATGTCCAAACCTTCGGTTTTCAATACGGTTCTGATTTTCGACTTGGATTGAAAAATTACCTAAAGTTTTATCTTTACACAAAAGTCCCTTTTAATACACCCTATAATTCTTTTTTAAATTATCAATGTGTGTTTGATAATCTTTTTTTTTTAATATAATTAATCTACTTACATCTTTATAGATGCAGCAGCCTCACTGTTTGTAGAATCTTGGTTAGTGTTCATTTTCTTGAAGTTGACTACTGAACAGGATATTTTCTAGGTGTATTTATACACAAGAATTTTTACATCCATTCCTATAATAGGATGTTTACCAATAATTAATTTGTGTGTTAACAAACTTTGGTAGAAGTTATTAAACTGCCACTTTTTGTTTCTACACTCTCTATTAGCAACAAATATGCTTGAGGTAGGTTCTAGCTGCTTTTCTGGGCATTCTACGTATTCGTATTTAATAGAAGAACTTTCGGTTTTATCATGTTTATGAAAGTTTTCATTCGTATAAATGTCTGAATTATTAGATAAAGTACCTAATAACATACGACATACGTCTTGCATTGTTACCTACATCTTCTCCAACAGAAGACTCACCATTAACAATTTTTGATTCTGTTTGCATTTGTAATGTAGGTGTATTCCATGATATAGAAGTGGTTTCTATATCGTCTATTAATTCTAAATCTAGTACCTACATTTAAATCAATTTCTGATTCATCTATTTCGTAATTCTCAGAAAATGGGTCATTTGAATCACCATGCTAACATCGAGATACATGAAATATTTTTCAGGCTTTTATGTATCGTAATTATGCATATATTTCATTAGTCATCATGTTTCTAAATGTACGCCTCCGCATTTCTACTACTTCGTACCTTAGATTTCTTGATGAATTCTCCACACAATGCCTCACTAACTTTATTGAATAGAAGCCTGATAAATTGCTGTTAAAGTAAATCGTTAACACTATGTAATAGTTCTTTCATTATTTCGATATCTGTACTTTCAACTTCCTCTTTAATAGTTGGGAGATCATTATTTTTTCGAAAATTGCATTCCCACATCTCTACGACGTTATACCTCAAAGCATTAGCCATAATGTTATTCATAATAAAAAAAATAAAAAATGTGGATGTGTATCGTATTGTAAATACAAATACTTTGGCTATATATAAAGATATTTATTGTCTTAGCCCCTCATACATCTGGATAGAGGAGAAGAAGAGAAGAAAATTGCATTAATTACTGTTTCTTGATTTTTATTAATAATTACATTATATATTTAACTAACTGCTTTAAGGCTTTGTACCGAATTATATAGTACAATTTTAGTTAGTTAATGCACCAGTTTCAATTTATTGTCTCACATACATATGCTATTTTCACCTGAAAATATACATACTGAGTTTTGCTCATAAAACCACTTTCAGTTCTAGGTATGCTGCTGTGACAACCTGTTAACCAAGGGAACCATAGGAAAACCCATGGGAAGCTCCAAAGAAATCGACAGAACACTTTTCAAACTATTTTTTTAATTTATTAATTAGTAAAATGTATAATTATTTATGATAAATAAAAGTTAGAAAATTTGTTTTTTAAACATTTTTTGGTAAATTTTGGATTTTTTAAAAACTTGATTTGTTTCCTACATTATTTCTTAATTAACTTCTAAAAAGATACATTCCTTTAGGCATAATTTCTCAATAAGTTCTTATCTAGACTACGTCATCTTTTTTATTTAGTTTTTAATTTTAATTCTTAACGTTTACTGAACAATTTACTGCAATAAGCTTTTTGTTATTATTTGTGAAGGGTACAAGGAGTATAGTGTCTTAAGGTAATTTTTTAAAATATTATTATGTCATTCAACCTGAAGTTGGCAACACTGTTAACAAGATGGCCGGTCTATGCGAGACCAGGTTGATACATTATAAATTTTTTATCTCAGAGTGCGGTTTAAATGTTTTTCGACTCTATTGACTGTTGATATAGCGAACAAACTTTGAAAACATACCTTCTGATAATGATTTGGTTATAATTTAATTTTACAATCCAAGGAATTTTTTTTTTAAATATTATTAAACGTTTTATTATTTTGAAAATGATCTGAAGTTGATACGATGACGTCACAAAGGTTTGCGTCTTACGATCCCTAACTTACCGACCGACCTGAAGTTGGCACCCTGCTGCAAGGGTGTAGTGGAGGGGGTAGCCCGGGTGGTTGGCAAGGGTTCAAAGGTCAAAGTGTGCTACAGTGGGTCCTTCTCTACTTAGCTGGGGTGTGATCTGGTGAGAGTGAGCTTAGCATTGGGGTTCCCCAGGGTTCAGTCCTCGGCCCAATTTTATTCCTTATCTATATTAACGATCTACCCCATGCTGATAACATTGCAAAATATACACTCTTTGCGGATGACACAACAATTTCCTGTTCATCTGGGAGCCTGGATGAATCGCTGAGGGGTTCCGTGGTGGCACAGGATAGGGCTGAGCTATGGTTTCGCACTAATAAATTATTGCACAATATCAGCAAAACTGAAAGAATGATTTTCTCAATGAGAAGCTTGGCCGAGTTCGATAATCCGGCAAGTGTAAAGTTTTTAGGTGTGCTTCTTGACCCGAAACTGCAGTGGGGGCATCATGTAGATTTGCTGGCCAGTAAGCTGAACAGAGGGCTGTATGTACTCAGGAACCTTGCTCGGTGTGTTTCAGCTGATGTGTTACGAACTGCATTTTTTGCTATCTTCAACTCCCACATATCATATGCCATTTTAGCTTGGGGGCACTCGGCTGGAAGGGACAGAGTTTTTGGACTGCAGCGGAAGGCGGTGAGAGTATTGTCCGGTTTGGGGTATAGAGATGACTGTAGGCGGGAGTATGTTAATGCACGACTGTTGACTGTCCCTTGTCTATATATATTTTATTGTCTGTTGTATGTTAGGGAGAATATGGATCTTTATAGGGCTCACGGAGATATACATCATTATAACACTCGTGCGAGAAATGATTTGGTTCCCCCCTATTGGCGTCTGCGAAGGTGTCAGGATGGTCCGGGATATTGGGCTGTAAATTTTTTTAATGTCCTACCCGAAACAATTAGAAATATGCACTTTGTAAAGTTTAAACAAAAAATTAGAAAATTTCTTTTAAGCGAGGCCTTTTATTCTTTTGACGAATATTTTAATTATAATTTTAACTTGTTGTAAAGTCCTTATATTATTATTGTATGACAATTTTTTTTTTTAATTTAGACTTTATGTCTGTAATTATTGGTCCTTCTCTTTAATATTTGTGTTAAGTTAATACATGTATATTTTTTTTTATTATTATTATAATTGCCATTTGAGGCCCTATAATGTATTTGTTTTATTGACGTGTGTAACTACTGGAATAACAAGAATAAAGTATTGAGTATTGAGTATTTTAGCTTATTTTTCTGAATTAACAAATAAATTTAAGGTATGGTAACTGTAAATATTGTAAATAATAGTTAATTTGTCACGGGTTAAAATCCGCTCTAGTTATAATTAATTTCGTACCTTATAAATTCTCCATTACTAAGGGTTAAATCGAGTCAGGAACGAGTTGATTTTAGTTCTATTATAGGTAATCGCCAACTATTGTTTATTATTCTGGCCATAAATCATTGCTAATATTGCTAATATTGTTTTGAAAGTATATTTATTAAATTCAGATGTTGTTGTATTGTTTAGCCAGTTGTTTCGTTATATTGTCATCTAACATATAAAGATTGGATATGAACGAGAAGTTGAGTAATACTGAGATTTTTGGTGTTATCTTGATAAGTAATAAGATTTGTTGTTATCGAACGACTACCGTTTGTTTGTAAATTGTTGGCTGTCGACTCTTCGGTTATTGTCCTTACAGTGGTAGAGGCCATTTTAGAGTCTGTCAAATTTTATCGAAAGTGAGCGGTTTCTCTTTCTTTCCATTATCTGCTTTTGACCAAAGTGGTTGCTCGAAGACCAGAGAAGATTTTTCGGTTTAAGTTTCAATCTCGGTACATCCGGGTCAATTAATTTTGGATTTATGAAACTAAACCTTATTTTTCCATTTGAATCGTGTTGGAGTTAGTTTCTGTTGTTATTTTTGGACAGATTCATTGGAAAAAACCTCGTGGAGGGATTTTTGTTAGATCTTCTGTTGGTAAGTAACACGTCTTTTATTCATGTGGTTTGTTCAATCCTTATGGTTTTCTCTTTCCTTTTATTTGCGACGAAATGTGGATAGATCACGGAACAGTCAGGGAATTATTTGGTGAACTCAATACCATTCAGGCAGCGAATTGCGGTTAGAATCCCCTGTTGGTGCAATTAGCAACGAGTATATTATTTCACCCGTTTACCAGCCAGGTGTGTCACGATTTTAAAGGAATTAAACCCTATTACAATAGGTGAGTTTCAATGTTATATTTTGTATGATTAATAACGCCATATAGTCGCAATTTTAGTTTAATATCTTTTTTTTTTTTTTAAAGAGGGCCAGGCTTAGGGGTAGTCCATGGGATTGCATAGTACAGCTTATTGTGCACCCTCATTCACAGGTTCTCATTCTCCGTCAAATCCCAGGTTCTTAATGAACCAAGAGATCCTTTTGACTATGGTTGCCCGTTCTTCCCTTTGATCTCCAGTCGGTAGGCCAAGGGATCTCACACGCAGACCTTGCAGGGCTGGGCACATGAATATCACGTGGAAGGCTGTTTCCTCCTCCTCACCGCATTTTTTACATAGGAGGTTTTCAACTTGAATTCCCATCTTATGTAGATGTCCGCGGAATACCCAGTGGCCGCTGATGAAGCCAACCACTTTCCGCAGGGTCTTCCTCCTCAGCCCAAGGGCATCTGCCGCTATAGCACCAGTAGGTGTCTGCAGCATTCTCTTTGACTGTATTTTACCTTCTGTTCTTTCCCAGCTCTTTCGATGTTCTATACCCATCCACTGGCGAACAGCTCCTCGTGCTGTGTTGTAAGCAATACCACACGTCGGCTCTGGGCCAATGAGCGGGCTTTCAGCTCCTTTGTTTGTTCACTTGTCTGCTCCCTTATTGCCAGCGATACCTTTGTTCCCCGGAACCCAACTAAGGATAACCTTGTTGTACTCTCCCAGAGTTTTCATGGCCTGATGACAGTCCCATACTGCTTTAGAGGTAAAGTCAAAACTGTCAAGTGCCATTAGCGCTGCTCTACTATCCGAGTTTATGTATATGGTGTGGCCTGTCATACCACGCTCCAAACACACTCTTGCACACTCTGATAGGGCAACAACTTCAGCCTGGAAAACAGTACCCAGTTTACCCAGGCTTACGCAAAACTGCGCCTTGGGTCTGACTCCATATATTCCCGCCCCAGTGCCTGTTGGCTTTTTCGAGCCATCCGTATACCAAGTGATCCCCCTTTTCATATATTCAGGTTCACCTTTCTCCCAGGCAGCCCTGTCAATAATATTGACATTGTATGGCTTTTCTAGATCTGTGATCTTCACCATCCTGTCTGGTAGCATTTCCAAGGTGTCCATCTGTACAGTGTCCACAATCCTTGAATGCCCACTGGAGGCATTATACTTCCAGTTGCCACTGCAACCCATTCTGTAGGCTGCCATCCTTGCCTCCCCTTTCACAATAATGTCGAGAGGTGGGAGGTTTAGCACTACTTCCAGGGTTGCAGTTGGAGTACCTCTCATGGCTCCTGTGATGCCAAGACACGCTACTCGCTGGATCTTTTGTAATCTCTTTACAGCGGTAGTTTGCATCACCTTGGTCCACCAGACTATCGAGCCATACACCATCATCGGTCTTGCAACCCTAGTATATAGCCAGTTAGTCATTTGTGGGCTCAGACCCCATGTCTTCCCAACGGCCCGTCTCATCATCATAAGTGTGGTCTGAGAGCGTTGCGTTATATGTGCCAAATGGCTGTTCCAGGTGAGCTTATCGTCCAGTCTTATTCCTAGGTACTTGAACTCTCTCTTAACCTGGATCTGGTTACCGAAGAGAGTTGGTACCGTAGCGATATCAACATTTCTCTTCCTTGTAAATGGTACCATTACAGTCTTCATTGGATTGACCCTCAGACCCTCCTGGTTACACCACCTTTCCACTATGAACAATGCCCTCGGCATGAGTTCTAGGCAAGTGTTCATAAATTTTCCTCTTATAAGGACAACAATGTCGTCAGCATATCCTTGAGCGTACATTCCCTGTGCATTGAGCTCAGAAAGGAGGTCATCAACCACTAGATTCCACAGATTCCTTGACAGGACGCCACCCTGTGGACACCCTCTTTGTGCCTTGACCTCCTTTACCGTTCAACGCAGAGATGCTTGCGCTCTTCTACTTTCGAGCATGTTGCCTATCCACCTCACCACAGTGTTTTCCACATTCCTTGATACCAGCTTTGACACAATAGAGCGAGTACTAGTGTTGTCGAAAGCTCCTTCTATATCAAGAAAAGCAACCACCGCTATTTCCCTGTTTGAGATAGCATCTTCAATCTTGCAAACCAGCGCATGCAAGGCTGTTTCGCATGACTTTCCTTTCTGATAGGCATGTTGGTTCGGGTGCAAAGGACGGCTTAAAAGGACCCTGTCCTTTATATGTCTATCCACTAATTTCTCCATGGTCTTCAGGAGAAACGATGTAAGGCTGATGGGTCTAAAAGCCTTAGGCACAGCATATGTGTCCCTTCCAGGCTTCGGTATGAATACCACCCTAGAGGTCCTCCATGCTGTTGGTATTACTCCACTGGCTAAGCTGAACAGACGCACCAAGGGGAGTATCAACTGGTCTCCACCTTCCTGCAGGAACACAGGATAGATGCCATCGGTACCAGGAGTTTTAAATGGTTGAAATGCCCTAAGAGCCCATTTAATGCCCGTAAAGGTGATCACAGCCTTAGCGCAGTCCCAGTCCTCCTTTATCGTCCGCATCCTAGTCCCTCTCTCCACATCATTTTGGACTGTGTTCTGCGGTTGTAAGGATCCTGGGAAGTGAGCGCTTAAAAGCCACTCTAGCGTTTCTTCTGGGCCGTCCGTATATGTACCATCCTCTTTAAGCATTGTGCCTAAAGGATTGGTTTGACCTCGAGCTAAGACTTGATGGAGCTTTGCACATTCAGGAACACTTTCAATGTTCTGACAGAATTCTCTCCATGACTCTCTCTTAGCTCTCCTTATTGTTTTGTTATATACAGTGAGCACCCTTGAGTAGTTGTTTAATATCTTGGTTTTACATGTATTTTTCTTTGTGTATCGTATGTGTGTATTATTTTAAGAAACTAGACTCTTTTCAGCTCCTTTGCACTGTTATTAATTAATTTTATGTTAAACCTTAATTTAGTTTATTGTTATAATTCAGTTATGGCTAATAAGTCATATGTAAGTTTGTTAAGTTCCTTTAAGTCAGTAGTTTTGTTTAGAAATTGTAAATTCGGTAATATTAATTTCTAACTTCGTTAATTTGTATAATTCATTTAAACTCATTATTTTTTTTTATTGTTAAGCAAAATAAGTTTTTTTTAAATTGTATTAAAGTCAGTAAATTAGTATAACGATATTAAATCAATTAATTCAAGGAGTCATGAAAATTTGTTTAGGTTTATTGTTAATTCCGAATTATGATTTTAGGGTCCTTGGTACAGGTCCCAGTTTTTGGCACAGGCTTTAATTTTGGTGCAGTCCTAATTCTTGTTACGGCTTAAGTTTTGTTACGGGCCTATTTGGTTGAAGCAAGCCTATTTGTTTTTGGAGCAGGCTTGATTTTTGGTACAGGCCTAAATATTGGTGAAGCCTTTGGAGCCAAGGACTAAAAGGAATCGTTATCTGGATTATCATTTTCTACTTTAATATTTACCTCAAATGAAATTTTAATTTTTAATAATGAATGAAAAACATCTAGAATTATCTTTTTTAATTTCATTACCTTATTTAGATTATTTATCTGTACAAATATTTTCTTTTATCTTTAAGGATTTAGGTTAAGTAAACCTTTAACGTTCAAAGTTAAAAATAGAGAGGATTCTCTAAGCCTTAAAATTAAATAATTTACCTATAAATTTGCAATTTATTATCATAAAATGAATATAAGGCTATTTTGATGAAAGAATTTAAATTCGTAAATCAATTTACAGTTTATTGCTTAGGCTCAGCCATTTCATCGAACAAATGATTATTTTCAACTAATCATAAAGACATTGGAACTTTATACTTTCTATTTGGAATTTGAGCTGGAATAATTGGTACCTCCATAAGACTTTTAATTCGTACTGAATTAGGAAGACCGGGATCATTAATTGGAAATGACCAAATTTATAATGTAATTGTTACTGCTCATGCCTTTGTTATAATTTTTTTTATAGTGATAGGTACCAATAATAATTGGAGGATTTGGAAATTGACTTGTCCCACTAATAATTGGGGCCCCGGATATGGCTTTCCCTCGAATAAATAATATAAGATTTTGGTTACTCCCACCATCAATTTTTTTATTATTAATAAGAAGGTTTACAGAAAGATTTACTGGATGGATAGATTTAAGTCGTGACTATAGTTTTTAATTTAAATTTCTTTTTCTTGTATTGCGTGTGATCACACTTTTCATTTAATTTTATTTAGATTACTCTTAACTTTCATATTAATAACATTGTCAAGCACGAGGGTTGACAGTAGTGTGAACTCTAAATTTTTTTTTCTATATTAAAGAAGGGTCTAGATGATATTTTTGTTTTATTTAGCTCACTTTATCGTTCTTATTGTGCAATTCAATTAATATTGATTAATATTCTTATTTTAATTAATTATCTCCAGTGAGAAAGGTCAGTGCCTGGAACAACAGGGGTTTCCGATTTTAACCGTTCAAAATCGGTGGCGCGACTCACTATTATTTGTTTACTTACCCTCTACGGCTGAGCTGGGCACTAATTTGCCAGTAGAGAAACCACTTACCGATTTCAACTGGAGCTGAACTTCAATTTGAAGTACTTAATAAGTTTTCCAAATTTATTGTTTTATTTCTTTTAATTCATTTATTACACTAAAAAAGTACGTGGCAAATTTTACTTAAATAATATAACTTATATCGTTATATTTTGTTTTGTATTTGATTTGTTTTTGAATTATTGTATTATTTTGTGGTATAACCGTAGAAAAAGTATAGTGTTTGACTCGCAAGGAATATCTCATTTCCCACTCGTACGATTTGCAGCATTCGCCTGCGGCTCATGCTGCAAACATCGTACTCGTGGGAAATGAGTATCATTCCTTGCTCGTAAAACAATATACTATTGTGGACAGATAATGTATAAAATAGTTATTTATGATATGAGTGTTAAAAGTGACGTTTTATTTTGTGAGTGAAAAAGTTTGTGAAATGAGCGGAGCGAATTGAACAATTTCACGAACAAAATAAAATCACTTTTAACACAAATACCATACAATTTTTTTTGTACAACTGCTCTATTTTGATAATGAAATAGGCGAATTTGCAATGACAATAAACTAAACCGTGTTAAAAGCGCTGCTATGTAAACAATCAATTTTAACATTGTTTGCTATCATTAAAAGTGTCACTTTTAATGACAGTTGTACAAAAAATTGTTAAAAGTTACAGATTTAAAAAAAATAAAAAAAAGCATTGTGTGGTTTTATGAAACCACGGTAAAAGTGAAACTTTTTTTCACACTATAGACATTTATCTAAAAATTTTTCGAATAATATTCCATTAAGGGTATAAAAATCGCTTTATCAATCTTAATTTTATACTTGGAAAATTGGAATGGACCGAATATAAATAAAATTAAACACAAATAATATAGCTTGGAGTACACTACACTGTCAGCTGCTGCAAACTATAGGCGTTGAAATCGAAATCAAAATCGAAATTAAAATCGAAATCGAAATCAAAATCAAAAGGTGTGTGTGCGATTCACACACGATAGAAGTGAAAACTTCAGTAAATCGACAAAAGAATGAGATGAATATATAACAAGGGTAGGATAATTACAAAGTTTATTTGTTTAAAAGTGAAAGTGTTTTGATTAATTTTAAAAGATATTTTATTTAATATATCTATACTAATATTATAAAGAGGAAAGGTTTGATTTTTTGTTTGTTTGTTTGAAATGAATAGGCTCCGAAACTACTGGACCGATTTTAAAAATTCTTTCACCGTTGACAAGCTACACTATTCCCGAGTGATATAGGCTATGTTTCAGTTTCAAAAAATTAGGGATCCTTACTAAAATGCCATTAATGTAACCAAAAATGACCTTACAATCCTTACATCGAGTGTGCTGAGAATACTATTGATTATAGAATAAAATAATGTACTACGATTTTGAAGAATATATAAATATCTACAAAAAATGCCGCGACAGCATATGTCTAACTGTTATGGTTACGTCACAATAACTATTTTTTAATTTTTTAAAAGTTTTTATCTTGGTAATAATCCTTATCAAAATAACTTATTTCATAATCACGACAGATACCACAAATTTAGCATGTGCAATGGGACGAGGCTACTTATAAAGGAATTAAAGGACAATTAAGTTGTAGCAACCATTATAACTGAACCACCAGCTGGTCAACTAGCTCATACACTGAGCCCTGAGGATACCGATGATCCCAACTGATCTACCAAATCCATTTAAACCGCTTCAATTTCCTATCAAAACATTTTTCGCTTTTACTAATAAGTCTCAAGGTGAAACCTTCCAATTAGTAGGGATCGGTTTTCCTCATGGCCAACCGCCTAACGCGGGTCGGAGCAACTGAAAATCAATTTATTTTGCTGCCAGAAAATAAAACAACATGTAATATTGTTTACAGGGAAGCGTTGACCCAATAAATTTAATGGCTTTTGTTATTTTTCTTTAAAGTTTATTTGTTTAAAAATGAAAGTGTTTTGATTAATTTTAAAAGATTTTATTTAATATATGTTACATAATTTATTGCTCAAGTTCCATATTTTCAGTTTCAAAAATTATTATTTACGACTGTAATATTTTTAAAACGTTACATGTCGTAGATACTTACGCAGTTGAAGTTCGTATTAATACGAATAGGTAGAATATAACCGTCGACGTTACATGTCGTAGATACTTACGCAGTCGAAGTTCGTATTAATACGAATAGGTAGAATTGTTTTCATTAGCAGATCTGCTCACTCCCGTACATTTTTGTATTAAACTATAGGCGCCGCCTACTTTATACCCACTCGGCGGTCGACCGACATGTGACATGCACTAACACAGACCAAAAACCGATCTAATAAAAGTTTCACTTTAACAGAAGTGATCATTAAATAAAACACAAAAATAAAAAAAGCATTGTGTTGTTTTATGAAACCACGGTAAAAGTGAAACTTTTTTTCACACTATAGACATTTAACTAAAAATTTTTCGAATCATATTCCATTAAGGGTATAAAAATCGCTTTATCAAATCAAAATCGAAATCGAATTCGAAATCAAAATCGAAATTGAAATCTAAATCAAAATCGAAATCAAAATCAAAAGGTGTGTGTGCGATTCACACACGATAGAAGTGAAAACTTCAGTAAATCGACAAATAATGAAATGAATATATATAACAAGGGTAGGATAATTACAAAGTTTATTTGTTTAAAAATGAAAGTGTTTTGATTAATTTTAAAAGATTTTATTTAATATATGTTACATAATTTATTGCTCAAGTTCCATATTTTCAGTTTCAAAAATTATTATTTACGACTGTAATATTTTTAAAACTTTACATGTCGTAGATACTTACGCAGTTGAAGTTCGTATTAATACGAATAGGTAAACTATAACCGTCGACGTTACATGTCGTAGATACTTACGCAGTCGAAGATCGTATTAATACGAATAGTAGGATTGTTTTCATTAGCAGATGTGCTCACTCCCGTACATTTTTGTATTAAACTATAAGCGCCGATTACTTTAAACTTTATACCTACTCGGCGTTCGACCGACATGCAACATGCACTTAAAACGATCTAATAAAAGTTTCACTTTAAAAGTTCATATTTATATATTTTTACTTTTACCTCCAAATCTTTTATTTTTCTTAAATTTGGTTTTTGGTTTTCAAGATATGAGAAATTGGAAAAAGATCAGGTTTTTATCAAAAAATCGTTATATTTTAATTGTTTTTTGATTTTTTGCGAAATTTATACTTGTTTTGAATAAGGATCAAATTTTTGATTGAATGGAAAAAACTGCATTTTGATATCTTTTTTGGTTTTCCAGATATGAGAAATTTGAAAAAAAGCACGATCCTTCCAATGGACACTTTTTAATACATTCAGATGGTTCTTCTCCTTTCTTCTACTCTTTATATTCAATTTTAGTGTTTCATAAAAAACAAATTGAAGTGAATGAAGTATTATTTACATTTCCAAAATTTGTCAAAATATCTTAGTTAACAATCGTGTAAAAAAACTGTGAATTTACTTATACATATATTTACATTAGTTTATCTTTGATTTTAGTTGAAGAACAACCCTACAAAAATAGAGAACCGAAATTCGAATACGAAAACCCACAACAATTCGTAACAGTGGCCATGGATAATTCTTCATTTAATTCTTTCAATACTAAAAGTGAAAATGAGATTTCAAACCAAATAAATCATGAGGTGAATCTTGAATTTGACATTAAAAAAGAAGAATTACACTCTACAATTAATTTACCGGATTTTAAAATGGAATTTCAAGATTGTGATCGAAGAATTAAATTCAAAGGGGAGCATCAAAAGAGATTCCACAAAACAGGAACCAAGTTGTAAAAAAGTATTAAAATTAGACAAAAAAGCATTTTTTTTTGAAAAATATACGAGGATGGTTGAAATATTTGCAGATTTTAAAATTTATTGTAAAAAAACTGTAATCTAGTTACCGACAATTACAGATTTGCTTATTTTTGATGAAAATTTTACTTTTTAGTAAAAATATTATCAACTTTTGATAAAAAAGTGTTGAAATTAGTCAAAAATGCATTTTTTTTTTAAATATACGAGGACGGTCAAAATATTTGCAGATTTCAAAATTTATTGTAAAAAACTGTAATCCAGTTACCGACAGTTACAGATTTGCTTATTTTTAATGAAAATTTTGTTTTTTAGTAAAAATATTATCAAATTTTGATAAAAAAGATTAAAGTTATACCTGGATTTGCAGTCCGTTGGCATTGACTTCATTTGACGTATATGCATGTAGAACCAATAAGCGGTAAGTCTTTTTAAATTAAATCTGGCAACTACGCTTCATTCCCACCGCTTATTGGTGGAATGTCAAATGACGTCAATGCCAACGGACTGCAAATCCAGGTATAGTCAAAAATGCATTTTTTTTGAAAAATATACGAGGATGGTCGAAATATTTGCAGATTTTAAAATTTATTCCAAAAAAACTGTAATCTAGTTACCGACAGTTACAGATTTGCTTATTTTTAGTTGAAGAACAACCAGACAAAAATAGAGAACCGAAATTGGAATCCGAAAACCCTCAACAATTCGTAACAGTAGCCATGGATAATTCTTCAATTAATTCTTTCAATATTAAAAGTGAAATGTCAATTAACAGTGAAAATGTGATTTCAAATCAAACTAATCATGAGATGAATCTTGAATTTGACATTAAAAAACAACAATTACACTCTACAATAGATTTACCGGATTTTAAAATGGAATTTCAAGATTTTGATGAAGAATTAAATTCAGAGCGTAGCATCAATAGAGATTCCACAAAACAGGAACCAAGTTGTAACAATACTGCCGACAAATATAAATGTAAAATATGTTCGAAATGTTTCACACAATCCTGTAATTTAAAATCTCATATTAAAATTCACAGTGACGAGACACCTTTTAAATGTGAAATTTGTTCGAAATGTTTCACACAATCCAGTAATTTAAAAGGCATATTAGCACAAAGATTGATAAAAACGTAACATAATGTTGTAAATAAACTTATAATCCAACTAAAAGTTTTTTTATATCCTCCAATTTTTTCTCTTTTAGATCTACACAACTTGAAGAATTCGTTCTATAGAGAAAACACTCTTCTAAATATTGTATCTGCGGAAAGTTTTTAAAGGGTGTGCGCAGTTATCACATTCGTGTTGGAGATTAAGGGAAAAAAACGCAGAAAAAAAACCTTAATCAGAACTACTTGCTGTATATTCAAAGATTCTTGATTTGTGTGAGCCATTCAATGGCATTTTGTGTCTTTTCATGTAATTCTTGAAAACCGCCAGCAAATCTTGTAAGATGACATTCATTGACTAAATGTTCAATAGTTTCTTCGGCTATATTGCAAGAACATAATGGGCTTTCTACAACACCCCATTTAAAGAGAGTGGAATTACAGCGTCCATAACCAGTGCGTAGACGGTTCAATTTACACCAGATATTTCTAGGATGTTTGAATCCAGGTAGTGGTTTTGTTGAATCTTCTAGTAAACCTCGGTTAAAAACGTTCTCACTTAACCAAATTCTTTTCCAATCTTCATCTACTGAGAAATGTTCGATACTGTTTACTAATAACCAAAAAGGGTTTCTTGATTTTAATCTATTATTTTGGTCCTGGAGGTCTTGCCAGATGATAAAGTCTTCATTAAGTTGATATTTCTGCCACAATTTTTTCGCAGTTAGTTTTCTTCGTAAACTTGGTGGAGGAATGTTTTATAGAACAGGTAACCAAGGGGTTGGAGTAGACTTCAACGCACCACTGATGATTCTCATTGTTGTATTTATTTGAGTGTCAATCTTGTGTACATGGACACTTTTCATCCAAACTGGGCAGCAGTATTCTGCAACAGAAAAAACCAGAGCAAGAGAGGATGTACGTAATGTATGTGCGCCAGTACCCCAATTTGTACCAGATAATTTCGAAATAATGTTATTTTTGGTTTTAAGTTTTTGGCGAACTTTCTCAATGTGTTGTCTATATGTTAAGCTTGTATCCAAAGTTACACCAAGGTAAATAGGATGAAAATTGTGATTTAGTTTTACAGAATTAAATGTTACGTCAAGTTTTCTAGTTTTGGCAGAATTACAAAGATGAAAACAGGAAACCTCTGTCTTAGTAGGATTAGGACATAGACGCCATTTTTTAAAATATTCAGTCATAAGTATCAAGTCATTGTCAAGAACAGTTTCCAGGTTTTCGAATTTATCACTTTGACAAGCTAGTGCAATGTCATCTGCATAAATAAATTTTTTGCAAATAGTTTGCGGTAAATCACTAGTGTACAGATTAAAAAGAAGAGGTGAAAGTATAGAGCCCTGTGGAAGACCATTATTTAGAAATTTAAATCTACTTCTATTCTCTCCAATAAAAATCCTAAATTTTCTGTTAATAAGCATATTTTCGATAAGTTTGACTACTTGCCTGCATTGTAAGGTATTAAATAGTTTGAACAGGTAGCCATCTTTCCAAACAGTATCGTAAGCTGCTGTCAAATCCATAAAAACAGTGCCGGTTTTCATCTTTTTCTGGTAACCAGATTCTATATGTGTTGTTAAAGCTAAAACTTGGTTACAACAATTACGGTTCGATCGAAAACCTCCTTGTTCTTTGGGTAATATATGTCCAATTATTGGATAAATTCTGTTGTACAACATTCTCTCCAATAACTTATAGCAAATGCTTAACAAAGAAATAGGGCGATAACTGGTAGCTTCTTCTGCTGATTTTCCCGGTTTAAGAATTGCAATCACTTTGGCTTGTTTAAATTCAGGTGGTAAGTGGCCTGAAACTAAAATATGATTAAAAAAACGAATAAGCCAATTCTTGCCATTACTTCCCAAGTGTTTAATAAATTCAGGATAAATTCCATCAAAACCAGCTGATTTTTCGTTCTTCATTTTGCTAATAGCCGCATTAAGTTCATCGAGAGAGAAGGGTTTTGTTAGATCTTCAGATGTCTTAGTTTAGATTTCTTTAACTGATGTTTCAATTTTTTCTTTTCTGCGGATGAGATTTGTACAGATTTGGAAACATTCACTAGTCTTGATGCAATTGAATTTGAATTAATTACATGAGATTGTACAGCTGTCTTTTTAGAATCTAGTTTATGAAGAAGCGACCAACAGCTGCGACTAGAATGAGTGAAGTTCATATTTTCCATTAACTCGTTCCATCTTGTTTTTCTATTTCTATTTATAGATTCTAAAATGTTGTCTGCGTTAGTTTGATTTGGTTGTTGTAAATATTTCGTATAATTTTTGTTTGTTTCTTCTGACCAACATGGGATGTATTCTTTTCTAAAACCTCTTGGAATAAATTTCTTTGTCGCATTTTTTACAAATCTATTGTAATTAGAAGCAATAGGACTAATCCATCTTACATCACTCTCTACCTGCTTTCGAAAATTATTCCAATCAGATCTTCTAAAGTTCCACCGTGGTTTATTTAACAAAAAAAACTTATCGATTGTAATGCCTGTTTGTAAAATAATAGGTTTATGTTGACTGTGTGGAAAGCCGTTAAGAACATTTCTCGTTATTTGTAATGGTGAAAAATTATCATTCATGCTTACGAAACATAGGTCAGGATTGTATTATTGCTTCCATCTTGCTGAATGAAATGAATTCCTATCCTTTGCATCAAATACTAGGTGAAGATTGTGTGATTCCATCCAGGTTATTAAATTATATCCACTAATATTATTTTCTCTATACCCCCACATATTATATGATGGCAGTTAAAATCTCCAATGAAGATAGCAGGACGGGGATAATGTGTTGAAAAATTTTCTGGCCATTGTATATTTGGTGGTTTATATACGTTAATTATGTAGATATCAGCCAACTTAATAGTAATTCTATGTATTCCATGTGTGACTGAATGATCTATTAGTTTAAAATCGTCAATTTTGTTACTTACATAAGGTGCCATACCATATATGTGGGACTGCGTCAATCAAATTAAAGCCCAAAATCTCACCTCTTTTAATTCTGCTTCAGTTGATGTGTGAGTTTCTTGTAATAGAATTACATCAACGTTATTATTATGGCATATTTTCGATAAGAATTCACATTTATCTTTTGATATACCCCCTATATTTAATTGACAGATTGTCAGTCTTGGTCCTAAAAATGTCGAATCCGGTGAAAATTGATTAAAATCGGGTGTACTACTAGAAATCCGGTAGGTTCCAGGGGAACTTATCCGGAATTCCAAGTGCTGATAATTACTAGATGAGGTTTTAATATCTATTATGGCCTAAAAAGGCTATCAGCTTCCATTAACATTGACATTACAGCTGTCACACTTTCACTGTATCTTTTACTCTATCTCTCGTTGTTAATGCACATATAAAACATCTCTATTTTCGTTACTTTGCAATTTCCAATATTAGATTAATCGAGATAAATGTATCGATTTTTTTTGTAAAAATTGATAAAATTTTCTCACCTTTCCAACGGTGTTTTTCGTTTTTTTCTATTGTAACGGGATAATCGTAAAGGAAAGGACCTTAATTTGAAAGATTGTTATTCTAGAAATTTCTAAACACACTGACTAGATTAAATAATGTTTCTAGAAAATTCCAGAATGTTCATTTGTTGTATATGGGGGGATGTATGGGCAGTTAACGGCAGTTCAAGTTCAAATAGTTTATTGTGTTGTCAAGCAGTTTAGACGTTATCCAGCAGAGTTCTGTGTAGGTATCTTAACAATTTTGTAAATAAAATTGTGTTAAAGTCCCCATAAGTGTTTCAAATTGGTGTCAGGTGTGGGGTGAAGATACAAGAATGCCTGGAAAAAAGATAAATGAACTACTGGTGGCTGAGTTTAGAAAAGAGCTCGAAAAATTGGAGTTAGAAACTACTGGGAGCAAATCCGTATTGTTGAGAAGGCTCCGTGAATACTACGTAAATAATAATAATGACCCTGAAGCTGTGGAGTTCAAAGATCCGATTCAAAAAGCCATTTTTGAACAATCTTAACAACTTTCCCGGCAGCAAGAGGAGCTATCCAGTCAGATGAAGAACCAGCGCGAAGATATGTCCCAGCTGTCACAAAGAATGACGAGCCAACAAGAGGAGCTTTCACAACGGATGTCTACCCTACCAGAAGAATTATCCAGTTCCTTCTCCCAGCAAATATCGCACTTGCGCTCCGAAATGTGCACTCTTCGTGACGAGCAAAACCAGCAAGTGGCCAACTTGAATCAGCAAATGGTCAACATGCGAGACGAGATCAACCAGCAAATGCAATCCGAAATAAGGAAGCTTCAACAAGAACAGGAAGCTTATCGTCGAGACCAGCCCATCCACCACGGCGACGGAGATGCAGAAAGGATGGAGACCTGCGACGTAGATATCCACCGACGAGAAAACGGGGAGGCGACCCAAGTACGAACTACGATGAAACCCCTGACCTTCGACGGGAAGACTTCCTGGCCAAATTACCAGAAACAATTCGACGCAGCGGCCAGAGCGAATGGATGATCATCCCAGGAGAAGGCATTGTCCTTAACCGTAGCTCTGTGAGGCGAGGCTTTAGACGTCTTGCAATCATTGACACCGGATGAATCTGACAACTTCGACTTATTGGTGAATCGTCTAGAGATGCGTTATGGTCAAACTCATCTACAACCGGTGTACCGAATACAGTTAAGGAGCCGAAAGCAGAAAAATGTAGAGACTATCCAGGAGTTTAAGGCGGAAGTGGCAAGAATGGTACGGCTTGTGTATTCAAATGCAGTAAAGGATTTCCTGGAGTGCCTGGCGATCCAAACCTTCACCGATGGTCTTCGAGACGTTGAGTTGCAGCGGGCTGTACGGTTGGCGTGGCCGAAGTCTCTTGTGGACGCCTTGACCATTGCCCTGGAGTTTTAGGCGGCGACGGAGGCCTCACGTGGAGTTGCCCGACTAAGGGAAGTCACCGGTAACTACGACCATGCCGTTCCGTTAGCGACGTCAAAGCGGTAGTGGAGAGGTTAATGAAGTTATGTCCAAAAAGAAGACGCCCAGTAAGATGCTGGAACTGCGGAGAACAAGGCCATATAAGAAATACTTGCTCCCAAAAAGAAAATTCTCCTGCTGAATTACCCCAGCAGCAGGAAAACTAGAACGGGTCGACTCCTGGAGGGCGACATCGAACCTAAACAATCCCGAAGCCCCTCATAACATCAAATTGGCAACTCTGTGACACCACGTGGGCAGCTTATATGTAGAAGGCCTCATTGACGGAAAGAGCTTCAGCATGCTGGTAGACACTCGAGCTACGAAAACTATCATCCGACCAATCATCATTATGCGGAAAAAGTTGTTGCCTACCAGTTGGAGACTGAAATACAGGTGAAGCTACAGTTTGGTTCAACCTCTCTTGTTCACTCAGTGCTGGTGGCTGACGTTAATGAAGATGTTGTTCTGGGCATGGACGTTATGTTCCACTGTGGTTTCCATTTGGATCTTCGCCGACGTATCTTTTGTACTGGTAATGAAGAAATATTCCTGCATCGAAAACAAGTTGAAAATGCCTCGATTAAGCTAATCGATGATATCGAACTTCCGGCGAGCTGCGAATGTGTCGTAACAGCGCGGTTGGATGGACTGGAGCCAGTTGGTGCCCCAGCCATAATAGAGCCGAAGAACCATGGCCATGAATTGGGAAAAGGACACCTTGTGGGCAAGACTCTTGTTAGATTCGCTAAAAAGGTACCCATCCGAGTTATCGACTTGAACGATCATCCAGTTCTTCTCCGAAAGGACACGGAAATGGAAAGTTTAGAACCAGTAACGGCCATAATTCACGAGGTAAATGTTACGAAAACAGATGAGGCCAACGGAATTGAACAATTAATGACAAAACTAGATCCCTCTTTGTCAAAATTAAAAAAGAAACAGGTAAGAGATCTACTTTACCGTTATAAACCTGTATTTGGTTCTAAAAGTAAACTTGGAAGAACTGATAATGTACAACATAAAATTGACACTGGTGATGCACGTCCGATTCGACAGGTACCCCGAAGGATGCCTCAAGTTAAGAAGGAAGAAGCAGATAGAGCCCTTAAAGAAATGATTCAAAATGGCATAGTCGAACCATCCAGTAGTCCGTGGGTTTCTCCTGTGGTATTAGTGAGAAAGAAAGATGGATCAATGCGGTTTTGTGTCGACTATCGAAAGCTAAATGATGACACTCAGAAGGACAGTTATCCTCTGCCAAGGATTGATGATGCCTTCGACGCTTTGGCGGGTTCCACTTTGTTTTCTACCTTGGACCTTAAAAGCGGATACTGGCAAGTTAAAATGAATTCTGCAGACAAAGAAAAGACTGCCTTTACCAGTGGATCAGGGTTGTGGTAATTCACGGTCCTTCCGTTTGGCCTCTGTAATGCTCCTGCGACGTTTGAACGGCTAATGGAGAACATCCTGCGGGGTTTGTCATAAGAAACTTGCCTAGTTTATCTAGATGACATCCTCATAATTGGCAAGACCTTTAACGAACATTTGTCAAACCTGGAAGAAGTCCTTAAAAGATTATACAAAGCTAATCTAACATTGAATGTTAAGAAATGCCACTTGTTCCAGAGACAGGTCAACTATTTAGGACATAATGTAAGCAAGGATGGCGTTGCTGTTGACCCCGCTAAGATTTAAGCCGTTAGCCAGGAATGGCTAATCCCTATCGACAAACATCAGCACCGGAGTTTCTTGGGTCTTTGTTCCTATTACCGACGATATGTCAAGAATTTTGACAGAACAAGATAAGTCCTTCTTACGTCAACACCTGTTCTTGCTTATCCACTTCCTGATGGTAAGCTTATTCTGGACACCGACGCCAGCAATGTGGGAATTGGAGCCGTCTTGTCACAGCTACAAGATGGTAAGAAAAGAGTGGTTGGTTACTTCACCAAAACTTTATCGAAAGCTGAAAAGAACTACTGTGTAACTCGGAGGGAACTGTTAGCAGTTGTAAAATCCGTCGAACACTTTTATAAATATCTGTATGGCAGAAAATTCCTGATCAGAACAGACCATGCAAGTTTAAAGTGGTTACTTAGCTTTAGGAACCCAAAAACTGCAGGAATATGATGTTGAAATCGACCACAAACCTGAAACAAGACATCGTAATGCTGATGCACTTTCTAGAAGACCATGTCGACCTGATTGCCCCCATTGTACCCGTATGGAGCAGAACGAGGAAAAACTTGCCTTGTATGTATGTATGTATGGTGTTAGGGGTGACAGATACACTGCGACCTATAAGATCTATTGTGTCCCCCTCTTCTTGCTATATTTCTGATGGTTCCTCAGACTTATAGCAGCTCTTCTAGTCCTATCTTCCTTAAAAAGTTTAGGATATCATTGGGTTTTAAATTAGGTAGTTCTTCCCTTTCTATTTCGTATGACCCTAGGTATTTGACCCTAGAATTACTTAATGCCATGCATTCTGAAAGTATATGTATTGAGGTTTCGTCCTCTACCTCACAGAATCTGCAGTTTGCTTCATCTACTAATCCTAGTTTCTTCATGTGTCCGCTTAATCGACAGTGACCGGTTAGTATTCCTGTTATAATTCGGAGGTTTTTCTTACTTAGGTTAAGACAGCTGTGAGATCTCTTCTGGTTATAGTTTCCCAGGAGCGTCTTCGATTGTCTTAGTCCTTCTAGATCTTTCCAGTACTTGGATTTTTCGCTATCCATTTTTTTCTTTAGTTTTTCTAGGATTGTACTACTGCTGATCCCACATGATGGTTCTGGTCCCAGGTATGGGGTTTCAGCTCCTTTTTTTGCCAGCTTGTCTGCTGTTTCATTTCCTTCTATTCCTACGTGTCCTGGAACCCATAAGAGGGTAACAGTGTTATTCTGTCCTAGTTCATTTAATTTGCCTAGGCATTCCCAGACCATCTTTGAATTGATTGTATCTGAGTTCAGAGCTTTGATGGCTGCTTGACTATCTGACATGATTACAATCTTCTGTCTACGATAGTTCCTTTCAATGTTAAATTCTATACATCTTTCGATGGCACGAATTTCCGCTTGAAAGATGCTTGGGTACGTACCCAAGCTTTCTGAGTATTTGGTTCTAGGTCCAAACACCCCTGCTCCTGTTCCTTTATCTGTCTTGGAGCCGTCCGTTTACCATTTTATGGCGTTTTGGCTTAGCCCCAATATGGTGTTTTCGTCCCATTCAGATTTTCTTCCCAGTTTAGTGGTAAATTTCCTTACAAAGTTAAATTTCTTTGGCATGTCATCTTGGGGCATTTCCCAAGTTTGATCAAGTTGAAGTGATCGAGGTTTTTCCTTGATTATTCCTTCTTTGATCATTCTATACATTGTTTTCTTCCTAGCATTTTCTACTTGAATATGCAGTGGCGAAAGATTTAGTATTACTTCCATTGCAGCAGTGGGACATGTTCTCATTGCTCCAGTGATACATGCACAGGCTAGTCTCTGAATCTTTGAGAGGTTTGTCCTCGTAGTGATTAGATTAGCTCTTGTGCCCCAAGCTATTGCCCCATATGTGATGATAGGTCTCACTATTGCTGTGTACATCCATTGCAATGTCTTTGGGTTACAGCCCCAATTTTTCCCAGCAATGTTTCTGCACACCATAAGGGCTTTTGTAGCTTTGTGTATTATTTCGTTTTCGTGTTTGTTCCAGAGTAACTTATTATCTAGGATTAGCCCTAGATATTTGACCTCTGTCTTCCACCTCTGTCTTCCACTCAACGATATTCCCACCTATTTTTATAGTTTTTAGTGCTTTGCTGTGTTCAGTCCTCTTTGCACTATGTCGCAGAGGACGTTTTCATATTTCCCTCTTGCGAGAATAACTACGTCATCAGAGTAACCCTGGCAAGGTATACCTAATTCGGTCAATTGCCAGAGTAAACTGTCTACGGTGAGGCTCCACATAAGTGGGGATGCAACTCCCCCTTGCGGACAACCTCTGGTCGTATTGATGGAGATAGTGTCTTGGCCTACCTTCATTTCTGCGATTCTTGTAGACAGTAGTTGCGACAACCAGGTGGAAGTCGTTCTATCTACTCCTCTATCACTGAGTGCTCTTTTGACAGCCTCGTGTGGAGTATTGTCAAAAGCCCCCTCTATGTCTAGAAAGGCACATACCACGGTTTCTTTTGTGTTTAGAGCGTCTTGGATTTCGTCAGTCAATTGTATCAACGCGGTCTCCGTAGATTTGCCCGTTTGATATGCATACTGACGAGGGTGCAGTGGCACCTGCTCCAAGACTTCTGTTCTAATATAGTTATCTACAGCTTTTTCCATCGTCTTGAGAACAAACGATGTGAGGCTGATTGGTCTAAGGGATTTAGGGTGTGTAGTGTCCCGTTTCCCTGCCTTGGGGATGAAGGTGATTCTTGCCCTCCTCCACACTTCTGGTATATATCCCAGTTCGAAACTGCTCCGACTGATTCGGATCACATGAGGAATGATTGCCTCCTGCCCCTGTTGTAGTAGGGCAGGAAATATTCCGTCAGTTCCAGGGGTTTTGAATGGCTGAAAGGTGTTCATAGCCCATCTCAGCCGTTCTTCACTGCATATGTGTTTTGCCATTGCAGTGTCTTCCCTGGGTGGTCTTCTAGTTTTGTACCTCGTATTTCCTGTGGTGTTTATGCCTGCAGGAAAGTGGGTTTCTAGCAGGAGCTTTGCTCGTTCTTTTTCGCTTTCTGTGAAGCGTCCATCTGGCTTTCGCAGTGCCATTACTGTATCTACTCTTCCTTTTGCTAAGACTTTGTGTAGTCTTGCAGCAGAAGGTGTAGAGTCTATTTCTTCGCAGAATTTCCTGAAGCTGTTTCTTTTGGCTTTTCTAATTTCTTTATTGTAAGTTGTGAGTTTCTCGGTGTAGCTCTGCCAAAAACTTGCCTTAGTTAAGGTTGTGCCAGAAGAGGAGAGCTCTATGCTGGAGGAGCAACAAAAAAACGATCTCGTTCTAAAAAAGATTCGGGAATGGAAGAGAATGGACCGTCGTCCGTTGTGGAGGGAGATATCCTCATCCTCTCCTGCTTTAAAAGCATACTGGTCCCAATGGAACTGTTTAATTTTGGACGGTGGGCTCGTTAAAGGAGGGCACAGAAACAAGGAAACAAATTAGTGGTCCCGAGAAATGCTGTACCAGAAAGTTTAAAACAGATGCATAATGATAGTTCTGGAAGACATCTGGTTATCACGAAAACGCTGCAAAAGATCCGAGATAGATTTTACTGGGTAAATTGCATTAATGATGTTAAAGATTGGTGTCGTAAATGCACTACATTTGCTGCCAGTAACGGTCCGCACCGAAAACCGAAGGCGTAAATGCAGCAATACCTGGTTGGAAGTCCTTTTGAAAGAATCGCAGTAGATGTATTGGGGCCACTTCCACAGACCGATGTAGGAAACAAGTACATCTTTGTTGTAATGGACTACTTTACTAAATGGGTTGAAGCCTACGCAGTTCCCAATCAGGAAGCCACCACTTTAGCAGATATATTATTTGAAGAATTCGTTAGCCGATTTGGGGTACCACTAGAATTACATTCAGACCAAGGAAGAAATTTTGAGAGCAAGCTGTTTCAAGAAGTTTGCCAAAGATTAGGCATCCACAAAACGAGAACTACAGCGATGCACCCTCAGTCTGATGGAATGGTGGAACGAATGAATCGGACTATAACCAACTATCTGTCAAAAGTGGTGTCAGAGTGTCAGAGGGATTGGGATCGACATATTTCATTATTTCTAATGGCAATTCGATCGGCCATTAACGACTCAACTGGCCAAACGCCTGCGAAGGTCCTGTTCGGTAGAGAAATGAGGCTACCATGTGACTTGGTGTTTGGTTGTAAACCTGGTGAAGAAGTGGCCCGTGAACAATATGTCACCGATCTTCAGAATCGAATGGAGATTATACACAACCTGGTGCGTGTCAAACTTCAATTATCTAGTGATCAGATGAAGAGGTACTATGACACGCGGACAATGGAAAAGAGTTACCACGTTGGAGATTTAGTCTGGCTCTATAACCCCCGACGGCGTCGAGGTATTTGTCCCAAATTACAGAAGAACTGGGAAGGTATATACACCATCAAGAAGAAGATTAACGATGTCATTTATCGGATCGTGAAAATTCCCAGAGGGAAACCCGTCGTGGTCCATCATGATCGGTTGGCGCCTTACCAGGGAAACCACAGTGGAGATGCGCAGCAACTCCAAGAAGATGGTTTGGCTGATTTAGGGAGTGTGCGGGATTCCGATGTAGGAAATAACATTCCAGGAGGAATGAATCTAAGGAGGGGGCAGTGTAACGGGATAACCGTAAAGGAAAGGATCTTAATTTGAAAGATTGTTATTCTAGAAACTGACTAGATTAAATAATGTTTCTAAAAGATTCTAGAAATTTCCAAACACACTGACTAGATTAAATAATGTTTTTAGAAAATTCCAGAATGTTCATTTGTTGTATATGAGCAGTTAACGGCAGTTCAAGTTCAAATAGTTTATTGTATTGTCAAGCAGTTTAGACGTTATCCAGCAGAGTTCTGTGTAGGTATCTTAACAATTTTGTAAATAAAATTGTGTTAAAAGTCCCCATAAGTGTTTCACTATCTTTTATACTTTTCGAGATATTCAATAAAAAGTAGAGTGAAATACAAGAAATGGAAACAATCGATATCTCGATTATCAATCAAGATAAATGTATCGATTTTTTTGTAAAATTTGAGGAAATTCTTTCACCTTTCCAACGGTGTTTTTTGTTTTTTTCTATCTTTTATACTTTTCGAGATATTCAATAAAAAGTAGAGTGAAGTACAAGAAATGAAAACAATCGATATTTCGATTATTAATCGAGATAAATGTATCGATTTTTTTGCTTAGCTGTCATATTTCATTGTTTCTTTTACTCTATCTTTCGTTGTTAATGCACACGTCAAACATCTCTATATTTTATGCCATTTTGCCTCCCCTCAATAACCCCACAAAGTAATCCCAAACGCACACGAGGAAATCTAATGCTAGAGTTGAATTCGGATTCCATGTAAACTCCCGAGTAACGATTTCTTAGCGATTTTTAACCAAATAATAAATCAATATGTGAAAAAAATTTAAAATCGGTATTCTACACACTTAAAATATAATATCGCTATCTATGTGTGCAATCTTTGAGCTAAAAGCGAACTATATTCTTTAAAAGGTAATTTGAATTTATACAAATAAAAATTTAGTCAAATTGAAAAAGTGAAAAGTGTTATGGAAAATAAAAAGATTTTTTTCTAAATTTGCAAATTTTTATTAAAATTAATCAAATAGAAATATTGAAAATTTAAGGGAGAGACTGACTTTGTTCTTTTTTTTTGTTGTTGATTTTTGACTTTTTTTAAACTTTTTAGTTTAACCCTGTATATCTCAAAAACTATAAAAGGTATTGAAAAAGTGAAAACTCTTATGGAAAATATAAAGATTTTTCTATAAATTTGCAAATTTTTATTTAAATTAATCAAAGAGAAATATTCAAAATTTAAGGGAGAGACTGACTTTGTTCCTTTTTTTTGTTGTTGATTTTTGACTTTTTTAAACTTGTTAGTTTTCAATTCAATTCAATTCAAAATACTTTATTTGCTTAATTACAAAGTAGACATTGTTTAGCATCGTCACAAAAAAAAAACCTGTATATCTCAAAAACTATAAAAGGTATTGAAAAAATGAAAAGTTTTATGGAAAATATAAAGATTTTTGTATAAATTTGCAACATTTTATTAAAATTGATTAGAGAGAAATATTGAAAATTTAAGGGAGAGACTGACTATGTTCTTTTTTGTTGTTGTTGATTTTTGATTTTCTTTAAACTTTTTAGTTTAACCCTGTATATCTCGAGAACTATAAAAGGTATTGAAAAAGTGAAAAATCTTATGGAAAATATAAAGATTTTTCTATAAATTTGCAAATTTTTATTAAACTTGATCAAAGAGAAATATTGAAAATTTAAGGGAGAGTCTGATTATGTTCTTTTTTTCCGGTGTTGATTTTTGATTTTCTTTAAACTTTTTAGTTTAACCCTGTATATCTCGACAACTATAAAAGTTATTGAAAAAGTAAAATTCTTATGGAAAATATAAAGATTTTTCTATTAATCTGCCAATTTTTATTAAAATTGATCAAAGAGAAATATTGAAAATTTAAGAGAGAATTTTTTTTATAGAAAACTAAAAAACGCGTAAGTAAGTAACGCAAGTAACGCCCAATCATGGGCGTTACTTGCGTTGACTTCAGTTCGTGTGTTTGGAAAAATAGGCGGTACGTCGGTTGCCGTCGAAGTTCTCTGTAAAAGCAATAAAAGAAAAACAGTGGTAAAATTAAATCCGAATTACGTGAATTTTCGTGTACAAGACATAAACGTTATTTTTTCACGTTATGATTAAAGAAATTATTAAGAAATGTGTTCAGTAACTAAAAGTGATCTGCTATACAGAGAACAAAAACTGTAAACAACTTCTCCAGTGGCGTCCCAAAAAATGTTTTGAAAGGAGAATTACATTTTAAAGATCTTTAAAGAAACCTAAATTTCTGATGATGAAGAATAATGAATTGTTTGGATTCTTCAAGTGCTGCAAAAATAAAGAACTCACATCTGTATAGTATGTATAGTATGTTTCAAGATGTTTCACAAAAGTTGCATGGAGAGGAAAGACATTACTGTAGTTGAAAAACACAAAGTATTATGCAGTAAAAAATGTGAAGATCAACATAACATGGATGTTGAGATAATTTTGAAGGAAGAAATCGTTAAACCCCAAGAGGAAATAGAACAGAAAGACGAATTCATTACCAGACAAAATAGAAAATCTCAGGCCTTTGAAGAAGATGCAGAGGAATGGGAAAATCATTATAGAAAAGATATGGAGGAAAAAAACAGAAAAATTCAGTAACTTGAAGAACAAGTAACGACCGAGACGAAACAAAGATCCGAGGAGAACGAGAGTTACTGCAATGAAGTAACAGTATATAAATCTGAGATACAAGAACTTAATTTCAGAATACAAAGAATCAATCTCTCAAACGATAACCTTCGAAAAACATTAGACAATCTAGAAATAGAAAAGAAGGACTTATTGAAAAAAACAAAATCCTTTTTTTTCTGCGGTTTTTTCCCTTAATCTCCAACACTAATGTGAGAACTGACACCCTTTAAAAACTTTCCGCAGATACAATATTTAGAAGAGTGATTTCTGTATAGAACAAATTGTTCAAATTTAATGACTATATTATTGTTAATAACATATATTGTACTACTACTATTTTCATACGAATATATATATATATACTGACAAAGACTAAAACATCTTCGGAGAATCAAACTATGGCACAACATTTTGATATGCAGAACGAAGAAAACCAAAAATTCATCCTTAATTTAATTCGTAACGAGGTAGAGGTATGTGTTACTCAGAAACTGGCTGAAAAGTCTAGTAGATTCAATCGGGTAGACAATGTTAGTAGCAAGAAACCTCCAAGGACAACAATTGATAATACAATTGCTGCATCTACTGCTACTGTGCAACAAGAACAGACGAATCTTAAAAATCTGGGAAATAAAGCTGAAGTTTTATATGAACTAGACCGAAATAATAAAACCTTGTATTCTGAAGTGGCTCAACAAAATGCTTGTTTAAATAAAAGAGAATGTGAGTGCAGAACTGTTGGGGTTTGTAGCCCCGGCAGGGTTACAAACTCACCGAAAAATGTAAACACAAATGTTGACGTAAATCTCGCGGAAAAGTCGGGAAATAATGATGCAGAACCGAAAAAATCAAAGCAAACTTCCTAAAAAGAAATGGTCACGACCCAGCAGGGTGGAAAGTGGTCACTCCTAAACGGCCTAGGAAAGGAGACAGGCCGAATCCGTTACAAGGAACCAACACCAGCTCCGTTATTGGACTTAGTGTGGCGCAAAAACAGGCTGGAATATTTGTGTCTGGACTGGCCCCAAACAGTTCGGCGCAAATGATAATGGATTTTCTCAATCGGTAAAAAATAGATGCCGTGTCACCTGTGAAAAAATGAGAACGAGGACTGACAAATACAAGAGTTCATTTAAAATCACTCTTCCTGAGCAACGAAAAGCAGAATTAATGAGGCAGGAGATATGGCCAAATGGGGTTATAATAAACCATTTTCTGAATCTGCAAACTGGGAGAATGTGGCTTAACAATAAATTGATCTCTTATCCATCTGAACACACAGTCTATAGGAACCAGCATTAATGCTATTAACACTATGATTGAGGAAAATAAAGACTGCTTTGCTCTATGCCTGACAGAGCATTGGAAGTCTGAAGAAATATGTAACTACAATATTAGAAACTACAATCATATTTCTGCATACTGTAGAAAGACCAAAGAACATGGAGGTGCTGCTGTCTACATAAAAAAGATCCTATCAGCAAAACCTAGAGAAGATATTGCCAGCTTGTCCGAGAAGCATATTTTTGAGTGTGCAGCAGCTGAGGTTTTATTACAGAATAGAAAAGTAATTGTTCTAGCAATCTATCGAACAGAAAACCCACAAGAACTAATAAATAAACTTGATATAATTTTCAGTGACCTAGTTTCTAAGGACTGGCAGGGGACTTCAATTTGGATCTGCTTGGAGATGCGAGATGGCCAGGTATATTTAAAACTTTCTTAAGCTCTTTTAACATAGTGTAACGTTTATTTATTTTCACAGTTTATTATTTAATTTATTTATACAACTAATACACTTAATTTATGTTATAACACAATTTATTTACAATATACTAATTTATATGAACACTGAATACTGATTTATATAAACACTTATTTACTTAGATTCAACTCAAAAACTAAACTCTCTATTTCAAAATAAAAGTCTATTTATATGCGCATCGATGCTTCGAGTAATTGCTCGATTACTCGCGTAGAGATCTTTCTAGTCCCGGTTCTCGTACAATCGGGAACATTCTCAGCCATTCGACGCGTTGCCTGTTTCTCTGATGATGCTTACGGCGTACAGAGGCGGACTCGCCCATATTGCCAACAAGGACAGAGCCGGAGTCGCATTACATTGCCCCCTCCTTAAGAGATAGTTCCTCCTGGAACTTTTTTTAGAGCTGGATGGGAATGATTGTATCTGCAGTCGGATCCTCTTCTACAATTTCCAGTTGTATAAAAAAAAACAAAGGACGGTCTTCGTTGTAAACTGGACACTGGGCGAATGGCTGCAAACCAATACTTGGACTTCGGTATCTTGAAAGATTACTTCCACCATGTTTCGAATGACCCTCCAGTCTAACTCCTTACACTCGATCTTTGGCATTGCTATATTCTGTATATTGGACTCCAGTACGTGTTCCCTCAGGCTAAGTAAAGATTCCCATACATCTTGATAAGTGGGTCGGTCGTGATAGGTGTTCTTTGTCACTAGATAGAAGAGGTAACGTGATCCATCTTGGAGTCTCAAAGCTTTTCCGGGGGCTGGCAATTGGCTTTGCAGTTCTGATAGTCGACCAAACTTTTTTCGGAAAACGGACGCTAATCCTCGGGCGTCGCTGATACTGGCAGGAATATTATGGACCAACGAGCAGTCATCTGGAAGCGTGAACAGGTCTTGATGTTTCTCAATGGTTACGCCAAATCTTGCTTTCCCGGTACCCCCATAAGCACCCATAAACTCATCGAAGGCAAAATCAGGAGTCTCTTGGAGTCGATTTACATCTTCTTCTTGGTTATGATCTCCTTCAAACGGTGCCAGCCGGTTTCCATGTACCACTTTCGGTTTTCCATTTGGAATCTTACTTATTCGGTATATGACATCATTGATTCTTTTCTTAACGATGTATGGACCTTCCCAAGACGTTTGTAGCTTCGGCGAGTAACCCTTCTGTCTTCTTGGGTTATGAAGCCAGACTTTGTCTCCTTCTTCGAAACATCCTTCCGTGGCTTGAGTATCATACCGTTTCTTCATTCTATCACTGGCAATTTGAAGATGTGAGCGAACCAGTTCATGCATATCGTCCATTTTCCTTCGTAACTGGATCACATAATCTTCAACAGCTATATCTTCTCCAGGTCGGCATCCAAACTCAAGGTCGCATGGTAGCCTCATCTCTCGTCCGAACAAGACCTTTGCTGGTGTTTGGCCTGTTGTTTCATTGACTGCGGATCGGTAAGCCATCGCGAAGAGCGAAAGGTATTGATCCCAATTCCACTGGTGGTTGGACTCTACTTTTGACAGATACTTTCCAATGGTCTTATTCATTCTTTCTACCATTCCATCTGATTGTGGATGTAATGCTGTAGTTCTTGTTTTCTTCATTCCTAGAGTATCGCAAATTCCTTGGAAAAGCTGGCTTTCGAAATTTCTACCTTGGTCACTATGAATCTCCAAGGGTACTCCAAATCGACTGATAAATTCTCTTATTAGGACATCTGCAAAAGTTGTGGCCTCTTGATTTGGAATGGCGTAGACTTCTACCCACTTCGTGAAATAATCCATAACCACCAACATGTACTTATTTCCATTCTCAGTCGTCGGAAATGGTCCAGCAATGTCTAAAGCAATCCTCTCGAATGGGCTACCGACGTTGTATTGTTTCATGGGAGCTTTCCATTACTCGCAGCACAGATGGTACACTTCTTACACCAGCTCTTCACATCATCGGAACTATTCATCCAATAAAACCTTTCCCGTACTCGTTGAAGGGTTTTCTTAACACCGAGATGACCTCCTGATGGACTGTCATGTAACTGTCGGAGTACTTCAGCCACTCTAGTTTTTGGAATAACTAACTGCTTTCTGATTTCTGAACCATCATCATTCTCGAGTACTCGTTTCAATAAAAGTCTTCTTCCAGGATGAAAGAGTTCCACTGAGCCCAATAGGATTTAAGTACTGGACAGAATTTTGACACTTCTTGCCAAGTAGGTCGTCGATCTTCTCTCTTCCATTGGCGCATTTTCTTTAAAACAGGATCATTTTCTTGTTCCTCTCCAATTTTAGTCGGTGCCCAGTAATCGTTAACTACAGTTGTTCGTAGTATAGCAGTTTCTTTGGATTCTGTCTTGTTGCAATGGGAGAAATCTGCTGGGCACGGTCTTCTGGAAAGAGAATCGGCGTTTCTATGGCTTACTCCAGCTCGATGTTCGATCCTAAAGTCGTACTCTTGTAACCGTTCGATCCACCTGGCAATTTGACCTTCAGGGTGCTTGAATTGCATTAACCATTTAAGGGCTGCATGATCGGTCCGGATTAAAAATTGTCTTCCATAAAGGTATTGATAGAAGTGTTCCACGGACTTCACAACTGCCAGAAGTTCTCTTCTCGTAACGCAGTAATTCCGCTCAGGTTTAGAGAGCACTTTACTAAAATACCCCAGAACCCTTTCTTGCCCATCTTGAATCTGAGAAAGAACTCCTCCAATTCCTACATTACTGGCATCGGTATCTAAAATAAATTCCCCCTCTGGTTGTGGGTAGCCCAGTATCGGTGCTGTTGTTAAATGCTTCTTTAGAGTTTCAAAGGCCGTTTGACAGTGGTCATCCCAGCAGAATTCTCTTGCTTCTTCAGTAAGTCGTGTTAATGGCTTAGCAATATCTGCAAACTTCCTTATGAACCTTCGATAGTACGTGCATAGCCCAAGAAAACTTCTTATTTGATGTTTATCGGTTGGTTGTGGCCAATGCTTGATGGAAGCAACTTTGTCGTTATCTACAGCCACGCCTTCCTTGCTGACAACATGACCCAGGTACTTAACTTTATTTTGGAATAACCGACATTTATTGGGGTTCAACATCAGTTGGGCAGCTTGAAGTCTTTTAAAAACATCGTCTAAGTTCTTTAGATGATCTTCAAATGTCTCTCCCAAGACTATGATGTCGTCTAAATAGACCAGACATGTCTTCCAAGATAACCCTCTCAATACATTTTCCATAAGCCTTTCGAATGTCGCAGGAGCATTACATAGTCCAAATGGCATGACATTAAATTGCCATAATCCGGAACCGGTGGTGAAGGCTGTCTTTTCCTTGTCTACTGGGTCCATTTCCACCTGCCAGTAGCCAGATTTCAAGTCTAAGGTAGAAAATAATTTACTTCCAGACAAAGTGTCCAAGGTGTCGTCGATTCGAGGCAGAGGATAACTGTCCTTTTTGGTAACATTGTTCAACTGACGGTAGTCTACACAGAACCTCGTAGTTCCATCCTTTTTCTTAACCAAGACTACTGGAGAGACCCATGGGCTGGTAGAAGGTTCTATCACCCCGTCTTCCTCCATTTCTCGAACAATCCTTTCAGCTTCCTCTCTCTTTGCCTGCGGTAATCTTCTAGCTGTTTGACGAATTGGCTTGGCAGGTGTTCCTGCATCAACAGTTCCTTGAAGACGTGCCACTACGATAGTTTCACTTCTACCAGGTATCACAGTATCCTCTTCTAGAGCTGCTGGCACGGTTCTGTCCTCATACGGATGAAGGAATACTTCTTCGGCACTCACTTTAATAACTCTGTTTTTGAAATCCAGCTGGAAACCATGTAAGTTCATCACGTCCATTCCTAATATCACATCTTCCTCAATATCAGCGACAATGACAGTATGCGTGAACTTTTCTGTACCAATTCCTATTTGAACTTGGACTTCCCCATGGATGTTAGCTCTTTCACCTGTGGCGGTCCGCAGCCGTAGCCTTGTTGGTAGAAGTTTCTTGCTGCTACTTATAGTTGTTGGTCGTATAATGGTCCTGGTCGCTCCAGTATCTATCAACAGTGTATACTTTTTACCATTTACTTCACCATCTACATATACACTGTCATCGCGACATTTCAGAGAGGCTATGAGTATGAGAGGGTCTTTTAAAAGGTTACGGGTCGAAGCTGCCCCCTCTAGGCCGACCCGTTCTAGTTTTCCTGTGGAGTTGTTTCTCGATTTGCATTGGCCACTGGACATTTACATGATTTGATGAAGTGTCCCATTTCGCCACAATTGTAACACACGCGGGGCCTCTTCTTTTTGTTTTCAGCAAGGTTCTTCATCATGTTAACTAATTGGTCCAATTTATTTTCGTCTTCTTCGTCTTTTACAGACCTTACTTTACTGTATCCCCCACAAGCCTTCGAAGCCGCTTCATACTCAAGCGCAGCGGACAAGACATCGACTAAAGTTTTGTGACGGGCTAAACGAAGAGTCTTGTTCATTTCAGGATCACGGAGCCCATCAAGAAATGCTTCTACTGCTAAACATTCTATCATTCCTTCATCAGCTGCAGGATAGGCAAATCTGACCAACCTGGCAATATCTACTTCATATTCCTGAAGGGTCTCTTCTCGCTTCTGTTTTCGTATCTTCAACTGTGACCGGTGCAAATTCTCCAGATGTTCATGACCATATCGCATGTTTAATCTCTTCTTAAGTTGTTCAAAGTCATCCGTCTCTTCCACCGGTATAGTCTGAAGAATGTCGCAAGCATCTCCTCTAAGAGCGATCGTGAGATTTACAGCCTTTTCTTTTTCTGACCATCCGTTCGCTCGTGCAGCTGTTTCAAACTGTTTAAGGTAATTTTCCCATGACATTTTTCCATCAAAGGTTGGGGCTTTAATGCGGACCGAACTTTCACTGCTTTCCAGTTTTGGTTTTTGTTCCACTTTACAGCTTGTCTTTTCTTCATCATTTTTCTCTTTTGATTCTTCCACACTAATCTTTTGTCCCTTTCCCATTTCTTCCATTTTTCGTTCAATCTCTTTTATTTTCTCCTCGAATGAAGTCATCTCATTCTTTAGAGAAGACATATCTGATGACATGGATGAAATCTCAGAAGAGACTTTATTTTCTAAAGAAGCAACTTTAGTATCCAAAGATGAAATTTCAGAAGAAACTTTATTTTCCAAAGAAGAAATGTCATTTTTCAGAGAAGAAATTTCAGAAGAAACTGTATTTTCCAAAGAAGAAATTTCAGAAGAAACTTTATTTTCCAAAGAAGAAATTTCAAAAGAAACTTTATTTTCCAAAGAAGAAATTTCAGAAGAAACTTTATTTTCCAAAGAAGAAATTTCAGAAGATATTTCAGTAGAAATATTTTTTATAGAAGACATCAATGATGAAGTATCGTCGGCAAATAAAAACTCCTCCGGGTCTAATTCTTGATCAACTATCGCTTGTCTAAGTCGCTCCACCAACTCTGACTTCTTTCCTGTAGTGTCCAATTCACGGTCTTCAAGCTCCCGACGCAAGTCTGCCACTTTTAAATCACAAAGTTTTTTCGACATTTTTCTACACTATTTATTTACACTATCCCACTTCTGACACCAATGTAACGTTTATTTATTTTCACAGTTTATTATTTAATTTATTTATACAACTAATACACTTAATTTATGTTATAACACAATTTATTTACAATATACTAATTTATATGAACACTGAATACTGATTTATATAAACACTTATTTACTTAGATTCAACTCAAAAACTAAACTCTCTATTTCAAAATAAAAGTCTATTTATATGCGCATCGATGCTTCGAGTATTTGCTCGATTACTCGCGTAGAGATCTTTCTAGTCTCGGTTCTCGTACAATCGGGAACATTCTCAGCCATTCGACGCGTTGCCTGTTTCTCTGATGATGCTTACGGCGTACAGAGGCGGACTCGCCCATATTGCCAACAAGGACAGAGCCGGAGTCGCATTACAATAGTACCTTCTGTCACTGACTACACACGCATTGATGGTGCCAAAATGTCCTGCATAAGTATTTACACCAATGTTGAAATATTCACATCAGAAATCTTTAATCCTCATACATCAGACCACACTGCACAGAAACTCACATTTAAGACAGGCCCCTCAAAAGCACCCTTAATAAAAAAACGTATATTTAATCAAGAAAATAAAGACTTTTTTAAGTTATTGTTGGGGGATGCTGATTGAAGTGGCATGTTAGAATGTAGCGCAACAGATATTAATAAACAATGGGATTCTTTTGCGAGTATAGTGCAGACATTTTTTCGGCAATGTTTTTCTTTAAAAGAATTTTGTAGGTACTCATAAAAGTCAAAAACATCATTGGGCAAAAACACCTCAAATAATTGAGTGCATAAACAGACTTGACATTTTGTATACACTAAATAGTAATAATACTGAGTATAGGGATATGTACAGGAAGGAAAAACACAGCTATAATTCTCTTCTTGCAGAGTCACGAAAAGATTACTATCATAGAAGGCTGGAGAACAGTGACAATAAATCAAGGGTCTCCTGGCAAATTATAAAGGAAATCCGGGGAAATCCAAAAAAATCAAATACTATTGGTTTGCAGGGAGAACCAAAAACCCTCAGCAATGATGTAAATAAGTTTATGGCAAGAGCTGCAACAGATGCGGTAAAGAAAATTAAGGAAATTGCTGATTTTCAAATTGAGATTGAATCATGTTCTGAATGTATGTATCTTACTCCTGTTTCTGATGTAGAAATATTCAATATCATCAATAATTTAAAAAATAAACATAGTTATAGACAGGATGAAGTCTCAAATAATCTAATTAAATACGTTGCCTCCGAGGTCATTCCTCCCCCACATTCATCATAAACAACTCCTTCAAACAAGGATATTTTCCACAGGCCCTAAAATCAGCTATAGTCAAGCCTCTACATAAAAAAGGTGATCCCTCAAAGATTGAAAACTACCGGCCCATAAGCCTCCTGTCATCTTTTTCTTTTAAAGAGCAATGCTTAGTAGGCTGAAGATGTTCTTTGAATCCAGGAACATTTTCAGTCACTCTCAGCATGGCTTCCGTAAGGGTCGATCAGTTGACACGGCAACATATGACTTTATCTCGAAAATCCTGGAAAACTTAGAAGCTAAAATGAAAACCCTGGGGGATTTCCTGGACCTATCCAAAGCTTTTGACAGTCTAAATCCCAAGTTACTCTTAAGAAAACTGAAACTTTATGGAATACAGGGTCCTATTCTGAAATGGATAGTGTCTTTCCTATTGGAAAGATCTCAGATAATATGTCTAGAGGTGGAGGGCTGTAAAACATTTTCTGATGCTATTAACATCAAGCTAGGCGTCCCTCAGAGAAGTGTTATTGGCCCTTTCCTTTTTTTGGTTTATATTAATGATCTGTCTCAAGCTGTAACTGACAATTCACCATACTAGTCAATTTCGCAGATGATTCAAACAGTCTTATTTCTTTTCCAAAGAGCAGGCCAGACACTGGAACTGGCGGAGAGGTGGTTTAGTAGGAATAAACTACTATTAAATTGTGATAAGTCTGTATTCTTATGTTTCCGGACACTTCAATCTAATGATCAATACCCGGAGGAGTTGCAACTCTTATCCCAGAATATAAGCTCTCTAAATCTGTCCGTTTTCTAGGCATCTATATTGACTGCAATTTGACCTGGGACACACAAATTGTATATGTTTGCAAACAACTAAGTTCTGCTTGTTTTTCTTTAAGGGTGCTGAAGGATTACTTGCAGCAAGAAAGTTTGCTTATTACCTATTATGCCAACTTTTATTCTGCTCTGAGATATGGAGTTATATTCTGCGGAGGGGCTGTCAGAGCATCGGAGGTGTTTGTCATTCAAAAAAGAGTGCTACGTATTTTGCTGGGAATGAAAGAAAGAGACTCCTGCAGGGAAAAATTTAGGGATTTAAATATTCTGACATTTCCAGGTGTATATGTATTGGAGTACATCATGTTTCTCTTCAAAAACTTTCCGCTTTTCACTTACTTATTTCTAAACAACTTAAAAACTAATCTAAAATTCAATCTAATCCCAATCTAAAACTACCTTCCCATGAGCATAATACAAGAACAACAAATGAAAGAAGCTTATAAGAACAAAGAATGGGGAAAACTATTATACAGAGGAATAAAAACTAATAAAAATGGATATCAAATTCAAATTCAAATTTCTTTATTTGCCTTTCTTGCCATAAATTTTTATGGATAAGGTATGTCAAAATGTTACATTTAAAATAATTTTAAAATAATGATATAGATATCACAAAGTATTTAAAAAAAAACATATAACATGGAATAAAATATACAATAATAATACAGTGCATTTAATTGTCATTTTAAAGAATGCAGGAATTCCTCTATCGAATAAAAACTATTCGCTAGTAAGTAATTATTTTTTAAATGTTTTCTAAATTGATTTAGAGTTTTTAGTTCCCTGAGACTTTGTGGTAACCGGTTAAATAGACTACATCCAAAATATTCAGGCGATTTCGTGTATTTCGTGTACTTTGGTTTGTTAAGTCTTAAATCGTACGCGTTTCTAGTACTATGATGATGGATATCAGACGTTTTCTTATATGTACTGGCGTGCTTGTAGGTATATGAGAGTACTTTATAAATATAAATTGATGGCACTGTTAATATTTTTGCTTCGACGAAAACATCCCGACATGAATCTCTTCTGTTCATATTAAAAATTCCACGAATTATTTTCTTTTGTATAATAAAAACACTCGGGAGCTCTCGGCAGATTGTCCCCAGAGGATAATACTTTGTGAGATCAGAGAGTAAACCTGTGCATAATAGAAGCTCATGATAGCGTTAATGGTGAAGTCATTTTTTAGTGAAAATATTGCAAAGTATGTTTTATTAAGTTTGTTGCATATTACATCTATATTAAGTTTAAAATCTAAATGTTGATCTATAACAGTTCCCAAAAACTTAGTATGTGACACAGTGTTTATCTCTGAACCATTCACGTCGAAACACATCTGGTTACTACTTACACTGGCATAGGAGAACCTTACACACTCTGTTTTCTCTAAATTTAAAATTAAATAGTTTTTCTTACACCACTCTATAAATGTCCCAATAACATATTTTACCTTTGCCTCAGCGGCAGCCAGTGATTCAGCAGATACTATGATATTAAAATCATCTGTATATATATATATATATATATATATATAAATATCTTCATTGAGGAAAGTTTCCGGAAGGTCATTGATATAAAGTAAGAACAGAAGAGGTCCTAGTGTTCCTCCTTGGGGGGTACCTAAGTTGTTGTAGTTGATACTGGATGTATGTTGGTTAATTGAAATAAAGAAGGGTCGGTTTGACATGTAAGAATGGATCCATAAGTCAATGGGTTCTCTTATACCCATAGAATTCAGCTTACCTTTCAAAAAATTTGCATTGATACAGTCGAAGGCGCGGGTTAGATCAAAAAATATTCCGAAAGTACAATTTCGCGAATCTAAGTTTTCATGGATTTTTTGAACAAGTTTTACAGTAGCAGTTTCACATGAGAACCCCTTTCTAAATCCATATTGATGTTTAGTTAATAGAGAATTTTCGTTTAGATATTGCATTATATTTGTGTACAGACATTTTTCTACTGTTTTGGCAAATACGCTAAGAACAGATATCCCTCGGAAGTTTGTAATGTCATCTTTAGGTCCTTTTTTATGAATCGGCACAACCTTGGCCATTTTGAGGACTTCCGGAAACTTTCCAGAACATACTGAATAATTTACTATTTCACTGATGTAGGGAGCTATTTCGTCAGAGCATTCCTTTAATAATGAGACAGGAAATTCATCGAAACCACATGATTTAGTATTTTTAAGATGCCTAATGACATTTATTACCTCTGACTCCGTCACTGCTCTAAAGAACATGGCATTTGAGGTGTATTTCTAGTTGTAGTGATAGTGAAACTTTGTACATGACTAATATCAATTTTATCTGAATTTAGATTAGTGGCCGATTTTGCAAAAAAGTTACCAAAGACTTCACATATTTTATTTGTATTTTCTATCAGTTGATCCTCATAAACAACTTTTTTAGGGGATTCCCTTTTTTTATTTTTGCTAAGCTTTTTGTTTACTAAATGCCACATTGTTTTTGTTTTATTATCGGATAGATTAATTATTTTTGAATGAAATGTTTTCTTTTCTATTACAATTTTGTTATTTATTTCTTTTTTCTATATTCTATAAGCTTCATTGTAATGAGGATCATCTGAAAATTTATGTAGCCAGTTAGATAATTTTAATTCGTCAATTTGTTTTGAAGTTCAGGCGAAAATTGAATTTTTTTAGTTTTTAAATTGATGGGATTTTAACTGTTTTAATACGAAAAGCTGCGGTAAAACAGAACGTTAAGTGTTCCCAAAATAATTGAAACATTTCATCTACGCTTTTGATATTTTTACTTATATCTACTTTGTTATCTGTAAATAATTTTTTAAAGTCAGAAATTGCTATTTGCCCAAAATGCCGTTTTTTGGTATTATTACTTTGGACTTTGGTGGGATTTGCTAATAGCAAATCCCACTCTAATAATTGAATGGAATGATCTGCTATACTTTCTAAAATAACTGTATTTAGTGTGCTAAAGTGCATATTTGTTATTATATAGTCAATCGAACTTACCGTTAAGTAATCTGAACGCCTAGCAACTCTTGTAGGGACAGAAATGTGTGAGTTTAGGTGAAAGGACTTTAACAATTCCCTAAAACATCTTAGATAATATGTATTTTCCGTACCATTTATATTTAAATCACCAGTTATTATGATTTGATCATATTTTAAAACAATTTTCAGTAGTAAATCATTCAAGGAACTGAAAAACGTATTGAAGTTGCCAGATGGAGCTCTATATATTAAAACTATACAACATTTATTACTTACTGAAACGCCTGCAAACTCAAAATGCATATCAGTATTAAATTGTTCAAGAAACTGTATAGGTTTGCAATGCACCAAATCTAGGTTGTTAACGTATACACCTACTCCACCATTTTTATAGTTATTTCTTCAATAATGAGAAATTTTTGAATATCCATTTATTTTTAATAAGTCTATGCTGTTTTCAGTTGCCCAATGTTCGGAGATGCACAAGATGTTAGGGGTAAATTTTTGGCAAAATACGTCAAGAAGATTTATTTTATTGTTTAGGCTTTGTACATTCAGGTGACACATTATTTTCCGACACGTCTTGTCGAAGTTAGGTATATCCATAGACAAATTAAGTATCTCTGGGTATATCTCTGTCTTCGATGGGATCTGTTTTGAACTTAAAAGGTTTTCTGATTTGGCGTTTTCTACGAAAAAACGCCTCGCTGATATCAACCACCATTAAAGTACTGCGGACATAAATTAATTACCCATTACGTAATATTGGAAAGGTGGAAAGAATATTTCTATGAACTGTTAAAAAGATTACGAACGAGAAGACGACATGAAAGAAGAAAAAAACAACGCGCAAAAACAAACAACAGAAGAAGAAGAAATACAAGAAATTTGTAAAAACAATAAAGGCCTATTTCGGCGGTAGGTGGAAACTATACAGTAACAGCTTATAGAGAATATATGAATAGAGGAAAGTATACTAAAAGAATTGACAGAGGCAATAATTTGCCCTTTATATTATAAACTGCGAAATTTATACAGCTATTGTCCTCAACACAGCATACGAAAAATGCATGAGAATGAGAGATGGTGATTTCCGAAAGGGATTTGCCAAAGTATGGGTAATTTAAAAAATGTACTTCTAAACACATACATAAAGCTGTTAATTATATGTCGTGTAGAGTATTTTACAGATTACATTACAGGTTACAAGATCCACTCAAATCTAAATCGCCTCAGCCTGTAATTATTTTTTTTGTAAATAAAATTATCGTAAATTATTTTATTCAATAATTAGCTGTGTACACCACTTCGTGCGCGTTTGAATTTCATAAAAAACTTATTGTTCAGTTCGCAGATTTTACCATAAATTATTAATTATGTAATTCGCGAACAGAAATATGCGTCGACTTTCATTTGAGTTTTGGTCTTTCTCGTGTTTTTAGAGAGATTTGACTTTGTTTTAGGCATATCTAATGGATCTGCACTTTTCTATCTGAAAAACAAAAAACCGAATATCCACGTTCCTAACAAAAAAAAAAATAACTATAAATAATTTATCAATTTCAATGTAGATGGAAATACTAATCACAAAATTCCTGGACAAAATATATTTTCATGAAAGAACATTACTAATTAACCAATACGTCTTACTATTAGAAAACAGTGAACTTTCAACGAAAAAATTAAAGTTAAGAAATACCTTATCAAACAAAAAAAGTATATTGTGCTGGAAATCAATTTTTAAACACAATCGTTGAGACACAGCCGTTAGAAATAGCCCGCTCGCGCCTTGGACCGCGCCAGGCAGCCTTTGTAATATTAAGTAGCCTAAGTTACTTATTATTACATCTGCTAACTGCCAGTGAAAGTTATTATTATTATTATTATTACATATTGTTAAGGGCAGAGGAGCTAGGCTCCTATTTTGCCCAAAAATACAGAAAATACATTACAAAAAAAAACAACCTACTAATAGACATATTAATAAAAGATAGAAAGAAAAAATAGAAATTAATTTCACAAAAATACAAAAGTTCTTTAAGGAATGATTAAACTCAAAAATTAATAAGAGACTGTTAAATATTAAATATTGCGCAACGATCTAATCTGTTTTTAAAAATATTGACACTTGGCGAAGAGATAATTTCTTGATCTAAATTATTCCAGGCATAAAAAATTCTGTTGGGTAAAAAGTTTTGTCTTGATCTAGCAGTTACATTTTCCTTCTTCAGCTTAAACTGGTGTCCTCTTAGTCTTGTATCTGTATTTAGGGTAAAAGTTGTACTTAGATTACCAAAGTTATATTTTAATATTCGAAAAGCTACAATTAGATCGCCCCGCAACCGACGCAGCTCAAAGGTGGTAAGATTGGCCATGGATAGCCTTTCTTCATATGAGGGTCTTACATGACCTAAAGTAAATCTGGTGGCTTTCCGTTGTAAGTTTTCCAGTAATGTTCTGTCGCGAATTAAATCCGGAAACCAAGCTGAACCAGCATATTCAAGAACAGGTCTAACATAGGTGGTATACAATTTACAAAAAGATTGGAAGGAAACTTTTGAAAAACACTTGCTGATCAGATAAAGTCTGGTATTTGCACGTTTAGACACTGAAAGCACGTGATCCGATCACGATAGTTCATTGTTCACGATAACACCTAGATCATTGTGAGACGTCACTGTTGTTAAAAGTTGGCCATCAATATAATAAGGAGTATGTGGATTATTTTTGCCGACATGAAGCACTACACATTTTTCAGTGTTTAATGGAAGTAACCACTCTGAGGACCACTGATGTATTGAGGCCAAGTCATGTTGGATAGACTGATGATTTGTAGTTGGATCCCCGTATATTTTGGAGTCATCATCAGCGTAATGCGATATTGTACTAGATACGTGGAATTGTAGATCACTCGTGTAAACCGTAAACAGCAGGGGGCCCAGTACTGAGCCCTGTGGAACTCCACTTTTAACTGGTCTTTCTTGAGAAAAAGCGTCGCCAACTCGAACCTTGTAAAAACGATCGGTAAGAAAGCTTTCGATCCATTGTTTTAAACTTCCTCGAATTCCAAAATGTTCTAACTTGTACAGGAGTCTTTGCTTGGGAACTCGGTCGAAAGCCTTGGAAAAATCTAAGTATAGGTACTATGTCAATAGGTTGTCGATTATTCAAGAGTGATGTCCAGTCATTAACACAATGAAGTAAGTTGGTAAGTGTTGACCGTCCAGGAATAAATCCGTGTTGTTGACTGGATATAATATTTTGCGTGAGCAGAAAATCCATCATAGTCTCAGAAATAATGGATTCCATGACTTTACTGACAACAGGTAATAAACTTATTGGTCGATAATTTTTGCTGTCGAGCTTATTGCCCTTTTTGAAAATGGGGGTGACAGAAGCTACTTTCCAGCTTGAGGGGAGAGAGCTGTTATTGAAAGACGATTGCATAATTAAACATAACGGAGCTGCAAGAGCATCAGCACATCTTTTAAGAAAGTAGGGTGTTAGACCATCTAAGCCGGGCGAGGCGTTTGTGCGTAGGTTCAATAAATGTCGTTTGATTTTATCATTTGTGAAAACAATATTGTCAAGAATGGCTAAGAGATGGGGGCATAAAATATCATGCATATTATCGTTGGGTGGTTCATCTGTAAAAACTTCCGAAAATGTTTGTGACAAGGTTTCTGAAGTTTCTTGATTTGAAGTGCAAAGGCTACTATCATCCTTTAGAAGCAAAGGAATAGCGACTTTTGATGATAATGAAGATCGTATGTGTTTAAAAACCCTTTTAGTATTACCACTAGCGATAATAGATTCCTCAAAGTTGTGTCTGAGATTATCTAGAGATAGTTTGACCCGATTAGAAAAATTGCGATGATTTGTGAAGTCTGTAGCAAGCCTCGTTTGTTTATATTTTCGCCATAGATGGCGTTTATGTTTAATTAAACGTATTGCCTGATTGTTTATCCAAGGTTTTAGATTATTTTTAAATATTTTACGTTGAGTTGTGTTCTCATGAATTGTTTTACTGTTGATCTCAAGGAAAGTATTCCACATCGTTGAAGGATCAGTAGACAAATCTAACGCAGTATGCCAATCGAATTGAGATAAAACAGAATTAACTTTGTTAAAGTCAGTAAAATTGTAAGTAAGTGTGCTGCTTGATTTGGGAGAAAAATTAACATTAAACTGGATGTGAACTGTTATAACCACATGGTCAGATTTACCTATCGGAGAACTAATTTCAGGTGTTGTTAGTAGATTATCATCGTTGGTAAGTATAAGGTCCAAAGTGGACGGTTGATTGTTGATTCTAAACCTGGTGGGTTCCTCTATAAGTTGGGATAGATTGGAGTTTAAAATAAAATTTTGGAAAAGATTATGAGAACTGATACCGTTAGATAAAGATGTTATTGGCCAGGCGATTCCGTCAAAATCAGTCCAGTCGGTTCAGAGATTGGTCAGAATAAACAAGCAGACCGACAAAAATTGCAAAAAATGTTATTTTGGTAAATTTACCGTATATACATATATATGCATTTAGTAAAAATCGGTTATTCCTCCAATTTTATTTATTTGTATAAATATTCTCAAATAATTAATATTTTCAAAGTATATTTTTTCTTTGGGGTAAAAAAACAAAAAAAGGTAAAAAACATTATTATTATTATTATAAATATGAAAGTTGAAAGTTTATAATTATTGTCTAAGATAAGCAGGAGTCTCAATTCCAACACCAATTCTTTGTTGAGTAATTTTTCCATATCCTCCTCGTCCAGCATCGTAATCAGTTCTGTACTCATCTCTCACCTAAAACAGCATTTCTAGAATATAGTCCAATGTCATAATATTAAATAAATTGTTACCTGTCCTCCAGTTTTACCTCTTCCGTACTGTCTACCTTCTACGAAACCTGCATCCCAATCAGTTCTAACAATTCTATCATCGAGTCTGGTGCCATTTATGTACCTTTAATAAAATTTATTATACACTTAATTTTAATCCTACTAATATTATGAATTCAAAAGTTTGTGAGGATCGATGTGTTTGTTACTCTTTCACGCAAAAACTACTGAACAGATTTGGATGAAACTATATGTTATACACCAGATTAACACATAGGCCACAATTTATAATAATTTTGTGATATTTTGTAATAATATAACGACAAATATCAAGTAAATCTGAAAAATTCTACCCTTTTTCCGTCTTGACTGCGCTAACTAGACCGTATACAAAGATCCTGTAGCGTAGGAATGTTTGTCTTAAATAGTTCTAAAAAAAGTCCTCAATTTATACCAGTGTGACCAAAATAGTGAATTATAAATACAATTAATTTGGATATCTTTTAAACTGAACATTTTAGAATATTTATCAAAATCGATAGATTTGTCGGTTTATTCCAATCCAATTTCTCGCTACTGCTGTACGAAAAGTGAAACCGTTATACTAAGTAATCCATTACAGTACGAACACAGTAAACGAAAGTAACTTCTCTCTTTCCCATTTGTTTATCAGTGTCAATACTGTCAATGTATGTTCCAAGGCAGTGCTGATTCGTTTTTAATGAAACATACCACACAGACAAAGTATATATAAAACTATAACCTATTTGACACACTTAGCGGTTAACGCGCAGCTGAAACCACTTACTTTAGCATCTTAAAATTTGCAGATAGGTTCTTTGTAAACTTTGTATAGAGTATAAAGGTATTTTCGGAAACGAGGTTGTTAATAGTCTCGGAAAAGAAGGATCTAGAACTCCTTTTATGGGACCTGAACCTTTCTGTGACATCTTAAAATGCTGCATTATGGTTATAGTTCGTAATTGAGAAAATGAACTCAATGTAGGCTATTGGAAAAACACTCTAGACCAAAGATAAACAAAAAGATTAATACGGCATTCACTAGTAATTGAAAAAGTGCTTACCTTAAACAGTTTTCTGCATCATCTCTAGTATAATATTCAACAAAACAAAAGCCACACGGTGTTTTTTTGTATTTGTCCAAACCCATGACAATTCGTCGAATATCACCACATTTTGAAAATAATTCATATATTTGTTCCTCTGTAGTATAAAATGATAGATTACCAACATATAGAGTTGTTGAAAGTCGCAATAATTTATCTTGCTCTGCTCTTGTACCCTGTAAGCAATAGTTATTAAATTTTAGATAAAAAATTTGTACATAACATACTTTAAAATGTTGGTCTCTGTAGGAACTTAAATCTATCGAAGGAGATGTAACCATCGACATTTTATAAATATTTGAGAACCGAATTCGTAAATTTAAATTGAAGGAAAATATATTTTATTTTTATGACGCTTGACAGTTGACACCATATATCTTTTAATTCAGGGTTTTGAACTTCAGTTGTAAACAGCCAACAGCCTTGTACTGTTACATTCAAATAGTCACATTTTCTTTTTCTTTCATTAAGGGTAAACGTTATTTATTTACTTAAAGGTTCGAAAAATTAAGCGTAATTCATTTAAAACTAATTTAGGATAATTTGTGCATGAGCATTGTAAATAGTTCTTTGTTAGATATTACAGAGAAAATTCATTCCAGCTTTTGATCAAATTTAGAGTGTACATGATGAATCATTTTTTTTATATATTTTTACCCTTTAAATATAATCAAAATTCATAATTTTCTCTTCAAATACACGTAGTTGGTCCATAGCTTTTGTTTACTGTGAAGAATGTCATGTGTCATGTCAATCAAATATTTACTAAACAGTGATCAGGTGCCCAGGTGGTGATCAGTGATCACTGATCAGTGATGTGGCCGAACTAATTTGTCAAAGAATGACAAAATGAATAGTTTTAAGTTAAGATATTTTATTATATTTTTGTTAAATATTTATATAATCGAAGGTTTAATATCAGATAAACGACTATGTGTTGATGAAAAATGTTTAGGTATGTGTATTGTTTGTTTCTTATTATATGTACTTGTTTTCAGTGCAATATTGTCGTTTTAATTTTAGAACCTGTTTCTCTTGGTAAAACACTGATAAAATACAACAGTCCCGAGAAATATATTTTGTCATTTGATTCGAACACAAATGTTAAAATATTTAGTAAAGAAGCAGGCTCTCGAAGTGATTTATGGGGAGTTGAGATTCATGGGCAAAGAGGTTATATACCAAAAGCGTATGTAAGGGAATACAAGGTATTAAAAAAACCACATATATTGGTAGATACAGAAATCTTTAATGTTAATCCAGATAAAGTAAAAGAACCATTTGAGGTAGTGGATGGAACAACATTGTTTATAGATCCAGGAATTAGTCCTAGTAGTACTGAAAATCCCGTTATATCCACAACATCTGTTGACATTCAAGAAAAACAGGATTCACAAGAAATAGGTATGTATTTTGTTTTATTTGAATTTCTTAATTTAATTTCACAAATTGTATTTTTAATAAATACTTGTAATTCTCAATTTTTTAATTGTTTTTTCATTGCAGTGGAAAAAGTATCAGAGAATGAAAATCATAAACACGAAAAATCTCATGTTGCAGAAAGTACTATAGAAGAGTCAGTAGTTGATGGCGTTTTTTCTTCTATTAAAAATTGGATTAACGAAGATGATAATGATGATGAAGATGATGAAGAAATTAATGAAGAAGATAAAAGGGAGGAAACTAATAGAGATCCTTTAATAAAAAAACAGGAAATAAATTTAAACAAATTGGAATTAAATGAAGTAGAGTCTTCATCACAAAATATTGAAAAAAATATTGATGTAGATATTCTAACAGAGAGAAATATCGATATAGAAAGTAATAAAAACATAGAAGAGTCTTTATCACAGGATATAGAAAGTAATAAAAATATAGAAGAGTCTTTATCACAGAATATAGATGCTAATAAACAGATAGAAGAGTCCTCATCAGAGAATATAGAAAGTAATAAAAAGATTGAAGAATCTTCATCGCAGAAAATAGAAAATGGTAAAACGATTGAAGAGTTTTCATCACAGAATATAGAAAGTGATATAAAGATACAAGAGTTTTTATCACAGAATATTGAAAAAAATGTTAATGTAGATATTGTAACAGAGAGAAATATCGATATTGAAAGTACCAAAAAAATTGATAGTGCAACCATTGAGAGTCTAAAAACATCAGCAGATGGTTCTGTTAAGCAAAACCAAATATTTCAACAAGTAACAGAACAAAATGATTTTCTAAAAGTTACAAATATTGATGTAACTACTCAATCAATTGTTGATAATAATGAGATAATACCAATTGTTTCTGCAGAGGAAATAACACCAACACCAGATCCAGTACAATTATCTACTGCTGCCAACGTTTTATCATCACCTATTTTGGAATCATTAAATACTAATAATCAAATTGAAAATATTATATCAGAGCAATCGTCGCCTTTCTCCACAATCGAATCTAAAGAAAGTGCAGATATTAAAAAAGTAGAAAATGAAATGAATAATGATGCCGATATATTAATTGAAGATAATATAACGCAAATAAATGAAAATGTTGTATCTACTAAACCTGAAGGTGATAAAGATGATGACAATAATTATGACAAATTAATTGAATATAACATTTCTAATGATAATAATCCAATTATAGATGATCATATCAGTATTGATAACATTAATGAAATACAGGAAAACTTTGAAGAAGGGGGTGAAATAATCGAAGAAAAAGTTGTAAACCCTAAAGGAGAAGAAGCAGGATTATTTTCGGGAATGTTTTCTTTACTTGGTGGGTCACAAAAAATAATGGAATCTAATACAGAATCGCCTCCAACTCCAATTAGTAGTGAAAAAGAACTAATAGAAAAATTGTCAGAAAATCATGAACATATTACTTTTGCAAAACATATTCGAGAAGAATTTGACACTAAAAATTATTGTTCTTTTGATACTTTAGATAAATTAAAATCTGCCAAAACAGATACACCTGTTGTACTATATTACTTATCAAATTCGATAATAGCTTCCATAATAGCTTTAATTATTTATATAGTTGTCGATAGAATTACAAGACAGGCTCCATTAGTTAAAAAAATTAATGAATTAGAAAAAAAAATACTTCTAATTCAAACAGAAACAGATACATTGCAAGAAGGGGTCGATACTAATAAAGAATTCAATCTGATTAAAGAAAAATTGAAAGAAACCAATATTTATAAAGAAAATCTTGAAATTCAAATATTAAGTTTACAGAAAGAAGTTGAAGAAAAACATTTACTAGAAGAACATATTGAAAGTTTAGAAAAAGAATTGGAAACGTCAACAGAAGTGGGTCTGGAACTAAATCGAATCATTTCAGAAATGTTAGATCCGACAAAAGGAGGCGAAAAACTTAAAGAAAATGTTGAACAACTACAAAGACAATTATTAGAACAAAAAGTCACTATAAATGACCTTAGTCAAACATTAAATGAACAGAAAAGTGAAAATAGTGATTTGTTAGCTGAATTAGATATAAGTAGAAAAAAAACTTACGAATTACAAAGTAAAGTCGATGAAATTCTAGAGAAACTTTTCAATGTCGAGAAAGAAAGGGACCAAGAATTGAAGAATTTACAAGAAGCAATAACTCTCTGCCAACAAAAATTAAATGATGAACAATTAAAAACGGAACTTTTAAATAATGAAATACAGGTAAGTCATAATATAGGTTTATTAATGCTATATCTATTGGTATGTGTCACCGGACATGGTGCGCTGACTGGTGGTCACATTATAAACTAGCGCTAGGGTGACAGCTACATAATAGTTAGCCATACATAAAAATAAGGCAAATCTGTATGCTGTTAAATTTTGTTTATTTATATTTCGTCTATTAATAATAAAAAAAGTGTACATCAGTGAAAATTAACATTTAACTATGGCCTTAGGTTTATTAAAGAATTGTGGAGCTAGATATTCTCCAAAAAAAAAAAAAAGTAGAAAATACTGTTGTGTTTATGGATGTTCAAGTAACGCAGTCCAAACTTCAGAGGTTCGTTTTTATGATTTTCCAAAACCTAATCGGTTTTTTGTTAAAAGAAAAACAATGAAAAAGTAAACTATATTCTGTGTCATTAAAATTTACACTTAAGGCGCATTTACATGGTTCACTTTGGATGATCACTTTGGATGAATCATCCAAAGTGAAATAGAAATGAATCGTGTAAACTAGTATTCATCGAAAGTGATCATCCAGAGTGAACATTGATTGAAGTTGAATCGGGTTCTACTTTCGTTCACTTTCGGTGATTCACCGCGGATGAATCATTAAAAGTGAACCGTGTAAACATCCACTTCACTTGCAGTGCGTAGTGAAGAACTGATAAACAACTTAAACAAGCACGTGTTCGTCGTTGTTTACGGATAGAGGTTAACGGTGTTTTATTTCTATTTCTTAAAAATGGTTTTCAAGTGGAAAGATGATCATACTCCGTTAATTTTGAATTTAATGAAAGAGCGACAGTGTTTATGGAATACGAAAGCAGAAGAGTATAAAAACAAAACATATCTCAGTACGATTTGCAGTTTTAGCCTGGGAGGAAGACTTTCTCT